>QLNU02015360.1:126344626-126383014 GCA_006491805.2 Dysdera silvatica
AAAATATTCACACACTAATGTTTAGTTTTGCAATTTTCATCAATCTGCATTTGCACATTCAAAATTAGAATCTTTTTGGATACAATTCTATATAAACCATTTGATTTTGAAATTGATCTGAAGTTATGGTTAGTTTCTGATTTAACTGCAAAACTGTCTGCAGATTTTTCAAGTTCTAAAACATCAGATTCTAAAGGTTTCAGTTATTTCCTTAACTCAGGGTTCGAAAAATACCGGGCGGTTACTACGCCACACGTGCGAGATAAAATGTCCGAATCCGAAGTGTGTGGTCACGTATAGAGATGTCAACCTGAGAAAGTAGTCATCAGTAAAAAAGTCAAGAATTTTCAGCAGTTTTCAGTAAACCTACGCTCTTTTATTTCCTGTAAAGATTTTTTAAAAGCAAAGTACCTGTGTTGTTATGGAGCAATATGTGTACACACCCCTTGAAACAACATGAAAATATTCCTGATAATGTGACTCAACTGCGTATGTTTATGTACTTATACAGTGATCACACTCACCAACTATCATTGCTACTATTCGTAGCAGGAGAAATGACCTTTTGTATCAGTTTCATAGCAGGAAAAATGGCTTTCGGTATCGGTTTTGTAGGAAAAAAAACTTTTGCATACGTTTTGTAGAAGAGAAAGGCTTTTGCACCAGTTTTGTAGAAGATACACACCACAGTTCTATTTTGTATGGGAAAATTGGTTTTCATATGAGTTTTGTAGTGCATAAGAAAATAGTTTACTCAAGTAAATGTGCACAATAAAAATGAAAAGTTCCACTGAAAAAGAAAACCTCCATAATTTAAAACCTCTTCCCTATTCTGGAGAAGCTGAAATCGTTGAAATATGCAAATTAACTTCTGTCCAAAAAAAACAACAAAAAACTGCCCACTTTCTACTGCAGACATGTTATTTCTTTGGATGGAAATTTATAGGTGCAAAATATGACCAATTAATGTTAATTTCGTACCCTGCCAGTAGGTGGTGTATTAGGGCGAAATTCTTCTATTTGATGGAAAAATACTAAAGAATTACCAACAGTCGTTAATTAAGCACATTTAAAAAGCTCACAATTTTGCCGATATGTGGCGCATCAAGGACAAAATCGCGCATAAAAAAGTCAACACTCGTTAATTAACGTTAAAATCGTTTTTTAAGTCAATTTTTTTTAAATTCTAGAAACAGGCACCAGGTGACATTTTTTTACAGAATAGAATTATAAGTTATGTAAATTATTTAAATATATTGATTAGTTAAATTTACCATTGAATTAATCTGCAAGCCTCTGCATGTGTAGATAACGAAAGCCGAAGGGGGAAATATTCCGAAACTATTGGCACAAAAATAGTGCGCTGTTATTTAAAGTATCCTGAGGAAATTTTTCTGAAATTTTAATAAAATGCTGCGAGTAAAAAGTTACTCAAAAAGCCGTTAAATTGCAGGTTCATGTAAAACTTTAAAAACTTCCAATGCTTTGTAAAACGGCCATTCCTTACTACATATTGAGATACATTTGCTGATAAAGTTTTGTCTATCGATTTTTTTTTTCCCTTCGCTGTTCCACAATCACAGCTTGTGCCCAAAGATGGAAGATACAGACTATTTGCAAACCGGATTTTTTTACCAAAAACCATAAAAAATATAAATTTTTGAGGGGCCAGTAGAAAATAACATGTGAGGATCTTGAATGAAGTTTTGCGTAGCTTTCTTGATATTGACCATAAAATCGTAAGGTGGAGTTAAAATCCATACAAGTTGGTATCTCTGCATGGTACAGTGGAGCGAGGTAGGCCACAAGCAGCGGCTGATTCCACTTGGAACCAAGAACAGACGGATACTCCCTCCTGCGTTTTGTGAGTTACGTAGTCACGTGCATTAGAAGACACTTTGGTGCCGTAAAATGATGATTCGATCTCGTGATGCGATTCTCACCACAGGCAGCACTTTTAATGTAGAGCTTGAGTTTTCGGTTAAAATTGATCCCAAACAAATATTTTATGACTTTTCCATGACTTCCACGGTTTTTTTTAAATTCCATGACTTTTCCAGACCTGGGAAAAGCAAAATAAAATTCCATGATTTTCCAGAATTTCCATGACCCATATGAACTCTGTGAATCAACTCATTGAATTTGCAGAAGCTGAAAATCTTAGCATCATGAATTCATTTTTTAAGAAGAAACCACAAAGAAAATGGACATGGAAACACCCCAATGGAGGAACCAGCGAAATTGACTATATACTGGCAAACAAGAAATCAATTATTGAAGATTGCAGCGTACTGAACAGATTTAATACTGGAAGTGATCATCGAATGGTGAGATGTAAAGTGCACTTAAATACTAAATTAGAACGACAGAAGCTCATTAGGAAACAAGTAAGTAAGAGGGTGGATTTAAAGAAATTAACAACAAAATCGGCTATTATGGTATCTTTGGTAAAAAAAAGGGGAGGATCTTAATAATATTCAATTTTTATGACAACCTTTTTGGGGGATGACAAGAGCACAATTTTCTTGAAGTTCATCACCTGCAGAACTGCAAGAAAATTTATGACAAATTAAACAAAATAACATTATTGGTGATGCACAACTGTGAGATGTTTTAGTCGATTGTCTCCATTAATTGAACATCTTGAAACCCCTTTTGATGGTTTTTAAACTTGACTCGATGCATCGTACAACCATGCGTGGTGGAACAGTATCTCGATTTGTTTGTTTATTATTATAAGCTCAGTAGGAAAAAAATTCGAATTATAGAATCTTTAAACAATGGTATATTTTAAGGAGTCTTTTTAACTGAGCAGAGCACGAAAAAAATATTACAGCACCTGAAACTAGGGAATACTTGATAACTCTCACTCCATTCACAACATATCAAAAGGAATTCACAATAGCCATCAAGCTACTACCACAGATTCTGTAAAAAATCTTGAATGTTTTTTGAAGGAATAGATTACACTGATGATTATGAATTTAATGCGTTAAGTATTTTACAAAGAAAATTTAATGCACATAAATACTGCAAAACAAAACAAAAGCCATTAAGGTGCTATTTTATGAGTATCACCAAATAAAGCTTTTTTGGGAATAATCACTAATGTAAGTTCATATGTTTTTTATTTAGTTTATTGCACAAAAATTATATAATAATAATATAAATTATGTCGTTCATTACATTTTAAGCAAGTTCAAAACTGAATATTATTGCATTCATATTGCATGTACATATATTATTTATACAGACTTTACTTTCAAAGATTGAAATTTTAAATTCTAAAGCGCACATAGTGAGTGAACGGAAGCAAATATTTTCGATTGTTCCAAGCTCCTCATTATATATATGGATCCTACTATAGATTGAAAAATTATTTTCTGATGAGAGTTTAGAAAAGCAAATCACATAATAGGTGTGTAAATAGAGCATATACAGGGTGCCTCAGAACCAGGGTTGCAAAACATCTAGGAAAGGTAGGGTATACCTAGACGAACAATATTTTTCATAGAACTTAGGGTCGCAAACCACTCACAATGCCAGTTCTAAAACCGTCCAGCCTGCGCAATTAGTGACAACCAGTGTATGTGAAGCGGAAAATGGGATGTCCTAATCATCTATGCACTTGAGCATTTCACGCACTGGTTGTAAATATTTGTGCATGCTGGACGGTTTTAGAACTAGCGCTGTGAGTGGTTTGCGACCCTAGGTTCTATGACAAATATTGTTCGTCTAGGTGTACCCTACCCCTCCTAGATGTTTATAACCCTGGTGCTGAGACACCCTGTATAACAGTTCTGTTGCAGATAGAAAAATTGCTCAACAAGCTTTCTAGCTGAAAGTGACTAAAAATATGCTATTTGTTTTTTTATGTATGAATACAGTAGTTAATAACATATATATTTGAAATTTTAAATTATTATAGGAATATCAATATCATACACTGCCTGTTTCATATGATGGGTTAACTTGTCCCAGGGAACATTGAGAACAATTAACAATAACTACTCCTCTTCGGCAAGCCCTCTTCAATTCATCAAACAAATCTTTTCTTTGAGAAGGTCCATTGCCTGCTCCGTAAGTTTGCAAAACAACTCCCTCTATTGGTGGACTTAAGAATGCTCGAATCTAGTAAAAAATATATAAATTTTGATAATGATTATGAAGAAAACCATTAGATAATTTACAAAAAAATTTATACTAATCAGTATTTTGTATAAATTCAAAATTTAGAAATCACAATAATAAGTCGGAATGTTAAATTTTAATTTTATAAAAGTTCAATTTCAATTCGTAAAAGTTAAATTTCAATTTTATAAAAGTGGAATTTCAATTTTCTAAAAGTCAAATTTCAATTTGAGCATGTGTTAAAACACACAGATAATATGGTTATACGAATGATCAATTTCCAGGAACCATTTCTCTTCCAAGTTGAATCAACGATTTGAAAATTGGGAAAGCAGTATTACATTTCTAAATTTATATACAAAAATATATTTCTAGAACAATGATTATAAGTTTAATTGTGATAAGTGTAGCAAAATTAAACAACAATACATAAAATAAATTAGTTTGCAATATAAATTTGGATGGTAACAGTGCCCTCTCTCTAATAAGGTTCTTCCTTACTGTATGCAGACAACAATCAAATAAGCTAGCGCAGAGGTTCTCAAACTATGCACCGCGGAGCTTCAAGGGCTCCACCGTGTTTGTCTAGGAGCTCAGCAGCAAAAAAATTAATTGAAAATGAGATGAAATGGAAATTGAAAATGAAATGAACACTTTCAGAAAAATCAATTCATTTGTTCAGCAAAAACTAAATGGATGACACTAATTTTTGGAGAACTATTTTTCATCACATTACTATTACTATATATTATCTTAATATCGTGCGTGTGGTGTAAAAACTAACTTGCATGTAGGCCCTACCTAAAAAACATATATTAAAAGTGAAAATGAGTAGGGCTCCACAGTCAAATTTTTTTCTAAAAAAGGCTCAAGATGATAAAATGTTCGAGAACTACTGAGCTAGAGCATTATTTTAATATCGAACGATCTTACGTCTTTGGTTTTCCATCAACCAACGTGTACGTTCAATCACAGACTCTTCTGCAAAATGGTGTATGTAAATTATTAGCACATCATACTTCTTCTCTTTCATGAATAAATTTGTGTGTTTTAAAATAGCTCAGTGTGTTGATTACTTCCAATATTCAATTTAAAATTACTAAAATTTTCACCCCATAATTGGTGACTTTCGGACGTTTGAATAATACAACCTCCCGCATACATTACCTTCGGACACTTGCCCAACATAACCACCTTCTACATTTGTGGCCTTTGAACGTTGGTAAAACTCAACCATCTACTATATTGCTGACCACAGAGTTTCGAAATAAAAAACCTTCTGAACTGTATCAACACTCCAATGCCAACGTTCTAAACTCTGTCAGTTAACTTTCAATGCTTTTTCAGCCAATACCCTGATAACATTCTTATCAAATTCAAAAAATTGGTGTTTTCGAACTTGTTCCTTCTATTTGTTCAATGTGACAACCACTAAATATATGAATTCTGGAACACTTGTTTAATGCAACTGCCATTAGTTAAATGGTGACAGCTACATATCTGGTAATCTACGGCATGCTTAGAATTCATCGTCTGTATGTTTTTGATAGAGCAACTACATAAAAATACTTAATTGACATAACAGCAAATATTTCGGTAATTCCATCATCCAATGCTCAGAAGGATTTTCCCTCTGACAAACAAGTACTTTTTGCAGCAAATGGATCCATAATCCAAATGTTTGGACAAAGGCATCTCAAAGTGGATTTGGGTTTACGTAGAGACTTTCATTGGCTTTTTATAATTGCCTTAGTTTCTCAGCCTATAATTGGAGCAGACTTTTTGCATCATTTTGGTTTACTCGTCGACATTTGCCAAGGTTGTCCAATCATCCCCTCACACAATTACAAACAAAAGGCACTTTAAAAGTAGGAGTTCCAGCTGTTATAAAAGTGGTATATGGCGACACCAAATTTCATGATTTGCTCACTAAATTCCCTGCACTTACAACAGTTAATTTTTCAACTCCTCACTCAATTAAACATGTTTATATGATGCAAACACTCCACATGGATGATCCTTGCACCATGATGATGACCTATGGACAGTGTTAAATATCAAACAACAATATCAATCAACGTTTATTGGCGTAGTGATACCAGCGCCGATGTCATGGCGTGATTAGATGGTGAAACGTTCGAAAGAAAATAAATATTTCTGCCTTCGGTGGGACCTGAACCCACGACCTTCCACTTGCCGGGCGGAGGCTCTACCCACTGAGCTACGAAGGACAATATATAATCTCTTTACGAACGTATATATATTGTTGCCAGTTATTTCGCAGAATGGTGTAGTACATAGACTACTATTTAAACCAAATTGCAAAGAGACTGGTATTAAATTGATCGAAATGCACGTTGCAGCATATGTATTTATATAAATCGAACACTACGCAGATTAAATCAAACAACAATGTCAATCAATCAACGTTTATTGGCGTAGTGATACCAACGCCGATGGTATGGCGTGATTAGATGGTGAAACGTTCGAAAGAAAATAAATATTTCTGCGTTCGGTGGGACCTGAACCCACGACCTTTCACTTACAGGGCGTAGGCTCTACCCACTGAGCTACGAACGACAATATCTAATCTCTTTACGAACGTATATAAAGACTATTTACTGATGCCAGTTATTTCGCAGAATGGTATAGTACACCATCTAAGAACACATAACATCGGCGCTGGTATCACTACGCCAATAAACGTTGATTTATATTGTTGTTTAATTTAATCTGCGTAGTGTTCGATTTATATAAATACATATGCTGCAACGGGCATTTCGATCAATTTAATACGTCTCTTTGCAATTTGGTTTAAAAAGTAGTCCATGTACTACACCATTCTGCGAAATAACTGGCAACAGTATATATACGTTCGTAAAGAGATTATATATTGTCCTTCGTAGCTCAGTGGGTAGAGCCTCCGCCCGGCAAGTGGAAGGTCGTGGGTTCAGGTCCCACCGAAGGCAGAAATATTTATTTTCTTTCGAACGTTTCACCATCTAATCACGCCATACCATCGGCGTTGGTATCACTACGCCAATAAACGTTGATTGACATTGTTGTTTGATTTAATCTGCGTAGTGTTCGATTTATATAAATGAAAGTGTTAAATATGTTGACCTGAACATTTAGATCAAAACCCATTTCTTGTTAGCGGGCTCATCTGATTAATGACAATGCCAAAACAATGATGAACTTGAACATTCCAACTATATGCCAGCTATAATCCAGATTTTTATGTAAAGAATCCGGAATTCCTAGTTTGAAGTGAACATAATATTAATTATTTACAACACAATGAAACAAACATGCCTGAACTGTTTTGGACAATCAGGCATATGAACAGTCTTTGCACGTTTGGCTCAGTTTGACCTCAAAACTACCCAGCGCAAAATTTCAATTGTATTTAATTTATGTTCATATTGTTAAACTTTAAATAGTGCAAATTGCATTATGAACCACAATCTTTGTAAACAGCACTGGATAACTTAATTGGATGCCAAAATTAGCTGAATTTAATGCTGAAAATACAATTCAGTCGAATTGCAAATTTATCGCCAATCGTACCCGAAAATACAGTTCAACCAAGTTTTCATTCGTCAAACGCATCTAATGATTTGGGGCATAATTTTTTTCACGCATTCGAACGTATGCCTAACGCATATGCAAACTTGTGCAACTTGCACTCAAAATTTTTGCATCGCACATGCTTCTAATGCGCATCTATGCTGCACACGCCCTTCAAACTACAACAATCATGTAGTAAATAATCGTAGTTTTGTTTTAGTTCTGTAAAAACCAAATGCTTACATATACTTTATATAGCCAGGTTAGCTAAACATATAATTTTTCATTGTACACGACCTTTGTGACATGACCAACTCTTTCACAATAACCATACTCAAAGCCGCATACATATTACGCACACTCAAACCATGTACACATAACATGCACTCAAAGTCGTACACCATCTGTATGCACATCCAAAGTCATACATCATCTGTACACAAATCAAAAGCCATACACCGTTTGTATACACATCTAAAGCCTTACACCAACTGCACACACATACAAAGGCACACACCATCTGTATGCAGCAAAATCATCACATAGATGCATATTTACTTTTGCATAAATATGAGACATACTATTTTGTGCAACACATAGTCTGCAAAATATTCTCATTACTGCAAAACACTTAAACTTTTACTTACAACATTTGATGTTAACTATAACCTGATTTAAAAAAACTTCATACATCTGGTTACCACACAGAACAAAACTAACTACATTAGAAAACTCATTTACCACAAAATTCAGTTTTCTTTGCCATTCACTATAACGTTATAGCAAAAAAATCTTTCACTACACTCAAATGCATTTCAAGCATCCTCATCCAACATTAACAATAAATACAACACATCATACTCAAACCCATTTTGAGGTCTGGGTGGGGTGGGGCGGCTATTGTAAGGAAATCAGACAATACATAAAATAAATTAGTTTGCAAGGTAACTCTGAATGGCAGCAGTGCCCTCTCTAATAAGGTTCTTTCTCATTGTGTCCAGGTAACAATCAAACAAGACAGCGGGTTATTTTAGTATCGAACGATCTTATAATCAGTCTATGGATTTCCATAAGTAAAAGTGCACGTTCAATCAGAGGCTCCACCACAAAATGGTGCATGTCAATTATTAGCACTTCTTACTACTTCTTTTTTGAATAAACGTGTGTATTTTAAAATAGCTAAGTGTGTTGATTATTTCCAATATTCAATTTAAAATATATGGGGAAGTAAAGAATCACAATACCATTCATCCCATATAACCTAATTTTAATCCAAAATAAAAAAATAAATATTACAACATTTGTATGCATAGATGCTTTGCTGAAGTTGACTTTAGTCTACTTTTATGGCATTAGCTACTGAATTGATCCGATTATGCATACAGTCATTGTGAATTACTTTCATATTCCTTTCACTATAACTAAAATCATTTATGACTCACATATACACAGATTTAATTTTTTGCAACGCGAAAATCGTTTCATTCAAGTTAAGATTCCTATGCCTTTTCAAATAAATACTAACAAATGCAAATCATCGAAGTAAAAAAAAAAAACTCCTAGTTAAATCCTTTACTACTCACATAATTAACAAAATGCAATGTTTTGATTGCATGTTCTTGTAATGCTGTTCAATCTTGTCAATTTATACATCACAATAGACATTTTTATTGCGTAAAACATAATAAAGAACTTGTAGTATTTATAGTATCCAATTAATATTTGGAATTTCTCATGCATAGTTCCAGTTAAAATCAATCAAAATTAAAGTTTTACAGAGTAAACTACTAGCAAGAGAAGATTTTTTTTTTCCAGAGCATTTTAATAAAATAATCTTAATTACTTATTTGAACAGGAAGTTAATCCTCGGTGTCTTCAAAACACTAAATATAGAACAGAGAAAGTATTGATAAGTTTGTTGTTTGTACTTTAACATCACAATTTTGCATGATGGGTCATATGGATTGGGAATAGTGGGTTTAACATAACTTCATCACTAAGCTACAATATTTACATGCAACCCAGTCCAATGAACTCAAGGGTCATGTTTATAACTACAAGGATGCTGATATGAGGTTCAAATTTATAATAATTGATCCAGATCAGGGTGTCTACCCAAATTTTGTTTCAAACTTCCCTGACTTTTCCAGGTTTTCGAGACTAGATTTTAACTAATTTCCAGTCACTAATTACAGTAAACAAGGCACAACACATTAAAATTTATGTAATAAAAACATGTTACGAATATAAAATCCAATAATACAAACCCCAAAGCCATTTATAACTCAATTAAAGTAAATTTACAAATTCAAAAGCTGTATTAAAAAGAATCATTTCTTTACACTAAAAACTTGAATTACACATTTACAGCAACGTTTTCATTTGGCCCTTTTTGGGTTCATTATAAAAGAGTTTAACCACATAAGGGAAAAACTGATGCTTTACCACCTATTCCATTTAAAGTGTGTATGATTATATACCCCAAAGCTAAAAAGTGTGACACACTTCACAGAATGAACAGCTTCAATGCAAAACAATTTCGGGGTGAATTTTTTCTTCTTAAAATAATGAAATAAAAAAAACATTTAACAAATATTTTCTGCATTTCTATTAAGGGGAATTTGTGTTTTACAGATTTTGTTTTTGTGGTTTTACGGCTCAAAGACTACAGTGGTCATGCTGCGCCGGGACCTACTGTTTTCCGAGGAATCCGAACCTCTTAAGGCCTGGGGAACCAAACCCCGGACTACAGTGAGCAGTGCGATCTTTTATGAGATCTCTGAGTAAGCGTTTTATAGAATTTAAAAATGTATAATACATATACACATGCATATCTTTTGCAAAACATTTTTGATCAGCTGAAGGCTTGTTGCAGAACATTGCAAAACATTCTGCTTTGGGGACTATATACAGAGGGCATTTACACATATTTATAATGACTTTGATTTTAAGTTTAAAAAAACTAAGAGCGACCTGGAAACAAAATCTGGCAATATGCTATTACCTGAAGACTGAAAAATCGTTTGCGACTAAAAATTTAGTTTGTGCTGTGAAATGGCAATAGATAGGGAGCTGTGGCTTAAAGGCTATATATTTGTCCTTTCTGAAAAGAAATATTTATATTCAATAATTAAAAAACGATGCGAGAAGCATGGTTTTCGAGTTTCAACATGTAAAATAAGCAATATTATTAATGTAAAAGGAAAAAACTAAATCATCAGGCTTTAATGTCAAGAGGAAAAACAAACCAAAAGAAATATCCCCAAAAAGTTCGTATTTCTTCTAACATTTCTAAAGTGCAGTCTACGGTTTTACTAGAAAATCCAAAACCTCAAAGAACAGTTACAAAAGCTGTGCACACATCAGCATCAACTATAAATAAAATAATTAATAAAGATTTGAATTTAATTAAAACAAAAAAAAGTGCAGTTTATCGTCAGCTACTTAGGCCTTTTTTTTCTGAGCGGAAGACTAGATGCAGATTGTTACATAAAAGTCATTTAGCTGGAAAAAGAGGGGAGAATATTATTACAGTTGATGAAGAATGGATTTGTTTAAATGATCATGATAAAAAAAGTTCGATTTATTACCAAAAAAGAGGCCTGAGAGGCTCAAAAGTTTGGTTCAAAGAGAGCAAAGAAATTTTCAGTAAAGGATTTATGGTTAGCGCTGGCATCTCTTATAACGGAAAACTAAAAATAAGAAAAGTGGAATAAAAAAATCAACTCTACATATTATCAAAACAATGTTCTGACACCTATTTTTAAAAAAGGTATTGCAAAAATGTATCCTACTGGCTTTCAAAATGTTGAACCCCATCAGAACAAAGCGAGCAGCCATACTTCTAAAAGCACAACCGCATTTCTAGAAAAAATGAGACAAGAAATTGGAATCAAGTCAATACTAGTTAGCCATATTCCTCTCAAGTCTCCAGATGTAGCACTGATGGATTGCTGTGCATTTAAACTTTTAAAACAAGCCCTTTTAAAACACCGACCCACTACCTTGGATGAACTGTGGAAAGCTGTGGAGCAGGAATGGGACAAAATTCCGCTTGTAACTTTAGGAAAAGCCCTACTATTATGTAAATCTAGATGCAATATGATAGTTCAAAGACAGGGCTATCAGATAGAATACATTATAAAATATTATTTTTTATTATATGTACTTACGCTGTCAAAGTCATTATAAATATGTATAAACACCCTCTGTATATAAGGAAAAGATTGGGATGATCAAAATCCCTTACCGATTGGATAATTTAGCTAAAAACACTTTTTGTTTTTCAAGTTTTAGTTACATATTTGGCAAACATTTTCTCCTGAGAAATATATGGGCTTAATAATTTTATATAAATTATATTAGTTTTGGTGAAAAATGGTAACTTTTGGAAGAAGTTTAGTCAAAAGTACAAGTTTTTCAAATTTTTCAGTAGGTAATGTGGTATGAAAAGCACAGTTCAGGAAAATTATTTTAATAAGTTATTTATTATAACAATGAATTTCAAATTTCCCTGACTTATTCCTTTTTTTTTTTCAAAATTTCCTTGACTACTCCAGTCAAAAAAAACTTCCAACTTTTCCGGGTTTTCGATGCTTTCCAGATCCATAGACACCCTGCCATGTATTAAGAATTTTGCAAATACACAAAAAATTGTCAAAGTTGTTAAAATTTTCATACAATTTCTAAATTTCTTTGAAAACTATCATATTACATATTTGTAATTTTCATTTTCAAAAAATTTAGAAAGTGTTTAAAACCATCACACTCCAACTCCTGTTTTTTCCAATCATTGCAGACCTGTGTAACACTTTTCACCATAAATATGGTGGAAAATGATAATTGTCCTCAACACATTCCTCATGGATGCCTGGACCCTGACATCAGTTTTTGAACAAAAACATTGAAACTTTCTTTACAGTATTGGCAGAAAAGGTGGAAGTCACTGGGAATAAAATCAAGGCTGTACAGAGGAAGGCCAAGGCATTCCCAACCTAATTCTGCAATTTTGGCTTATGTTCATGCAGTAGAGTAGGGATTTTTTCTTATGTTTTTACAGTGCAAGGACAGCAAAGGCCATGCTGTACTGAAATCTACAGTTTTCAAAAGAATCCAAACCTCTAGTGCCACAAGGGAAGCAACCACTGGACTACAACAGAGGGATAACATGTACTCTACGATACCGTTAGGAGCCTAACCAAAGCATGCTAAATGAATGTGTTATTACTACACCATTGTATGGCAATGGATCTACATTTTTCAAAGGAATCCAAACCTTTTAAGGCTTAGAAAACAATATCATAGGCTACGGTGAGGAGTTGATCAGTAAGTGTTCATTTTGACATCATTAGGAGTCAGACCCAGATTAACGGCACACTGGGTGAATTCATTACCACTACATCACCAAAGGGCCTAGCAGAGTGTAGGAATGGGCATTATCATCAAGAAGTATGACACCAGCTGAGAGCAGCCCAGGAGCTGTGTTGAGAATTGTCGATTTCACTTTATCCAAGATTTGACATGGATATATGGTTTTCATGTCTCTTCTTTACACGACATCTCTACAATGTGTATGACCCCATGCTGGTAACCCTTAATGATGCAAGTCTGTGTTTTCTTGCTGTCTTCTGTTTATCACACTGCTGTATATATATGTGGGTTTCTATCAGAAAAGTGATGTGTGTGTTATTCATGCAGGAAAGATGCTATGAAACTATCTGATCTGTCATTACTCCTATTAATGTTTTCTGCATTTTACAGCCCAGGGAATATATACTCAATGATTTACATATTTAATTCTGTGCCATGCCATATGCATTGGCTTGTATCGCTGCCAGTAGGAGAATTTACTACATATTAGCATTGACAGTTATGTCATCACTGTTCTAATACGAAGTCTTTTTATAATAAAAATGTAATATTTCTTTACCTTTACATATTGATTGTGCAAAGTTTAATAGTGATAGACCACCCCTTTGGATGAGTAGGGTTTTTATTTCTTCCAACAGAGTATATATATAAATTAGTTGTTAAGGCTAAATGTGTGTAAAGTGTATATATATATATATATATATATATCTATCAGTCTGTTGTTATCTAAAGGTTAAAATCTTAATATAACACTACAAATGTCAATTCTTCTGTTGTGGGTATTTTATAAATAGACTTTTATAAGAATAACATTTGAAAAATAAGCAATTTTTATTCACGCTATTAAAAAATTCCCATTCATCTTTAAAAGTGTACAAATAGTACAGTTTAATGAAATCATAATTTACATACATTGGTATAATGTTTTGCATTTACATATAGTACCTTGAATCAGTATTATTTTATGCCTTTTGATCAAAAGCTTCTTCAAATATCACATTTGTTCTCGGATTTGTAAAAATCAATGTAATGTATGATTTTTTTTCAACTCAGATGGCAACTTCTCATAGGTAGTCCATTATATTTGTTTTAGGTTTCATACCTGCACACAAAGTTACCTGAGGCTCAAACAAGCATCATGTAACTTAAACTACTTTAAACACGTGCAGCCATGCCTCACCCAAATATTCGAACCTGGGATAATTGATGTAATATAATAAGCTTAACTACTTTGTCACTGGAGTAGGTTTGGATATTCTGGATCTATTTTATCAAATGCAAAATCAAAAATTACATTTGCACGATGTTCTCACCTAAAGGGCTGGAAATTTAACTGTAGCCTCAGCCACTTTCCTGGATGCCAATGTGGCTAGGAATACAGCAAATTTTATAGGATTGATATAAATTCTGGTGTTGCAGAGTTGAGGCAAACTTTGTATAAAACACTGGATGAGATGAAAAGTTATATGAAGTCAGTGCCTGTAAAATTAAAAATGAATCTGAAAAATAATTATATGAGAAAGAGTGAAGCAAATGATATGATTTAAGGTAAAACTGTGGAAAGGCCCATTAAAATGATATTGTGATATTTCAGTCAATTTCAAAAGTTTGTGAGAAAGATCCCTTTAATTTATATCCCTGTAATTTGAAAATCTAATTATATATTATTATTATTATTAATTATATATAATATTAATGAAAATCTAAATTTTCGCCAAGTTGGCAATTGAAATTGCATGAATTTCCAACTACCCAAAGAATTAATTATTCTTTTTTTTTTTTCCAAGTGTAACCGGATTTTCCCAACTTGATACTTGATTTTTCCAATTGGGGGAAGACTCCCCCCATCGTCCCTGCATAAGGCCAGCCTTGGACACACACACAAACAAACTCCTCCAATCACAATAGTAGAAGGCACCATATTTGGTGCCTTTCATAGATTGTAAAACAACCTGTTTAATGAAAAAACTATGTTGAACAAGCAGTTTCAAACAAGGGTGCTACCTGACAGATGTCTCAATGGTGAGATTTTTTTTCTTTTCTTTCCTCCAATTTCCTTTCCACTAAATTTTTTTAATGCAGAAATAAATTTTTATTGGTAGCAATGTACCAAGTTTACTTAACGATATTAATTTTTCGGCCGGCTATGTATGCTATGAATGGAATGGACACAATAATATTCATCTTAAATAGATTTATTACACTAGGCTTATGTCATGTTCCCACATAGTATTGATAACTTCAGCCACTGCAGGCTTTATTCCCACAATATGGCTCTGTTATTTACAGGATATGTATAAACCTTTCTTTATTACTTTATTTTAAATAAACTTCAGATATAACTCATTATATTGCCCTGTCTTATTGCTAATTTGTTCCCTTTCTATGGTTATAAAACTTTAAAATTTAGTAATGACACTCAATTCAACCCTTTAACACTATACTAAAATCTATTGAGTCTGATTAAATGCATAAAGACTTGAATGATTTCTGATAATACAAAACTTGTGTTAATGTGTAAATAAAAAAAAACACTGGTCTACTTCCAGTATGCTTATGTTTACACAGCCTACTTAAATAATAAATTCGTTGCATGAAATCCTAATTAATAATTTTATTCAATTTTTGGTAAATACATTGCTGGCCATCCACAATGCAACACCATGTAAGAAGATTACAATAGGCTTGAAATTTATACCATGCATAGATCTCGATAGGACATGCAAATGCTTAGCATTGGAGTACATGTGCAAATCGTGTGGGCCAGTATCGCCATCTAGAAGCACTATAAATAGGGAAAGCAGAAGGCTGGTTCTAAGTACCAGAATTGTGTTTCTACTGATTCTGTGTATGGGAAGCTTCAGTATGCCTTGCCGAAAAATATGGCAGTCAGTCATGCCAGTATTTTAGTTTGACAGAGAGAGAGGATTGTGACTTATAAAGACTGTGGATTATCCCTCCAAGATATCCATGCTCATGTTGGACAAAACCAAGCAACAGTGACGCGCATATGGAATCGGTGGGTGCAGGAGGGATGGATCAACTGAAAGAAGCAATTGCGCCATCCTCATCACACCACCAAATGGGAGGACAGGCATGCTGTGCACATGGCAATGACAGATCCCACTGCAACATTAGGAGCCCTAACGTAACAGTTAAGAGTCTGTTGTACCTGTGTCAGCAAGTATCATTTGATATCATCTACAGAAGAGGGGGATTTTTGCAGGGTGTAAGTTGCTGTGATTACCTTTGACTCTACACGACAGGCATGTGTGGCTGCAACGGTGCGTTGAATACCAAACATGAACAAATGAATGGCACGACATTGTCTTTTCAAACAAATCTTGATTCTGCCTACAACACAATGGTCATATCTCTGTGTCTGGCAGCACTGCAGGGACAGACTGCATGACTCCCGCATTATGCATTGTCATATTGGTCTGTCACCTGGCATTATGGTTAGGGGTGCCATTGGATTTCACTCCTGCACCCACCTAATATGCATTGCCGGCACAATCAATAGCCAGCACTACATCTCTGAAATTTTGGAACCTGTTGTTCTCCCTTACCTCCAAGGCTTGCCTGAGGCCAAATTTCAATAGGACAATGCAGGACCATACATGGCATGCAACATTAAACAATTCTTTATTGTCTACTAGATTACACTGCTGCCTTGATATGCCTGATCTGCTGCCCATCAAACACGTCTGGTCAAAGATTGGCAAACAAGTGGCCCCACATACACCACTTGCAATTCTACCACATGAACTTTGGCAATGTGTGGAAACAGAATGGACTGACATACGCCAAGCACACATCCAAAGCCACTTTTTTCAATGCCGAGGCATGTCACAGCAGTTACTGCCAGCCATGGAAGCTACACAAAATACTGATTTCTTCATGTTCCTCAAATCACAAGGAGCTGCAATTTCAGTCATTCCACCCTTGTACCTAGTGTTATTTGTCCAGTAAATATGGCTTTAATAGCTCTTATCCTTCATGGTGTGGCATTTTGGATGGTCAGCAATGTAATTAAGCTCTAAATTCCATTTATTTATTTTAATTTACAAAACGTTAAGTGGAGAAAATTCGCTTACCAATACACACACAGTGTTTCCAGCAAAATTTTTCAGTAGTTCATTTATAATAGATAAAAATAACAACATGCATATAAAAATTATCACATACAAAAAAATTACAGTTAATTGGTGGATTTTAAGACCAATGTATGATTTATTTGAGACACGTAATTGTAGATTGTGCATTTTATTTTAATTGGTTCACTTAATATAGCTAACAGAGTTATCTATAAGAGAACTGATGAATTTATTGTATTTTATAAGCATAAACTTTAGTTATATACAATCAAATCTATTTATAATGAGGATGAAGGGACTGGCGCATATGCTCATTATATCTGGGTTCACGTTAAAATCAAGTTACCATTCAAGTAAGATAAAAGAAAAAATATAACAAAAAAAACAAAATTGAATATCACCATTTATGTATATTATGTATCAAATATAATAATTCTATATATTTTTGCCACACTCTAATGTAATTACAATTCATAGTGTGAGTCAACGGGTAATTTCTTATTGCTATCATTATTCAATTCAGGATTGTTTGCAGCTTATATTTCAATAACAATATCTTCAGGAGTAGGAATATTGTATGTCATAACTTCAGAAAAAGACAAATTTATTCTCCTTAAAAAGGGGTAAAATATATATTTTTAGACTCAACCTATGCAAATTAGAAAATCAATTAGACTGCTGCGCACTATAATAGGTTTTCTCTCGCAATAAAAGGCTTTTGTCTCATAGAATTTAAATGTGACCAAACAGATGCTATATTTCCTCTCATTATAAATGGATTTAGCTGTATATATATAAAAACTCTGATTTAAATTACTATGAAGCAAAAAGTGACTTTAAATAGTACCCAATTAGCCCGCCTATTACTTACCATGTTGCCAATATATTACCACAGTAATCTTTCTCAACAACCTCATTCTAATGAATAACTATTTCTGTTTAACGGTGATATTTTGCAATCCTGGCAAATGCTTCATAGAATTACACACATTCTGAATAATGTCTTTTTCTGTTTAATGAAGTTTTTCCTCCATCCCTTGAAAGTAATTAATGGTAGATAACTGTTCTTCAAATTTAACGTTTGTTTAGCCTTTGGTTAAATTTTAATGTTTGTTCTACAGCTAATTTTAATTATTGTTAATTGTTTTGTTACATACTATGCCTATATTTATGAATACAAAAATTGTATTAAAAAATGCCTTTTTTTAAACTAAAAATTTGCATTAAATAAATATGCACAACATTTTCATTCAGTCCTTTTTGAGACCTAGCTAGATGATCAGAAAGCTAATAATTCATCTTTTATTTAATTTTAAAAGTGTGAATGACTATATATAAGGGAAGGGAAACTTGTATGATAAAAATCCCATACAGATCATATAATTTAGCTAAAAACTTCTTTTTTTTTTTCAAATTTTTAGCTATTTGGCAAACATTCTCCCCTGAAATACAGGGTGTGCCAAAAGTTCGTTCGGATTTTAAGAAATCATAAAAAATGCAGAAATTGGTGTATCGGGGTGCAGTTTGCACCTTTAGACATGTCAAAATGTCAGATATCTTTTTAACACAAGAAAAATAGTTAAAACTCTCGCCGGTAGGTGGTGCTATTTGGCGCCCCGTTAACAAAATACAGTGAAAATCGGTTATAACGACCTGCAAGGGACCGTGCAAATTCGGTCGTTATAAACGATATCTTTTTAAAATCATAGTAGCCTATAGCAATGCCCTGTAGAGTTTTATATATTATTTTGACAGTGAAAAGTACTAAACTTTTTGATCTCAAAATTGAATAAAAATATACTTAATTATAATGAATTTACTTTCCGTTTATATTATGTTTTATAACCACACTAAAAACATAGTACTTCCTTAGTTTTTTAAATTGAAAAAATTGTAGAAAATACTACTAAAGTATATAATGTAGAAAACAAATGTAATAAATAGTATTTATTATATTATACTAATGACTTCCGAACAGTGCCGGTTTAAGAATTTTGCGGGCTCTACGCTGAAAAAATAGAATAGGCCCCTTAAGAATATGACCCTCGTGATATTCAATTAATAAATCACTTTTTAAGTTTATTATCTTTAATATTCAGGTTTAGCAGTAATAAAAATTTCTCAGACATTTGTAAATAAACAAGATTAGAATAACGCTTAAATTTTGTAACTAACTTTAAATTTTAATAACTAACCCACGTGGTTCTGCTTTATGACTGTCAAGTCGCGTCGTTATATCCGATACGAATTTCCCTACTTAGAATCTACGTAGACTACAAAATCGCCGTCGTTATAGCAGGTTTCGTCGTTATATACGATGTCGTTATAACCGATATATTTAGTATGGAGTAGAATAGCAAACCAAACTTCTTGTAAAAATTCCATCGTTATATGCAGTTGGTCGTTATAAACGATTTTCACTGTACTTGTAAAATATCTAGATTATACAGAAGGTATTCGTTTCTACTTGAAACTGCAAAAGGAAATAAAAATGTTCAATGTGTTCACCCTCACATGTAAGAATAGTTTGTAATCAGGTGAAAAAACTATTTACACTTGCGTGAAGCATGTCAGCGTAGATAGCAGAGATCTTGTGGCATATGGCATCCTTCAACTCAGATAAGGTAGATGGACTTCGAACGTACACCCGATATTTTAGGTACCCCTATAACCAAAAATCTGTAGGAGTTAAGTCCAGAGATCTTGGGGGCCATGTATTATTAAAGAAACAGCTTATTATTCACTCTTAACCAAACGTAGTCCAAAAACTGCCTTATACACGTTGTGATATGGGGAGGTGCTCCATCCTGCATAAATGTAATGGTGTCTAATAGCTGGTTTTCATTCAAGGATGGCACAAGGTAATCTGGCAGCATTTTTAAATAACGGTCTCCAGTTACGGTTCACGTCTTCCAGCCACCGGTTCTGCATGGTTCCTGGAAGAAATAAGGACCAAGAATTACTGATGCACCGAACCCACACCACACAGTGAGTCTCGGTGCATGCATCGGCGTTTTTACCTATGCATGTGGATCATCTTGAGCCCAGATTTGGCAGTTATGTGTATTAACTGGTTCATATAAAAAAAATGGGCCTCATCTGTCCAAAAGACATTCAAAAGCCATTGTGGATCATCGTCGATCTTTTGCAAAGCCCACTCAGCGAATTCCTTTGGCTTTTCAATGTCATTCGGCTGCAGCTCCTGTAAAAGTCTTAGTTTGTATGGGAGTCTTAGTTTAAGACTTCATGCACAACTCTAAACACGCTGGTCTGTGGCAAACCTGTGTTTCTTAAAACATCCCGTACACTGCATATGGTGCTAGGTGACTGTGCTGCAAGGGCATCCATTTCTGTTGCTACCCTGCTGGTACTCTTCTCTAACAACTTCGGCCTCACACTGCGAGGTCAATCTTCTAAGCAACGGGTTTCTTCGAATCGCTGCACTATCTTTCTAAGCCCAGTTTCTGTAATTGGACCTCAGTGTCCCTTAATTTTCTTTACTGTTTTAAATTTCCTTAACGCTTGTGTTGTGGTTCATTGTTGACATAAAAAAAACTTTAACAAAAGTGCCTTTTCTACCAATGTCAACACTGCAGTCACCCAATGAGTTGCAGCAATTCAATCCTCACACACTATTACAAAGGCAGAAGTGGATTAGAAGTTAGTTGTCGGTTACAATCCTCTTTTAAACCGATAAAATTTGCATATTTTCAGGAAAATATACCTTTCAGCGCCACCTACCGGCGACAATTTTAGCTATGTTTTTTCTTGTGTCAAAAAAAATCCAACACTTCGACAAGTCTAAAGGTGCAAACCACACCCTGATACACCAATTTCTTCGGGGTTTTTTTTCGTTTTTTTTTTCCACGGTTCATACACCCTGAGTAAAAAAAAAAAATCCATGACTATAAACTAAAAACATTTCGGGGCCGTAGAAACAATTCATGTTCACTTGAAATATAATTTTGACTCCCAGTATTAAATTAAATTCACAAATAAAAATGAAATATTAATTTTGACATGTATTCCACTGCAAAATATATAAAATAATGACCAAAATCAAATTATTATCCATTATCCTATATTAGAATAAACAATGAAGTTAGATTGAAGATTATTGCTTACACCTTGTAATGTATGCACACATTGCTTTAAAAAAATGTTCACACACTAATGTTTGTACTAGGCATCTTTTAGTTTTGCAACTTTTCATCAATTTGCACTTGCACGTTCAAAATTTAAACTATCTTTTTGGATACAATTCTATACAAACTATTTTATTTTGAAATTGATGTGAAGTCACGGTTAGTTTCTGATTTAACTGAAAAATTGTATGCAGATTTTTTGAATTCTAAAACATCAGATTCTAAATGTTTCAGCTATTTCCTTAACTCAGAGTTTGAAAAATACCGGGCGGTTACTACGCCACACGTGCGAGATAAAATGTCCGAATCCGAAGTGTGTGGTCACGTATAGAGATGTCAACATGAGAAAGTAGTCATCAGTAAAAAAGTCAAGAATTTTCAGCAGTTTTCAGTAAATCTGCGCTTCTCTAATTTCCTGCAAAAAGATTTTTTATAAGTAAAGCACCTGCATTGTTATAAAGCAATATTTGCACCCTCCACCTTGAAACAACATGAAAATATTCCTGATAATGTGACTCAACTGCGTATGTTTATGTACGTACAAAATGATCACACTCTCACCAATACCATTTGTATCAGGTTCGTAACAGGAGAAATGAACTTTTGTATCAGTATCATAGCAAGAAAAATGGCTTTCGGTATCGGTTTTGTAGAAAAAAAACCTTTTGCATCAGTTTTGTAGAAGAGAAAAGATATTGCACCAGTTTTGTAGAAGAGAAAAGATTTTGCACCAATTTTGTAGAAGGTAAACATAATTCTATTTTATATAAGAAAATTCGTTTTCATATGAGTTTTGTAGTGCAAAAAAATATAGTTTAATCAAATGAATGAGCACAATAAAAATGAAAAGACAAAACTCCATAAATATCAAGTTTTGTTTCTTTTTCTGTAATTTTGAAACCTCTTCCCTATTCTTAAAAAGCTAAAATCATTGAAATGCATAAATTAACTCCTGTGAAAAAAAAAAAAAAAAAGAATTGCTCACTTTCTATTGAAGACGTGTTACTTCTTTGGATGAAAATTTATAGGTGCAAAATATGACTAATTGCTGATAATTTCGTACCCCACAAGTCGGTGGTGTATCAGGGCAAAATTCCTCTATTTTGATGGAAAAATACTAAAAAATGACCAACAATCGTGAATTAAGCACATTTAAAAAGTTCATAATTTTGCCGATAGGTAGCGAATCAAAGACAAAATCGCGGATAAAAAAAATCATCACTCATTAATTAATGTTGAGATCGTATTTTAACTCAATTTTTTAAGTTCCAGAAACAGGCACCAGGTGGCGTTTTTTCACAGAATAGGATTATAAATTATGTAAATAAATTAAATTTATTTAATAGGTAAATTTACTTTTAAATTAATCTGCAAGCCTCTGCGTGTGTAGATAACGAAAGCATAAGGGGGAAATATCCCGAAATATATGCCGCAAAATCTTGGCACAAATCGCACGCTATTTTTTAAAGTATGATGAGGAAATTTTTCTGAACTTTTAATAAAATGCTGCGAGTAAAAAGTTATTCAAAATATGGTAAAACTGCGAGTTCACATAAAAATTTAAAAACTTTCGATGCTTTGTAAAACAGCCATTCCTTACTACATATCATGATACACTTGCAGATAAATTTTTGTCTGCCCCCTTTTTTTCCCCCAGCTGTTTCACAATCACGGCTGCATTTCATTTCGTTGTTTTAATCCAAATTTGAAGCAAGTTTCACATACAAAGCTGGACGTAAAAAATAAGAGAAACAAGAGGAAAAGTCGGAAGAGTCGCATCCAAACATGAAAGGACATGGGCCACGTGCAAAGTGTGGTGGGTTTTTTTACCAAAAAACAGTAAAAAATATGAATTTTTGAGGGGCCAGTAAAAATTTGCATGTGAGGATCTTGAATGAGGTTTTCCATAGTTTTTTTGGTATATCCCATAAAATCGTAAGGTGGAGTTAAAATCCGTACAAATTGGCATCTCTGCAAGTGGTGGTGCGCGGAATGGGCAGGCCACAAGCAGCATCTGATTTCACTTTGATCCAAGAGCAGATGGATACTCCCTCCCTCCAGCGTTTCTTCCCTCCCAAGTTACGTGGTCACGTGCATGAGAAGACACTCGGGTGCCGCAAAATGATGATTTGATCTCGCAATGGGATTTTCACCACAGGCAGCATTTTTAATGTAGAACTTTAGAGTTTTAGGTTAAATTGCTTCCAAACAAATATTTCGTGACTTTTCCATGACTTCCATGTGTTTTTTTAAATTCCCTGACTTTTCCATACCTGGAAAATGCAAAATAAAATTCCATGACTTTCCAGGATTTCCATGGACCAGCATACAGAGATCCTGATTTTTTAAAATCCGAATTAACTTTTATACAAGCACACAATGTATATATGGGCTTAATAATTTTATATAAATTATATTAGATTTTGTGTAAAAAAGTAATTTTTGACGGAAGTTTAGCCAAATGTACATGTTTTCAAAGTTTTCGGTATGCAATACAGTATTAAAAGTACAGTTCAGGGAAATTCTTTTAATAAGCTATATATTATAACAATGAATTTCAAATTTCCCTGATTTAGGCCTTTGCACTTCAAACTTCAATGACTTTTCCAGGTTTTTCATATCAGTAGGTAAACTAAGTGTTAACTCTAGTTAAGAGATAACTATAGGTTGTCTACCCAAATTTTGTTTCGAACTTCACTGAGTTTTCCAGGTTTACTAGTAACAAAAAATTCCCAGGTGTAATATTTTTACAAACTTCAATACACAGAACATTATTTTTAATCAATGAAGTTGCTGAACTACAATAAATAAGAAACAAATTGTTTTTTAGACTTTTTAAATCAAAGTAATAATTGTAATGTTCTACCCTGCACATTTTAACATTTCTTGCCTCACTTTTATGGGTCAACCATCATTAGAAGCCAGGTAAAAAAAAAAAACGTATAAAATTACAACAATCAAAATACTGCTGTAATTAGTTGAGTAAAGACAAATAATAAAATTAATAAGAGGAAGACATAGTGTCTGGTCAAATTCCCTGATTTTCCAGGCCAAATCATAATGGATATCCGCCACTAATTTTAGTAAACAACATAATGCATTAAAATTTGCATAATTGAAACAAGTTTTAAGACCATAAAATCCACTAACACAAACTCCAAAGTCATTTGTCACTCAATTACAATGAATTTACAAATACACAAATGGCATTAAAAATGCATTTTTTTTACACTAAAAACTGGCATTAATTAAATATTTACAGCAACATTTCCATTTGGCCCTTTTCAAGTTCATTATAAAAGAGTTTAACTATATAATCGCAAAGCTGATGTTTCATCTTTCAGTCAATTCAAAAAGTGTGCATGACTATAGGAAAAGGAGACTGACGGGATCGAAATCCTTTATAAGATTAGATAATTTAGCTAAAAACTTTATTTTTTTCAAGTTTTAGTTATACATTTGGAAAACAGTCTCACCTGAGATATATATGGGCATAACAATTTTATATAAATTACATTAGTATTATATATGTCAAAATGTAATTTTTGGAAGAAGTTTAGTCAAAAGTACAAGTTTTTCAAATTTTTCAAGTATGCAATGCAGTACAAAAAGTACAGTTCAGGAAACATTTTATTTTTTTTTTAAATTTTAATAAGCTTTTTATTATAACAATGAATTTCAAATTTCTTTAACTTAGGTCTTTGCACTTCAAATTTTCCTGACTTTTCGAGGTTTCCAAGATCAATAACACCCTGTAATTATTAGATAATATAAGGATTAAATAACTAACATAGGGTTTTGGAATATGGCTCTAAAAATAACACTGGTAGGAATAAAAAACAAAGAAAGGCAGCCATAACAAGTTTTAATAATAAATATGAAGTGTTAAACAAAATGAGATACTCACAACTTCAACAGTGATACTGGGGAAAAGTCTTAAGAGGCCAACATTTCTGTTCAAACAAGCATGAACACTAAACTTTTCAATACTTGATTGACGAAATAAATTTCTCCATTCAACTAGAAATACAGTACCTTTGTATTAAATGATAATCATAAATTTTGAGTTTTGATTACATTTCACAAAAGTGTGTATTAAATTATATAAGCAAAAACTACTTTAAGCCAGTAACTGATTATTTCAAGCTGCAATTATTTTGAGCAGAGCTTATCAAACCGTTTTTACAATTATGGGGTACAGCTTGAACTCGATAATTTTTATTAAATTCTTGGACAGTGACATTATTTCCTATTTTAAACATTAGATGGTGCTACCAGCCCATTTACTATTATATTATAGAATTTGTTTTTTCACTTGCTTGTGTATTTTATAGCAATGGCACCTGCAGTCATGTTGCAATGGGACCTAGTTTTCCAAGTCATCGGAACCTCTGTTGCTTAGAGAAATAAGCCCCAGACAACAGTGATTAGAAATATGGCATGCATGCTACTGTGTCATTAGAATCGAATTCAGGTTAATGGCACAAAAGACAAACTTGTTGCTGCCATGCAGAGATCACACTTGCCAAATAAGATTCGTATCAAGAAAATTTTATTTTCAGAGCAAGAAAATCTATTTTTGGAGCAAAAAAAAAAAATCTACTTCCATAGCAAAAACGATTGTTGCATTGTTGTGTATATATATATACAACAATGATAGATTGTGTACAAGTTGGCGAGACAATTTCCGGAGTCTGAAAATGCAATAATAGATATCTCGCAGCAGTGGTAGAACATCTGCAGACTCTTGATTGAAATTGAAAATCTCAATTTTTAAGTTCAAGGACGAATGAATCATTAAGTTGATTGTAAATTTGTTTTGATTCAAATTCTTTCGATTTTAAAAACATTTCACAATCACCCATCACTACCACCCTTCCCTTCATTTTACCTTAATTTTCAATTTTGAAAAATTCCGTCAACAGCCATTTTCTTCCCCACCTGAACATCAGTAAAAAATAAAAAAAATTGTCATCAAATAAAATATATTTCTTCATATGTAAGAACATTATTTTATCCCATAATAATGCACATAAAGTAATAAATGTCTCCCTGCCTCCTATACTCAGCTATTTGCCATAGCAAGATTTTTTCTTCAGTGGCTAGCTTAACTTTGAATGCACAAGGTAGGACAGAACACTCTTCTAAAAATGACAGGGAAAACATTGCGTGCAGCAAAGGTGAATGCTAAAAGATCATCATGCATAGAGTGTCCCACATTCTAAATCCCAGCCTGAGTGTGTGACATTGTACTGTTCGTTCTTGCTCTAAAGGGATGTTCCAGAAAGGCCCCGTAAGGAACTCTTGTCCTTGAAGTTTACCTTTGCTCATGAAAACCATGTTATGAGCCAAATGGTTTAAATCCCATATTCGTTGACTGTGTTGTTTCATGCTGTGAGAAGAATGGATGTAATAAAAAGCAAAATGTAAACATGTTATAGTGAAATGTCAAGGATCGGGAGAGCAAAATTAAGAACTTACAGGAACTGAAAATCATTTTCCAAAAATTTTGACCACTTCTAAGGATAGTACGAACCTTCACACAATGGGGAAACATCATCGTGACGGATGATTAAACTGGTTAGCATATTTGTGGTCAATTCAATCCAATAAATCAAAAAAGAAATTATAAATTGAAGGTATAGTTAACTACAGAAGGAACGAAAATTAGAGTGATAAAAAAACAATATTCATTGAGAAAATAGGAATTTGGCATGCAAAAATTGATTTCAGAGTAGGTACAAAGTAGTGCAGTTTAATCATTTTATAGTAATCTGGAGCAGAAAATTGAAATTGGTGCAGGGGTGTGACCCCTTTACTATCGCACCACAGGGCTGGAAAACAATATTCGAAGGCATATTGTGGCCAATTTTTCTGTTTGCATATTCAATTTAGTTTACAATTGCTTGTGTTTCTTTCATCTTTTCAGCAACTTTATTTGGCTATGTTGTTTCATAAAAGTGAAAATTTAAATGGGGATGTATATGACAGTGATATCAATTCATCCTTTGTTCTTCCAGGTCAAAATAAGCTAAAGCTATATATTTGCAAAAGGTGAAGCTAACATTAATGGCAAATGAATATATATTTTAAATTAAAATTTATTAAATATTGTGACTAGATAAATTTTAGTTGCATAGATTTATATCGAACTATGCAAAATAAATCAAAATATGGATTACAAAATTTAAGAATTTTTTAATACAATTCAGAAAAAAAATAGTTACGGAGTCAATAAAATAAGAAACATTCAAATTGACTTTGAATTACACTCTTTTGAAAAAATAAAAAGGTACAAAAGTAAAGTTTTATATGTAGAAATAAGATAATATGGGTAAACAGTGTTCGTGCCCTCGTAGAACATAGGTCCAATGAGTCTGTTGTTCAAAATACCGCACCACACATTAACAGACCACCACCACACCTGATGTCGGCCTGGTCGTCCCCCCATGAAGAATTTTCGAGCACCCAATAATGGTCGTTGTATCTATGTATCACCCCTGTGGGGGTGAATTTTAACTCGTCCGTTCAAAGGACATTCGCTAAAAAATTCGGCTGCATATCTAAGGTGTTCATAACAAAGTTGCATCAACAAAAACGTCGCTCAGCATCCCCTGGAACTAGTGACTGCAGCAGTATTCCATAGTAGGGGTGAGCTCCCACTTGCTGCAAGATTTGCCGCACACGACGGCCTGTTAGGCCACACATCATACCAACTTCTCTTGAACTGCACCGTGGGTGGGCCAGAACATAAGCTAAAACGTCCTCTGGTTGCACACCCTGACTTACACATGCGTGGCGACCTGAACGGGGACGAGGTGTAACGCTACCCGTCTCTTTCAGCCATTGAACCACATTAGTGATGGTCATTGCAGTCGGATGGAGTCCCGAAGGAAAACGGACGGCATATTGTTGTGCACTTTCTCTTGCATTACGACCACATTCCCCATATAATAGCACCATCTCGCAATACTCGTTGTTGGAATAATTCGCCACGTACTATGTAACATATGTGCCAGACTGTCTTACACTCCTTGCCTGGCCACTATTTTATGCTTACCGATAACGTATGACGTAGCGTACACATTTGCATATCATGCGCTTTGTAACGAGATTGTGTGTGCAATAAAAGTATCGCCCCTACCCGAAGCTTCTCCTCCACGCAGAGCTGTACGAAGGGAAAGCTGTCATGCAGTGGGCATCCTGTACCCTTTAAACTTCCTAAATCACGATTTTTGCCTTTTTAAGGTGGTGGAAAAAAATCGTTTCGTACTAACTAGCTGGTGCTTAACAACTTTGCAATTGACTTTTTGCCCTTATCTTGAATAGTTTTCGAGATAGCAGTTCTAAGTTCTGAATTTTTCCGCTAGGGGCGCTGCACGCAGTCTCATCTTGTAGCCCATAGTCACTTTACTATACCTACACATCACGTTCATACATATAACTCTCTCTGTTCGACAGTTATCTGCGTGTATAAGGACTTCACTAACCACCCTGTATGTTATACCTCTACTATAGTAGTTGACTACCTATTACTATTTTTTCACAAAAGCAAAAGGAAATAATGAATATTTTGTGCTTGCATCCATATCCTTAAAATCTGTAAGAAAGGTAAAATCATAAAAGATTTTTTTACTTATTTGATAAATTATATACAAAAAATACATTTATAATTACCTTGAATTCCAATCCCCATCTTTACCAAAGGTGGGAGATTAGGAGAATTAAATGCATCTAAACAGGAAGTACTCATTTTGCTTGTTCTATTTCCTCTGAAAAGCTTGTTATTAAACAATATTGTCACCTGAATAAACAAAAATCTAATTCACAAAAAACGCATTTTTTTTACAAATTTGAACAAAGTTTAAAATGAGTTGTTCACTGTTAAAATAGGGCATTTTAATCATACTTATTTAATCAAAGGTGTTAAAAGTATTCTCCAAAAATAAAAAAAATTCATTCCTATCAAATACAAATAAACTAATAGAAAGAAGATAAGTATTGTTAAGGTATTATTACCCTCCGCAGGGATAACACAATTGCCAAATATGGTCAACACAAGAAAGCCTCCGGGGCGAGAATTTTGTGAGTTTTCGTGGGGGAATTTATTATACTATAATTTTTGCCACCCACGTATTAATTACAGCTCAAACTAGAGCTTGTGTAATTTTGGAGAAAAAGAGACGCTTTCCCCATCCTGGATTCGAACCAGGGTCCCTCCGTTTAGCCCGGAGTGTCTTGGACCGCTAGACGAATGAGGACAGGAAACAACGCTCTCTTTCTCCGTATGTAAAGATGTTAAGGTATTATTACCCTCCGCAGGGATAACACAATTGCCAAATATGGTCAACACAAGAAAGCCTCCGGGGCGAGATTTTTGTGAGAAATTATTGCATAAGATAAGTATTAGTAGTCATAAAATAGCATAAATAAAAGCTAATTAACATAAAAATAAAAGCTAATTAACATAAAAATAAGGACAACTGAATTGAAATAGTATATAAATCATTACTATAAACCATGAATTTGGACACAAATAATGTTAAAGCCCCACTAAATGATAGTAGTCATATAATTATACAACACAATAAAATAATGCACGAATATATAAAGAGTTTTGCACACAATTTTCAATTAACACACATCACGTTTTCATACACACATTTGCCAAAAAATTACGAACTAACTGTGGCTTATCACAGGGGCAAATCATTTAATTCTAAGAAATAATAATAATAATAAGTTTTCAGTTCAGCCGCTTCTATTAACAAGAGTTCTTAAAAAATCATACCTCGGGAATGCAATAATTTCCAGCAATTATAAGAGAATTCATAAAATTATCTCTACCATCACTTCTAGCTTCATAAAGCGGAATCTGTCAAAAAAAAAAATAGTTTTGCATAAGAACACACTTAAGAAATTTATTATCAGCAGTTAATAAAGAGGGTGTTTACACATATAACGACTTGACAACGTCAATAAAATACATACAATAACAAAAAATATTTTCTCATGCATTTTATCAGATAGCACTGCCTTTGATCTATCATATTACATCTAGATTTCTACGATAATAGGACTTTTCGTAAAGTCACAAACGGGATTTTCTCCAATTCCTCCTCCACATCTTTCCACAGTCCATCCAAGGTAGTGGGTTGGTGTTTTGAAAGAGCTTGTTTTAAAAGTCCAAATACACAGTAATCCATCGATGCTACATCTGAAGACTTGGTAGGAATATGACTAACTGGTATTGACTTCATGCCAGTTTCTTGTCTCATTTTTCTAGAAATATGGTTGTACTTTTGGAGGTGTGGCTGCTCGCTTTGTCCTGATGGAGTTCCACAATTTGAAAGTAAGTAGGATACAGTTTTGGAATATTTTCTTTAAAAATAGGAGTCAGAACATTATTTTGATAATATGTAGAGTTGATATTTGGATTTTTTCAACTTTTCTTATTTTTTATTTTCCGTTACAAGAAATGCCAGCGATAACCATAAATTTTTTACTGAAAGTTCCTTTGCTCTCTTTGAATGAAACTTTTGAGTTTTGTAAACTTCTTTTTCTATAATAAATCAAACTTTTTTTATCATGATCATTTAAACAAATTCATGCTTCATCAACTGTAATAATTTTCTCCCCTCTTTTTCTAGCTAAATGACTTTCACATAACCACCTGCATTTAGTCTTCCACTCAGCAACATGCCGAGGTAGCAGACGATAAACTGCACTTTTTTTGCTTTGATTAAATTCAAATCTTTATTAATTTATTTATTTATAGTTGAAGCTGATGCAGAACTTTTTCAATAGTTCTTTGAGGTTTTGGATTTTCTTGTAAAACCACAGACTGTACTTTAAAAATGTTAAAAGAAATATGAACCTCCTTGGGTTATTTCTTTCGGGTTTTTTTCCCCTCTTGACATTAAAGCTTGACTATTTTTTCATTTTACATTAATAATATCACTTATTTTATATTTTGAAACTGGAAAACTATGCTTGTTGCATTGTTTTTTAATTATTGAATATGAATATTTCTCTTCGGAAAGGGTAAATATATAACCTTCAAGCCACAGGTCCCTTTTGTATGCCATTTCACAGCGCAAACTTATTTTTTAGTCTCAAACAATTTTTCACTTTTCAGGTAATAGTGTGTTGCCAGATTTTTTCCAGGTTGCTGTTAGTTTTTTTAAAATTTAAAATCAAAGTCTTTATAAATATGTGTAAACACCCTCTGTATATCAAAGAAGTATCTAAATTAAGATATCTTAGTCATAATAAAATTCAAACATATTATGTACCTTAAATCACACATGTTAAAATTATATTACATAGACTATACATTTAAACACACATCAAATGCTGCATATAATTTTTCTATAAATTCCTCTCTACAAACTTAAATGTCCCCTCAGTGGTTAGGTATGTGTGGGTTAGAAAATTTAATAGCTGCTACTGAAATAGTTAAAGCCAGGACATCTGGTGCAATGAGAGGAAAGATTGAGTAAATCACCCCACGTGAGAAAACTCATGTCGTCATAACTACAGCATGTTTTATACATATTGTTCCTTTGTATCTTTACACCAAAAACTGGATTTCCAGATTATCTGAAGTAGGGTCAGTCTTCTTTATTTCAATTAATCAGAGCTCTACTGTAAATTTCCATACAATTAAGTTATTCAAACCCTGTTCAACTATGATTGTAGCCACTGGAGCAATTCAAATATTTATAGCTTGTAAATAAAAAAAGGAAGTCTTATAATTTCATGCTGAAATCCTATTTTGATTATGTACCAGACATCACCGCAATTTCAAAAGTATACATTTTAAATAATAGCAATCGTAACTTCATTACTGCATTCATCTGTAGCATGTACTAATGATGCTCTACTGCGTTTGTTGTATTTGCCGGCCATGGTATGAGCGGCGTTTAACAAACTGACTTGGGCGGTCGCGCATGCATGCTCCTTATTCTTTCAGTATTATGTTTAACTGTGATATTTAATAGCCTGTTAATTTTAACCATGTTATGTTTCAATAAATTAAAGTTAGCACTTGATGCAAAGTTTGTTTGTTTTATTCAATGATGGAACATAGCAAGTACTTGACCAATGTAATTCCCTATTACGTACAGCAGTTACAGTAGCAGACATATGGAGTCAGACTGGAACATTAATTATAGTTGGGGTTTATTCGGTTTATATTGGATGGAATGATAACATACAGCACCATCCTCAACAAATCCATGTCTAACTTCAAGTACAATGTTTTTGAGAAAGCACTCATAACCAAAAATTCAGAAAACATGGATATTTCATATGAACTATTTTATATAACAGTATTTAAAATAGTGTTTTTATAATGTAAGGATAGCAAAGGCCATACTGTGCTGAGACATACAGCTTTCTGAGGAATCTGAACCTCTTACAGCTCATAGAATCAACCCCCAGACTACAAAGAGCAGTTAGATAGTAACAGAGGAGGCCCTTGGCGAGATTTAAATGAAGTGACATAAAGCCAATTCACCAAAACCCAAAGTTACTGTAAATTTCTTTCTTATTTACTGAATGAGGTAAAAACCAGTTTCTTGGCAAGTATAGACAGTAGATTACAGTGTTTTGGTGAATTAGCTTGACGTTGCTTCACTTAAATCTCGCCATGGGCCACCACTGGCTAATAAGTATATTTTTTTGCACCACTAGGAATTGAATCAGAATTAATGACATGCTAGGCAAGCACATTATCATCATTGTGCCACTGCACAGAGTAAAGTATTTCAAATAGAAGTAGCACTTTTTATAACAAATAGTCTAATATATTTTTTTGCTGCGATAATGAAGGAAGTGCTATAGAATTTTTCAAGGCTATTTATTGCAATAAAGATAATGTTTATGACATATTTTAAAATTATTAAACACAACTGACAGCATTTTAACAGTCACTGGACTGTTTACAAATATTGAAGCATAAATAGTAATACCATGTATTTAACCAATAAACCACTAGAATGTGACAGCTTCCAAAAAAAACGTGATTGATGATATCAAATTATCACAAAGGAAATATATCAGTCTTCTGATAAAATTATAAAATGAACTAAATTAACAGCCTAGGTTAAAGTTTTCTTACCTGTGAACCTGTTAAAACAACAGTTTTTCCTAAGTTTTCCAGCATGAATGATAAAGCTGATGCTGTATATGCAATGGTATCAGTTCCATGTAAAATCACAAAACCATTGAATTTTTCATAGTTTTGCTAAAGTGTGAAATTTCCATTAAAGAAAATTACACATAATGCTTAAAATAATACATGGGAAAAAAAATACATATACATATATATATAAACAGTATACTCAGAACCTAAAGAAAATATAAAAATAAGAAATTAAGTAATATGCTTAATATTTTCAAAATACAGAGTTATTAAATTTTAGTACTCTATCAAGTTTTCACAATTACACACTTTAATTTTATAAATGTTTAGCTCTTCATTCTTTATATAACTTTTAATTTTATAGCTATATGTGATTTACAAATGATTTTATTGTAAATAAATTTTAGAAATATAAGATGTAGAATGTAAAGGCAAATATAAAAGGAAGGTAGATTTTCCTAATCTAGTCATGCATAAAAAATGTAATACGTGAAACTGCACAGAAAAAAGCACTACAAAATATTGTATACGTTTAAGGTTTCACCACGAGTATAAAGCATTTATGGTGGAAAAAAGAGCAGCAAATACAGCAAAAAATATGCAATATAAAAAATATTTATATTGAGAAATAAGCCTCAAACCAAAAAATGTAAGAAAAAAACAAAAACATTTGTCTGCTTAAATTAATTCTAACTGAACGCAGCCATTTTCGATATCCCCTGTGTGTACCTATAAATATATTTAACATTTACATGTTCTATACAATAAACTACTATATTGTTAGAACTGTGTTATTGCATTAATACAGCAAAATATCATGAAGCAATTTTCCACACTGCATATATTGCTTATAAAGCACATGCTTTTTGTGATATGATATAATCTAAAATGATAAATTATCAAATTGGCCGCATATATATTTTTTTTAATCCAACGTAAGGCATACCATTGCATGAGTGGAGAATTAATTCAATTGATGAAGGTGTGAGAAACTAGGCTAGGAGATGAGAATTAATGTCTTGGTAGATTTTCTACCTAAAAATTAATAAAAATATAAACTATTGCACTCCATGATACATTTGCTATTGCAATTTATACGAATTCATGCTTTTTGTTGGGAATATATACAAATATACAGAGTGGTCATAATTAAGGCAGTAATTTTTTCATGAAAAAAATGCAAAATTCGCAAGATGCTCAAGGAGAAAGTCTTGAATTTTTCGGAAATTTAAAAAAAAAAAAATCATGGAAGGAGTGAAACATTAACATTAAAACCAGCTTCAAAACAATAGTACAAATGGCTATTATGTTACTAAATAAGCATTATATAGCAGGACGGCCCTATCCCACAGGACATATGATCCAAGAACAACCTTAGATGGCAGCAAAACCTATAGTGATTGTTTTTCTTTACATATATACTTACGATAAAGTTTAATTGATAAATTATGCACATGAGCCATTATGCACATTAAGTAATAGTAATACACATATTTTATTGTTAATGAAAGTTATGTAAAATTATATTGACACCAAAAAGAAATAAAATTGTACAGAAGTTTGAAAAAAAAAATTCCAAACAGAAAAACAACTCCTACATAATTTATTGTACTTTTTTTTTCTTTTCTTTTTTTTTTTGTGCCAAATTTCACTCAAACAATTTTGTGGCGTTGGCAGTATTAAGGTTATTTAAATATATTAATCAATCCACAAAATTATAATAGAAATTAGGCAATAATAGGAAGAAATCTAAAATTTGCAAAATCGTTGAAAAGATCATAAAACTCACGAAACCGTTGGAAAAAACTCTAAAATTCATGTAGCGATATAATTACTGACCTAGCCCTAATTAAAGGTGAAGTGCTTAGAGCCTAACAGTGAAAAAAAATCTATTGGGACAAACTCAACTTGGAACCATAGGACTTTGATTTTCCTTTTTTTTTAAGAACTTAGAAATTCTGAAAGTATAGCATTAGCATTGAAACCTTTTAATAATAGAATTTTATCAACAAAGCACAATATCGTTAGTTAGAAGAGCATAACAGTCTTATCAAACAAAAGCGAAACATTTTCAATCTTCCTTACATTCACCAATTGACTTCAATTTACTAAAATTGACATAATCTAGCTGGTTTTGAGTGAGAATATGCACATTCACACTATTTCAGAATGATTTACCTTTTAGTTTCCAAATTTTGGACCACATTTTATTTCCTTCCTTTCTATTTCTTTAAAAATCAAAACTCCATGGCCCACAAATACGTTCACCAAGTTTGGTTGAATTTTGCCTAATAGATTTTTGATTGCACTATTCAACAGTGAAGATTTTACAGAGGGGTCATTCCATGTCAAGTGAACCAAAATTTTAGCACTTTTGAACTTCACCCTCTTGGATTTTTTTCAAATTTGGCTTATTAGATGTTCTGTCAGAGATAGTATAAAATTCAAATTTTTAGATTTTTAACTGCAGTATTTTTTAAATTACAAGCATTTGAAATTCGGAAAAAAAGCACGATTTTCTGTTTACGTGCAGTTACAAAAACTATTACTAATCAAGCTAGAAATGAGATAGATGAAATAAAAATAATGTTGTAGATTATAAGCTTTCATATGATATCCAACATGACTAGTTTTGGGCAGTTTGGGATTTCAAGGTAATGACATGAATTCTTTGATCTTGAATTTCTCAAAAAGCGTTATTTTTAAAATTTTTAAAAAAATCACACATAAATTTGCACATATTAGCATCATTTCTGGGAAGTTTTGTCTTTGGACCGAAACAGGATCATATTTTGGTATTTTTTAAAAAAAGTTGGAGTTAAAAAATAAAGCTAGTTTTAGGAAATTTAAAGGAATTGCATGAGTCGTTTAAGGAAAAATACCCTACTGAAAAGATAGAATTTTCTAAATTCACTAAACTGCAACCCAAGTACTGTATGTTAGCTGGAGTAAGTGGTACTAACTCTGTGTATGTTTGCACAACACATCAAAATGTGAAACTTGTGTATGTACAAGGTGCTAAACTGAAAAATGTAACACTTAGTGATGGTACAGCAGTGACTACAAATCCTGTTAATGAAGATAATGTGTACTGATCCAAGTACAGCTTGCCACATTTGAAACAAGAATTAGGTGTAAAGTTGGAAGAAGAGATGATAGATTGTATAACATACAAGCAATGGGTATCCGTTGAGAGATATAATTTTGAAACTTTCACCAAAATTACCGATGAGTTTTTTGGAGTCATTGTGTGAACAGCTGCTGCTTCTGAAGAAAGAGACATTCTTTTTTAGCACAAAGACAGTTCGAGTACTACAATTATTTCAAGGAGAACGTTAGAGAAAATGAGGCTGTGATACCCTTTGACTTTTTTGAAAATTATGCCTTCGTTTTACGAGATAAGGTCCAATCTTTTCATTGGACCAATGACCAGGCTACAACTTTCCCCAATAGCAGTCCACTACAAAGATTTTTATGTTTTAAAAATTAAAAGCAGTTTGTATCTCTAAACATCTTACGCATAACACGATGGCCATAAATTTATTTCAAATAAAACTTTGCTCATATATAAAATCAGAATTAATACCAAACTTGAAAAAAATATTCTACTTCTCAGATTGTTCTGCTGCTCAATTCAAAAATTGAAAAAACTTTTTAAACTTATGTCACTGGTGCTTGGAACACTTTCTAACATATCAAATTCACTTCCATTATCCTCCATATCACTATCTGTCAGAATATTAGCGGGAGGATTAGGGTCTGGCAATCCTTCTCCATAGATCACTGGGCGAATGACAGATGGTATTACAAGGTATTCAATCTTCTTCGTATTAATTCCTGTCTTCAAGCATGGTCCCATGCAGAAATAGCAATCGGTGGCATGATTTGTTGGTTCATGTCAAACGGCAGGTACACCAAAATGCATGGAAACTTTTTTCCCAAGCATCCAAGGTGGATGAACAAGTCATACAACAAACATGGGGAGCCCACGATTTATCCTAGTCTCCAATGCGACACCCAAAGTAAGTACATATGCCCTTTTCACTGAGGAAGTCAATGACCACTTCCTGGAATCACATACGACATCATAAACATCAGCACATATATAGCAAAAGTTGTCTGCCGAATTTATATAAGAGCAGGGCATTGGCTGCATATTCAGTGGACCACAAAATTTATGTAAAATGTATTTACATAAAATGTTAAAATGTACAAAATCACTTATGCAGTAAGTCACTAATTAAACAAATCAATAAAAAAAATTTAGAAACAGATGGTGCAATATAAACTTCTCCCTGCGTTGCCACATACAAAACTGAGGCCATTGGATGGAACTGGTTTTAACCGCTCGATCACATGGTTCATGAGATGAAGGCCGAAGGCAACAGTGTCAAGTCGATAGCAGCTTTATCAAAATGACAGTGCCTATTTTATTTCTTCTCCCTTATTTTTTTTTTTTTTCACATATCATAATTACAATGTCTCATAGAATTATATGTAAAATGTAAACAGTGCAATTACTCGAAACTCTGAGCCAAGGGAGAATTTTAAGGGTGATTTTTATATGCAGTGACCAAAATTTATAAAAGGTGGCTACTTTCATTTTGGTAAAAAATAAAAAAATGTTGAACAGTGTTATCTGGCTCTAAACACCACATCTTTAGTTATGGCCACGCTGTAAAACAGATGTTGAAAATACAGTATATTAAAATAATATCACTCGCAGATTATACAGAAAATTTACAAGAGTGAGAGTGGGGGAGGTTACAGGGCAACAACTTTATACAGTATTGGCCAAAAGCAATAGGCACCCTATAATAATTCATCTTGAAATACTGATGAGTTGAGAAAATATAAAAGTGCATTAGGGTGTTTCATTTTTCCAAAGTTGCTATTTTCATGTCAATTTGCTCATCAGTTTAGTTCT
>QLNU02015360.1:126418431-126443924 GCA_006491805.2 Dysdera silvatica
TATGTAGATGCACATACTACTAACAAAACTAGCCAGTCTAGAAGTCAAAATTGGCATTATCGCGATCACGGCGAACAAAGAACAAACCCCAAAAGCGGAAGGCAGTGTGAGTAAGCAGTCTGAACATGTCTGACTTCTAACACGGAAATTGCCCGAAAAAAGTCAGTCAAATGCTTGTGAATGTGTTGCTTTTTATGAATCGTCCCGTAATTTAGGCGCCTCTGAAACACTATCAATATCCGTTTTAGACGCAAGAAAACCTGATCTTGACATTCCTTCAAAGCGGCCCAAACTGACGGATAAGTTGCGGATTACACTTACAGAATCAGGACCTGTTCAGAAGAAAGGTATTTCGTAGCCTAGAGATGATAGTGGACGCAAGTTCAGTGACACGTATTGTAACAGAAAAGTGGACAATGACTGACTTGTACCAAGACCATAGCTGGTATACTCAGTGTCGGCAGATCGCGTGTTTTATTTCTGCTGGAAATTGTTCTTAGCAACAGTCCCGAAAGAATTGCTCAGCAGTTTTGTATCAACCCTTCTATAAACAATGGAGGAGTTTATCAAAAGCACTTCATACACATGAAACGAGTCTTACCCATATGAAGCGCATGAAGATGTGGCACGACTTTAAGTATAGTCTAGGAAATAAGATGACGCTTGATTCACATAATCAAAAGTTATATGAACTTGAAAAGAAACATTGGTCAGATGTCATTGAAAGGCTTATAGAAATAATACTTTTTTTTTCAAATTTCTTCTTTAACATTAAAGCCTGTCGCAGAAACTGGATAGGAAAGTCGCATTGATGCTTTGCAACCGCTTAGGCATCAAACTTGGGGAAATATACGGCTCTTCATACGAAATATATAGTGACGAAAATGACGCCTAAGAAACTTTTAGTAAAGGATTTATGGTGATCGTTGGCATATCTTACAATGGAAAACCGAAAATAAGTTGAAAAAAAATGCAAAAATTAACTCTACATATCAAAATAATGTTATGACTCCTATTTTTAAAGATATCCTAAAACTGTATTCTACTGACTTTCAAAGTGTGGAACTCCATCAGAACAAAGGGAGCAGCCACATCTCCAAAAGTACAACAGCATTTCTAGAAAAGATGTGACAAGAAACTGGAATCAAGTCAAGATCAGCTAACAACATTCCTATCAAGTCTACAGATATAGCATTGATGGATTATGGTGCATTTGGACTTTTTAAACAAGCTCTTTCAAAACGCCGATCCAGTACCTTGGATGGACTGTGGAGGAGGAATGGGAAAAAATTCCGCTTGTGATTTTACAAAATGCCCTACTGTCGTGGAAATATAAATGCAATATGATAGTTCAAAGACATGGCTATCAGATAGAAGACATTAGAAGACAATTTTTTATTGTATGTATGTTATTTATGCTGTCAAAGTCATAAATATGTGTAAACACCCTTTGTATATATATGAACATAATATTAAAGAAACACAGAAAATGTCTAAAGGGCGAAGGAGAAGGATATGTTTTTCCAGTGGCAAGTACGTAACTCTATCCAAGGTGGTCGCTCACGAAACTGTCCGTCTAAGACGAGTTGTTTACTATTCTTTTTAACACTTTAGTGCTGACCATTGGCCGGGGAAAGAAATAGCCTCGGAATAGGGTTAAGGTTTATATTATCCCTAGATTTTTCTAGTTCGATCATTAAATCTTGATGCCCATTTTGAAGGAAGGCTATCTAGAGAAGTTTCACTCCGTGTACATCATATAGACGATATCGCGCCAGATTTTAAAAATAGGCGGCAGTACGCAGTACTGTGTAATGACGTTTTGTTTTCGAAATAGTTGTACAGTTTAAATTTCTGATGACATCACAATGTATATTTTAAATGTATCGACTGTCGTTTTAACTTTTATTTAAACAAAAACTGCAGGTGACATTTTTCAGCACCAAATTTGCTTATCACTTCGTTTATGATTTCTTCTTTATTTTCATTCACACATTGTCGGTGCCTCATAATTTCATTCCCATTGTCGGTGCCTCATAATTTCATTCCCATTGTCGGTGCCTCATAATTTCATTCCCATGCTCTTGCGCCATAAAACACCTAAACAAACATACTGTCATGTATAATTCTGACAAGCGATTTTCACTCAGTGCGGATCGCAGCCAGGTTTCCATGATTCTTTTATAGTGCTGAAACTGTTTTCGACGGTGGAAGCTGTTACAGGTAATGAATATAAGCAATTAATTTTTTTTTTTTACTGCAGAAAAGAATTTTGCTGCATTTATGAGTGTAAACATTTCATTAGGAATATATTGATCGCACATCGTACCAAGTAAATGCTTCGGCTGTTAAATTGTTTATGTCATAAATATTTGAAATTTTTGACAAAGTTTTCAAAATCGTTTTTTTCATACATCATTCTATTAGGAAATAAATAAAAGGTGAAAAATTTTCTTCATGTCTTTTAGGAAACCGGGTTTTTATTGAGTCAACAACAAAGTCCAAATATGGTACATATGAAGTCGATCATTTTCATGAGTGAATGTGCCTTCAAAGTTGGATCGATATGTCTGTCTTTTGCAAACTCTGGGCATTAATAAATGAATACCCAGTTCGTCGTCATGACTATCCACTTTGGATGGAATCGCTTTGAAATGATCCTCAGTAATTTTGGTGCTGAATTTTTAAAATTCCTAGCAATACTTTTCACTTATGTGATTCTATTTATTACGTCCATTTTCACTGACTACAGAAATGGGGTTATTGATTCAAATGTAGGAAAATACTTTTCTATAACTATAAGGCAAAAGACGAATCTTGAAATGCTGATTGCAGCTTAATAGTTAGCTGGCTTCGGCTGCAGTTTTTTCAGTTTCATTTTTTTTGTCATGTTATTGAGTGCCTCAAATATTTCTAAAAAGTTTTCTGAGAATATTCTCACACTTTTATATTTTGATGTCCACTTCGTTTCGCATAAAAGAGATATTGGGCTAATTCTCGATCTTCGTTTTGGAGATTTGCGAAAAAATTTGATTACAGCTTTAATGGTTGCTATAGAGTTTCTAAGAGATGCGACAAAATAATTTAGCTAAAACAATTTTTTTTCCAAGTTTTCGCTTATATTTGGCAAACATTTTCTCCTAAAACATATGTGGGCTTAATAATTTTATATAAATTATATTAGTTTTGGTGCAAAAGGGTAATTTTTGGAAGAGGTTTAGTCAAGAGTATAAGTTTCTCAAAATTTTCAGTATGCAATGTGGTACGAAAAGCATAGTTCAGAAAAATTGTTTTATTAAGACACTTCTCCCAAAATAAGCTATTTATTATAATAATTTCAAATTTCCTCGACATTTTCGGTCCGAAAAGACTTCTCTGACTTTTCCAGATCCGTTGACACCCTGTTTGTTGAAACTGGACAGATAAAAAGTTTAGTTCATGGCAAGCACTAGTAATATGGGTCAATGATGTCAGCGACTGGCGCAAGTACATGAAGGAATGGCGTAGTGATGCTGCTCCGAACAAATTTGGTACGGTAAGGTTGATAACCCCTGCTGGAGATGGCTCCAATTGGGAATTTTAAAATAAGAAACTGTTGGCCTGATCTTAGCTGCATAAGAGCAAGTAGTGCAAAGTGATGACATCAAAAATCCAAAGGCAAAACGAGCAGTAAATGCAGGCTGTGTAAAGTAAAAAATGAGACAGTCGACCACCTAACCAGTATCTGTAGCAAAATAGCTCAATCAGACTAAGAAAAAGACATGACAGAGTGGCTACCCTGATTTACTGGAATATCTGCAGAAATTATAAGATCCAATAACTACTGGGAACATGAAGCAAAAAAGTGACACAAAACGCTCAAATAAAAATCCTGTGGGACTTTCGGCTTTAAACAGACAGACATTTAAAACACAATATACCAGACATAACATTGGTGAAGGAAAAACAGGTATTTATCATCGACATTGCAATACCAGGTGACAGCAGAATTAAAGAGAAGGAATTCGAAAAAATCTCCAAATATCGTGACCTTGCAATAGAAATTAATAGACTCTGGAAAAAACAAGTAACAGTCATCCCGATTGTGATAGGTGCACTGGGGGCCATCACACCTAATTTAAAAAACTTCCTAGAAAAACTGGACATTACTGACATAACGACAACAGACCTACAAAAAACTGCCTTACTGGGCACCGCCTATATATTAAGAAGATATATGGACAGTTCTCAGGTTTCTGGGTGAGACTTGAACTAAACTACGAACTCCAGATCAAGAGGATAGTGATTATCTCCTTGATGCTGTGTAACACAACAATGTAAAACGGACATAATAATAATAATAATTATAACTATTATTATGTTTATTAAGTAAAAATATAGATTTAATAAAAATATCATATTTAACGTAATGAGAGAGAACTGCTCTACAATTAAACATAACTGCTTTTTTAGTGGGGGGATTAATTTAGCTCATGTTAAAAATAAAATTTCACGTACGAAAATATTCTCACGCTCCCTTGAACAACTGTCGCTCCCCACAGTTTGAGAACCTTTGTATTATTCAACTTCTTAATTAGTCAGACTGTCCTTCAAAATGGGGCAATTATTCGTCCCGTGAGGACAGTGGGATACATTCGTCCAAAGCGGGACTACCTACCAGTGGTGTAGTCAAAAAAAAAAAGTAGCCTAGCGCTTTTTTAAATCAGGGGTGGATCCACGACGGACGGATCAGGGAACCCCCTAACCAGTCAATAGCCCATTAATCTGATAGGGGCAGAAATTATCATTATGTATGTATGGGTTGTTGAGCTGGTATGGCAAGACGCCCATCCCAAATTCCAATCTGGATCCCACACTGCCTACAGTATATAGCTTCGGGGTATATAAGCGTAAAATAATAATAATATGATAGAAATGCATGTACTCAAGCCGAGTTTAACCAGGAATGACCTCTGAAGTGAGCTAATAAAATAAAGAAAATAATTGAAAAAGATAGCCAAAAGTCCACCTTTTCGCCCTTGTCGCCTTCATTGTGTCAAACACCACATTGCTGCTTTTTCTATTTTCGGAACACAGTTTGTGATACGTGTTCCAAGCTGTAATTTCGTTTAAATTCCCACGATTCTTAGTTGATTTATTCAAAATTTTAGGGTCATTGCTCTAAAAAATTTTTTTTCTTAATAAAATTGTAGAATCCACATATAGTTTATTTACAGCTTGAATAGAATTTTGCCCTAGCGCCGCTAGGTTGCGCTAGGCCTCTACTACACCACTGCTATCTACCTGAATCGGTTCTTCTGGCCGCATTACGCATTGATAGAATTCTACGGTAGATCGATAAATTAAAAAAAAAAGTTCGTAGCATTTTAAAATTTTACGCCCTGGCCATTTATAAATCCGGGCTTGACACGCTTTTTATATACGCTAGTAGTAAACGAATGAAAAATGAAAGCAATAGCGTATAATAATTTCGAGTTGTATCTTATTAGTTTGAATAATTATATGAAAAGTTGCCTTAATATATAAAATGTTAAGAGTGTGATATATATGGTTTTTTTTTTAACAAATATTCCTTTCTTTGTAAAGGAGGGAGGGGGCGGCAGTACAGGCTGTGCGTAAGGGCGGCAATTTTATAAATCCGCCACTGACTCTATCGAATGGGGTGACCAATTGGAAACGTGTATTGTAAAACAAAATTTTAAGCAAATTACCATATTCTTTTTTTTTTTGTGTAATACAGTTAATGTATCAAAGAATTGCATACTGTGAGTGAATATTAAAGGTTGAATACTTGATACGTCAGCACATTTCTCATTTTAATCCTGATATAAAATGGACTGATTGAAAATTGGTTAGTGAGGGCGATTATATACTTTATCATAAAAATTTAAGCTGGGGTAATATACTTTTTGTATGGAATAGGCATGTATAGTTACCCTGGAGATTTGTACTATATTTATTGTAACTACTAACATAAAGTGATGCAAAAATTAATAAAAATAAAATGCAGTGATAAAATAAATATTTTTATCAAAAGGAAAATAAATTTAGTTATAAAGTTCGCAAGATGAGACAAAGAAAAAAAAAAGCATATGCAGTCATCTCTTACCACTGAATTTAACTATGTATGTATTTGTTTTGCATGTAACCTACATAAGACGGAAACCTGCATACTACGGAATTTTTCCGGTACCATGAATTTCCGTCTTAGACAGGTTTCACTGTATATATAGTGCAGCGGGGAAAGGGTCGCAAAAGTGTAGTTACCACAACATAGCAAAGGTTATTAAAGCCTATGGGCCCCTATTTCATCAGGGCCCAAAAGCAAACGCTAGTAGGGACAGCTCCTACTAAGCTAAGGCAGGTTCGTGTTTATAGATGGACATGTTGGGAAAGTGGATAGGGTGTCACATTTTTAGGGGCGCAAAAAGAGGCGAACTTTATTTTTCTTTTAATTACAACCTTTCTAACTAAAATTGCGTCAATCCGCACTCCCCGAGAAAGCGCCCCTTCACACCTTTTGTCTTCAATTGAAGCCAATCTAACGGCTCTGTTGCCATTAAATGTAGAAAAGAAATAAAAAGTTTCGTCGTAAAATAAAGTAAATTTATTTATAATAATACCATTATTACATCTAATAATAATGCACATAAGGTAATCATAAATGTTGGGTATAATAACGATATTTTTACAAATAAATTTGTTTATTTGACGACGAAGTACTTTGTTTCTTTTCTATATTTAGTGGGGGCAGAGCCGTTACCCCTTTCCTATCATCCGAGATTTTTCATCGCATTTGAGGGGACGTAAGCCCAGGATTTTATATTTTATTTGTTTCTGCTAGTACATCGGGAGGCGGGGGGGGGCATGGCGTAACTAGCTTCGAGGTCTAGAGAATAAATTTTTTTCTAGTTTGTTTGTTTGTTTGTTTGGCTTTTTTATGGCGCAAGAGCATCTGGGCTATACTGCGCCAAAAGTGGGTTAGTCCCTAGCCATATAGTTACGCTAAGGGGGGGGGAGCGCTAAAAATCGTTGTGCCCAGGGCGCCTCGTATCCTAAATCAGGCATTGCGTTTGAGAATCAATAAAATGGTGTAAAGGAACAAAATATGTACTTCCACAAATTAATGGTCATCCATGAAGAACAACTCCACTTTTATTCCCTATTTGTACTGAAAAAATTAGTGGAGGAACGATACTACGTCAGCGTGTTAACTTGTGTCAAATTCGTTTGTTTTATGCTAACCAAGATGGAAGATGCTCCCTGCTGCGTGGCTCACTTTTTCCCTTCGACGTCCCCTCCTATCTCCACAGTGCACCCACTGAGTGCACCAAACCACTAACAAGGAAACTAACCCATGTGTTCCTCTCCAATTTTAATGAAGTTTAGTGTATTTATAGAGGAGGCCAAATTATCGGTTAAAAAATATTTTTAGGGGGTGAACCCGCCCTTCGAAAATCGGCCATATTTTTGTTTTTCGGCTATAACTTCTGAACAAATCATGATAGCGTAATTTCGTAAATGTACAAAATTTCGCAGCCTATCCACTGGTGTAAAAAAAATCGTTTAAGAAATATGATGAATTATAAAATTCAATTTTCGTATTTTTCCGCAGGGGAAGTAGCGCGTAGGGGCGACGCTTTTCTTGTATGCACAGGTGCTATGCAGAGGAAGTAACACGTAATGGGCGACACTTCTCTTGCATGCATGGCTGTACGCAGGGGAAATAGCGTGTAGGGACGACTTGAGGTATATTTCAGGAGAAAGTGGGGAACCGCTTTCACAGACGAAAAACAAATGATATGATTATATATACAAAAAAATCCCTTCAGTGACTCTAGTTAACACCTAAATATGAGATTATTAAGTCAACTGCTTCTGGAGATATAAATATTTACTTTCAGGGAGATTTTCGTGGGTCACCCTATATCATGTACTATAATTCGCCGTGTATATGAGCTGTGTTGTCTCTAATTATGAAATTTATGGCATATATTATACGTCTGTCCTTTGATCCGTAAAACTTAAAAAACCTGTAGATCTGGTAAATGTGTTTCTCTAATATGTTATTGCGTATTAACTTTTAATTACCCTGCATCTGTTTCAATTTCCTTTGTCTTCCTATTTGTGAGTATTTTACAGTTTCGTAATTAGAGACCACATGGCTCATATACACGGCGAATTATAGTGCATGATATAGGGTGACCACGAAAATCTCTCTGAAAGTAAATATTTATATCTCCAGAAGAAGTTGGCTTAATAATCACATATTTAGGGATTAACTGTAGTCATTGACAGGATTTTTTGGTAAATATTCATTGAACGGCCCATAGTATGGTGAAGGAAATACAGAGGAAGCGGCCTTATGCTCACCAGGTTGGCCAGATAGATTGGCAAGCTGGACCTACAGTTTAACGAAGAATCCGAACTTCGGTCACCACAACCAAAGTTCTGCACTAAGACACTGCCTCCTAAATTTACCCCTCTAAATTTAGGAGGCAGTGGCTAAGACGGGACGAGTTGTGTCACCCCCCCTAAGGAGTGACCGCTGCCGCGGTTTTTTCAGCGGCGATCCGTCGAGTGCCGGTATTCTTGGCAGAGGACGGTAGTGAGGAGGAGGAGGATTGTGCAAGGGTTTCATTGGGAAGGGTGGCCGCCGGGGGAGGACGGTAGTGAGACCATATTATATAGGGTGTCTCAGCCAAGGGCGTACACGGGGGGGTGTCACAGACGGTGGTCACAGGGGTCATGACCCCCAAAATATATTTTTTCACTGTAAAAAATTCCAACTTTCATGATAAATGAAGGGTGTTATTCCAAGACCATGGCAAATTCTGTCCTTGACTCCCCCCAAAATGAAAGCCTGTGTTCGCCCTTAGTCTCAGCAACAAGGTTACAAACTTCTAGGGTAGGGTACACCTAGACGACTCGGGATCACATAGCAATGATGGTCGCAAACCACTCACAGAGCTAGTTCTAAAACCGTCCAGCATACACAAATATTTACAACCAGTGCGTAAAAAGCGCCAGATAAAACTCTGCTTAGCTGCTCACGTGCATAGATGATTAGGACATCGCATTTTGCGCTTCTCATGCACTGGTTGTCACTATTTGTGCATGCTGTACGGTTTTAGAACTAACGCTGTGAGTGATTTGCGACCAGCATTGCTATGTGATTCTGAGTTATCTAAGTTATTTACCCCTCCTAAAAGTTTGTAACCCTGATGCTGAGACACCCTGCATATTCATTCTCGCTATATATATGTTTAATTGCTCCCCCCCCCCCTTAAAGATGCCCATTTTTGAAAGGGGCGGTGAATTAGGTCTCGCACCCCTGCGGAAACTACTCTTGACGCGGCCCTGCATTCAACGACCCCTATGATTATGATTTTATTCAAATCACATAGCAAAACCCGTCAATTAATTGAAAAAAATAAAATGTAACTCACGTGGCTGGTAACTTCAATTCATCAGACCTTCGGACAAGTTTGGAGTTCTCCACGAATAAAAGTATTAATGAATCTTAATTTCAAGTTTCACTTTTATTGCAGAGTCTTTTAAGTGGATTCATTGGCAATAGAGTTTTGATGTTCCGAAAACGAATACAGCCTTCTCTGTTCTCTATTTTTCGAAGAGTATAAGTAAATTTCAGCTGCGTCATTGAAGCCCATAGTTTCCTGAATGATCTTTGTGTTATCTTAGCTTGTTCCATCTCTAATTGCTTCAAGATAGACAAGGTTTGGCCTTTTGGAGGAAAACAAGTAGAGGCATAATCATAGACGCCGACTTGAAAAATTATTGTGGGTTCCAAAAATTTTAAATCGATTGACCCACGCCCTTTTTAAAAGGATTCAAGTATAATTTAAATTTCATTATCAGATTATCTGGTACAATAAGACACCTGAAATGTTAAAATGAAGCAAATTATAGTTAATTATAGAAAAATATTTTTTCTTATACAATAATTTCTGCCACCCACGTATAGATTATAGCTCAAACTAGAGCTTTTTTCTTTTTGGAGAAAAAGAGACGCTTTCCCCATCCTGGATTCGAACCAGGGTCCCTCCGTTTAGCCCGGAGTGTCTTGGACCGCTAGACGAATGAGGATATCCTCGTTCGTCTAGACCGAGGGACTCTGGTTCGAATCCAGGACGGGGCGTCTCTTTCTCCAAAAAGAAAAAGCTCTAGTTGAGCTCTCAACTATGGTGGGGTGGCGAAATTATTGTATAATAAATTCCCCACGAAAAACTCACAAAAATCTCGCCCCGGAGGCTTTTCTGTGTTGACCATATTTGGCAATTGTGTTATCCCTGTGAAGGGTAATAATATCTTACAATATTTTTTCTCTACATAATTATTCAATCCTCCTAAATGTATGCACCCTTTATAGTTTTACAATTGCTTCCAAAATACTAAGATGTGTTCAGCCCCCCCCCCCTCACCCTCCATCTCTCTTTAACAGAAAGTTGACTGAAATAAAAGCTAGATTCCCAGGGTGCTCTAGGGATGCTTGAGAGGCAAAAAAAAGTAAAAAGTAAAGTGCGGATCCCCTAGTTGTTGAAAAATAGGGTGGAGTTAATGAACAACATATTTTCGCCTTTATCACTATGGCCGCTAAAGATTCTCGTCTCTGTGTGTAGAGCTACAGACTAAACTTTTGTATTTTCTATGAACCCAGACAAAATGAAGAATTTTCTTTAATGAAAGGTTCAGGGAACAGGATATAAATAATGAAAATCTTAAAGAATCGATGACCAAAAACTTTGTGCATCTATTTCTGTATGCGTATTTTCCCCACGAGCAAAAATATTATGGGTTCGAGGAACCCACAACAAAATTATTGAGGGTGCAAAAAGTGTCTCGAACCCATGAAGTCGGCGCCACTGGGCATAATAGCTTTATCTCTTGACCAGAAGCGTATTCGGACTATTTGAATCGTCGATCGTTTTAGGGCCCCGATATTCATGTGTGTGTACTGCGTATTTGGTCACCCCCTACATATCCTGAGAGGTCAATTCTCGTTTTCCCTTTCTGTTATCGTTTCTGACGATAACAGAAATCCATGAATTCAGGAATTCATAGGAAACGGAAGGTTTTTTTTCTTTTCAGCCGCTGATGAACCGGAAATCGGAATCACATTTGAAAAAAAGTCACGTTTTTGCTTAGATTTTTTCCGCCCCCAAAATCTTGGGGACGGGGCTTTCTGCACCCCTTGCACCCCTGCTTGTCGCGGCCCTGATTTTGACACTATTCCAACGTCAGTTCGAAACTGTGTTGTGAACTATAGCCAAAAAGTTCAAACTACAATAACTCAAGAAATGCATGATTATAGAAAAATGAGTAGGCGTTTTAGTCTACCTTTTGATGAGTGGACCTTTACCGCAAATAGGTGCCATATGCCGACCAGTATGTTCGTATGCTTAGAGAACTATTAGAAGATCACAGTTTCTCGTTTACACATTATATTGTTAGTATAATGACTGACAGCTTACTCGTATGTATTCTCCTCATTTCAACAACTATATATATAGTTTAATAACTATATCACTGAATGATTAGATTATTTGAAACACAGATTGCAATTCACCACAAATTGCTTTATATTCAAAATGTTGATTCCGTGAAATCGAAATAAACTTAGATCCCGTGATCAGAAATTTCCCTCGGGATTGGAAGCCCTAGTCATGTTGTGCCACAAGCAATGTATATCATTCAATTGAAATAAGGTTGTATAAATAAGGTTGTTTATATATTTTCTTCTAATCATTAAATAAATTTATTTTCGCAAATGATGTTTAAAAATATCCGATGTAAAGTAAATTTGAAAATTCTCTATGTTAAGTAATAAAAAATGTTCAATATTCTCTACGACAATTTGGAGAAAAAGCATGTTATTATAATATTAGGAAAGTCTGTATACAAATTTCTATTTACCAATGTAACAAACATTTGTAGAAATAAAGTGAAGGATATATTTTTCTGTTTCTGACGATACTAAAAAATGAAAACACTTGTATAACTCCGAAACATTCGCAATTCTCTTCCTCAAAAGCAATAAATTAATATTTCTATATATAGTATATCTCTTATATATGCGTATTTCTTTAAAATAAATGTAAAGAAAAAACTTAAAATAAGAGTGAAACCTAAAAATAAGAGTAAAGAAAAATGTAAGAACTAAAAAAAAAATGCATTGTATCATTGATCTCACAATCACTGTCTCGTGTAGTGAAACTTCAATATAGAAATCAGTACTGTCATAGTATTCCATTTTATTTTCGGCGAGCTTCAATTTTAGAAAACAAGTAAAAAGTGGTTGCATAATTGATGTAAAAAATTTACAATATTATACTGATATTAAATGCCATAATTTTACAGAAATTTTCCCGATTGAATAATGAAGAGATATAAAAGTTTATCGAAGATTTTAAATTGGCATAAATGAATACGATAAACGTCAGATGCAATACAAGTATATAATAATACAGATATATATATAATGAAATAAACTTCAGGTATAAGTCAGATATTAAACAAAACTTAGTGATGAAAACTCATTTCCCCAGTAATTTAGGACTGACGTCTGTGATTATAAGGAAAAATATTTTAATTAATTGTTTCGCAATCATACAAGGCTATAACGTTTCTTATGAAAGATTTGTGTCTACTTGTGGAAACAGAGGATTTTGAAGAAGAGAGAGACAGACGCTCTACAAGTAACGCGCCCACGCGCATGTGCAACTTATTCCACTACTCACTTTCACCTCGCTTCTCTAAAACTTGAGGGGAGGAGAGGAAATCCCTTGTCATACAATCGTTGAGAGTAGGGACTAGCTTTTCGTCGGAGGACGTGGTAATGCACAACTGCTCCAATGCCTGGACTTAACCCAGATTTTATCGACCTCGGAAATCCGAATCCGGTAAGAAATCATTTTTTTTTTCTGTATCCTCTTTTCCCATTCGATTCCTCTTAGGCATCTTGGGATGGAGAAATGATGAGAAAGAGAGAGATGCTACAATAATGGCCGACATAACTCGGGGTCCTTGACACTAGATGTCAACATTCAGTTAACGAACTTTTTCGTTCATGAGTTGGTACTTGGGTTTCATTGACTCATTTCAAAACGAATGATACTATATTATGTATGTGATCTATTTCATGATTGTAGTTATATTAATTCATTATTCATTTAGCTAAATTTAAATGTGTTTCGTTTATTTTTAGTCATGTATCCAAAACAAAATAATACCATTTCTTGGGTTTTAGTTTTTGTAAGTCTGAAGTTTTGAAATTATTCTTTTTCTAATTGTTGTAATAGCCGTATAATATTTAAAATATCAAAAATAAATGTTAATCCTCATTATGTTGGCAAATCATAAATATTATTCTATTATTATTTTTAATATTATTATTAATTAAAATGAATATCAGCATCAGATGGCAGAGAACATTGATTAATTTTGAATATTAAGAGAACGTATAATATAAATTGAAATCTACCGAGAAATTATTTTCAAAAATACATTTGTAATTGTATTTGATGTTTTTAAAAAAAAATGTAACACACACATTTTTATAAGATTTAGTTCATTAATCTGTAGTTAGGCTATTTTTTAGTTATTATAAATATATGTGAAAGTAGGTTTCTTTTGAAACACAAAATTATGTTATTCGCCTAAATAGCAAAAAAAAAAAAAAAACTATGTTCCTTTCTTTTATATTTCCTTCATATCTCGATTCGCTTGTCTATTTAACAAACTCTACAAACTGTTAAAAACATAAATAAAACGTATTATTTTGAGTTTTTGTGATATTCCGTTCTTTAATTGGACAAAAGGAAGCAGAAATAAAAATGATGAATTTTATTTCAAGGCTGATTGCTTACTCGTTTATTTTTCTTTGTTAGGTGTTGGTGCAAAAAAAGAAACGAGTCTGTGTTGGGGGAGGGATGGCCCAAGCACGTGACTTTGAGATCGATATTCCCCCATTTCCGATGGAAGAACGGTGAGTATGCATCACCAAACCTTAGTTCTTCTCCTCTTCCTCCTCCTCATTTTCCTCTCCTGCATCCAGCGTGATTCTCGTCCCTAACCTCTCTCACCCTCTCTATAAGGTAACGATTTTCTGGTTTCCAAGCAACGGAAATATCCTGCTTTACTAGTTGACCAACGTAACCAGATGAAAACCGCTTTTGCTTACACCTTAAAGCAGTCTGAGATGTCGAGGGTCTCTTAACCAAAAACCATTATTTTTTAAATAAAACAAAGGACACTATTGTTTCCTATCTCAATAAAAATCTATATACACAAGTTGTATTCACATTTTTCGATATATGATTTGAGAAAAGCAACGTACATTACGTTTTTCATTCAATTTTAATCCAAAATTATATGATCTCGAAAGATACCAAACAAGAGAATTTTATATTGTAAATTTTATATATATATAAGGGAATCTTATATTTTTAAACCACGTAACTGACGAAGAAAATAATAGCAATACACGAAATAAAAAGTTGAATAAATATACACCCCACCCTTCACCTCATATGTCATAATATAGCATGTTTTATATATAGTAATGTTTATATGAAAATATTTATATAATATGCATATTATATAAATATCATGCATATGTATTATACTGTACATCACTTGTATTTGACGGATACTTAGATTTCATATATATTTATAGATCCCTTCTAAGGCCAAACTGCTTGGTCTTAAAACTAGTGACTGAAATTTTAAATCTACTCTGTGATACAAAATATTACCCACGTTAATTTTTTCGAAGTGCGTCAGTTTTTATTGTCACAGAATATATTAAATATCGTATCGTCATGATTAGATCAACGTGATGAATAAATTTTAGAGAGCATTAAAATTATAGGTATGAACTAATTTCTATGCGGTATTTCACAATACGACATAAAAAATCTACCTCAATTTTTTCTTCCATATATATGTTTGGTTCGGGAAAATTTTGAAGGTTATCCGATTAATGTAAGTATTATATTAAATATTATTTTATATATATTAATATTAATTGTCGTGAATTTATTTTACGTATAGACAAAGCGACCATTAAAATTCATATATCATTTTAAAACATTATTAAGTGAAATAACCTTTTAAAGTGAGATTTACTAATTTTACTGTAAGTACTAACATTTCAGCTGTATGTGTGTCGTTTCTTCGGACGTTTTAAAAAAGTATGTGATTTCATTTTTTATTTGCTAATATTCAATTTATCAAATAAAAGACCAGAAATCATAGACTATATTTTAAATAATTTGAAACAGTTTTTTTTATTTTTGTAGCACAGTTTATCACTCCTTAAATTAAAAAATGGGAATTTTCTCTTTGAGCTTTCATTATATGTCTTATATGTGTGTGAATATTTCTTGTATGTGCATGTAAATATAAATAAGCTTTACATACAGAAGTTTAGACACTGGTAAAATAGCAAATGAAAAAGATGACCCAAGCTTTCGGAGGCATCAGAACCTATGTTTCATCAGGGGTAATTACTCCTGGTGAAGGACTGCTGCTGACGCGTTTGAAAGCTTGGGTGATCTTTTTCGTTCCTATTTTACCAGTGTTTAACCTTTTGTATGTAAATTTCCTCCCTGGTACCTTGTATCTTATTTTTATTGTAAATAAGATTCATTTATTAAGCAAAGAAATATCAAAACAACCTTTTAAATACGTTCAATGAATTAAATTTGAAAAGTCTAGTGATTTATAAGTAATTTTATATTACATATAAAAAATACATTTATAATTTGATTCAAAAATCATTTAATATTCAAAATTTTGAAATTTAAAGTTATTTGATTATTTTTTCATGAAATTTGGATGGGGAATATATATGATATATTTTTAATATACGTAGAGATAATCTTCCAGTAATTTGAAGTGTGTAAAACAAATAATGTAAATTACTTCAGAAAATATTTTTGAGTCCAATTGAACTTTCGATACCACGTATTTTTTTATTACATATTGCCTTTCGTTTCACTTTATTAAACGTAAATAGACGTTTGCTACATTATTAATTAATATATGCCATTTATTTGCTATCACGTATTAGAATGCATTATTCGCTAATATTAATTAGTCTCTGAAAATCTAAACTAGGGTTGTTTATAATTGCTATTAGAAATTTTCACATTCATGTGCGTATGTTTTTTTTCGCATATCATCTATAGATTTAGGGCTTTTAATAGAACGTAACCTGATCATGGTTTCTCTGCTATACTTTATTTCTTAGCGAGAGAGTAGGGGTTAGAATAGAGAGAGAGAGGGGGAGAGAGTAAAAATTCATCATTAAAGGAGTACTTGAAGAAGATATTCTTACAAACTAGAACCAAGTGTAAGTATTATAATAAGACACAAAGTTAAAAGTGTAGGTAAGACAGAAAAGTTTAATTCGACGTAAGTTTCAGGCGGTCTTGGCCGCTTTTCATAAGGAATAGAATGAAAGGAAGAAAGAAATAATAAGAAAATTAAATATGATGATGTTATTACGTGATTATTGTATTGCCAATAGTTGAAAAACAATTTATGTGAAAATTTTTAAACATTTCCACGCTTGGCTGAAACAGAGCATAGATTTTTGTTCATTGACTATGGTAGATGAATTTTTAATGATATGAAACGTTTCCAAAAAATCTAATTCGTAAAAATACGTCGAATTAAACCTTTCTGTCTTACCTACGCTTTTAGCGTTGTGTCTTATTATAAATCTTACCTGCGTAGTGCTACGTCAATTTATTTTGTCTAGATGTAAGTGTCAGAGGCGTGTAATGCAAACAGAGGTTGGAGATGTATGTGATAATGCCAGTTCATGGATACCAAGAACGATGCATCCCTAAAATACTAGTTCACAGAAACACAGCGAGGCCTGAAATTTAGTGCCAAAACTCTGTTTCATCCCTGCCCACGTCTTTCTTTCTGAAGAAAATATACGGTTTATTTGTAATTTTACGTCCCGAGACTGGACGACGGAACCGAGGAATTAATGTGATCTCCAAACAAAGATACCCTTATAAACAACCAAGCTTACTGAGAATCGAATCTAATCTAGTAAGCTCAAAGTTGAAGTTATGACATCTGGGGTGGTAAAAGAAATATATTATGTCGTAGACTCTCAATTATACGAACTCGTACAGACTCCCAACACAGTTCATGAAATTGGAAGTTCGTAATGGCAAAGTATAATACACACACACACACACACACACATATATATATATATATTACAGGCTCACACTTCACGCCAAATTCGCACAACAGTACCCACACCTGGACATCAGTATAGAAAGGATAACAACACAACGCAGGAACATAATAACCAGAAACCTCCTAGCAGAGCCCATACTACAAAGGTTAAGAGATGAAGTCGCCAATGACCTGGCAAACACGTCAACCAGTGTGGCAAACCCTGAAGTGCCTGAAGCACCAGCTATTGGCGCAAGAGAACCGCTCCAAACAAGCATAGAAGAAGAAGAGAGGAGGGACGTGGAGAAAATGGAAGAAGGTTTCCAATGTGCCCTGGCGGAATATGAAGGCTCGGATGCCGCAACAAGGCCAAGAATACCACGCCAACCGGCATCTTGGAAACTCTGCAAAGCAACCAAGATCCTCAATGAACATACTCTACCACTACACCTACAGAACCACAACTCCCTACAGGAAATACACACCGCCATATACTGTGCAGCAGTAGCGGCATCACGCGCCAATGGGTACGAAGTAAGGAACGAAGGCCGAAGTAACAGAGGAAACAAAGCCCAACCACCATGGCAAGTGAGACTGCAAAAAAGAATAGAAGAGCTCCGCAGCAGCATAGGGCGAATAACCCAGTACATGCAGGGAAATAGGGGTAAGAAATTAGTGAGGAAAGTGAAGATGGCCCTTAAGAGAAATAGGATTCATACAAGACACGAAGAGCCCAATAAACATATCAGCGAATATCTGGATACCCTCAAACAAAAACTGGGTGTATACGCCAGAAGACTCCGAAGATACAAAGACTATACCAACAAAAAACAACAGAACATGCAATTCCAAGCAAACCAGAAGGCCTTCTACAGGAAGCTTCGAGAGACCCCAGCGAACAAAGACAAGTACGAAGCCCCAAAGCCAGCAGAAATAGAGACCTTCTGGAAGACACTATGGTCCAATGAAGTACAGCACAAAAGCGCCCCCTGGATTCAGCAAGAAATGGAGGCTACGAGAGGAATAGAGGAGATGGAGTACACGGGCATCACGATAGAGGAACTCCAGCAGGTAATCCAACGTACGCACAACTGGAAAGCACCCGGTATTGACGGCATACACAACTTCTGGTACAAGAAATTTACCAGCGCCCATGGCCCATTAGCCAAGGAACTTACGGCGATAATTGAAGACCCCAGCAAAATGCCTGAATTCCTCTGCAAGGGAATAACTTACCTCCTACCGAAGGACCAGGATACCAGTAACCCAGCGAAATACCGACCCATTACGTGCCTTAACACCCTGTACAAGATACTCACGGGGTGCATCTCTGAAAAAATAAGCCGGCACAGCGAAAGCAACAACTTAATGACGGAAGAACAAAAGGGATGCCAGAAAGGGACTCTGGGATGTAAAGAGCAGCTTACCATCGACTCAGTTATCCTGGAACAAGCAAGAAAACAAAAGCGAAAACTCAACACCGCATACATAGACTACAAGAAGGCTTTCGACTCTGTTCCGCACTCGTGGCTCCTTGAAATACTCAGCATATACAAAGTGCATCCCTCAATCATCCGATTCCTACAGAGCAGCATGAAACAATGGAGAACCCGGTTACAGCTAAACACGCCAGACAGTAAAATAGAAACGGCCGAGATCCCCATCCGCCGCGGAATCTTTCAAGGAGACGCACTAAGCCCCCAGTGGTTCTGCTTGGCGTTAAACCCCTTGTCAAGGATGCTGAACACAAGTAAATACGGATACATGCTGAAGAAAGACAAGAGAAACCTACATAAAGTCTCCCACCTCATGTACGTAGATGACATCAAGCTATACGCGCCAACAATCACCCAACTCCGACAACTCATCAGTATAACAGAGACATTCTCCAAGGACATAGGAATGGAATTCGGCCTCGATAAGTGCAAAATACAGAAGAATAGCAAAGAAGATTTACCAGGCATCGAACTCGAAGACGGGAGACTACTGAAGACCTTGGACGAGGGCGAAACCTACAAATACCTAGGGATAATGCAAAAACGGCAGCAGGAGCACAAGAAAGTCAAAGTCCAGCTCACGCAAGCATTCCAAGAAAGACTTAGAAGCATTGTGAAGACGAAACTGAGCGGGAAGAACACCACGCAAGCAATTAACGCATATGCGGTACCAGTGCTCACCTACTCCTTCGGGATCATCAAATGGTCCAACACTGAACTAGAACAACTCCAGCGGAAAATGAGAACCATCCAGAGAAGAGCCGGACAACTACACCCTGCAACGGCAATTGAACGGCAAACACTACCCCGGGAAGAAGGAGGACGCGGACAAGCGGACCTCAAAGACTTACATGACAAGCAGATCCAGAGCATGAGGCAATACTTCCAGTTGAAGAGTCCCCGATCGCCACTCATCCAAGCCATAATACAAGCAGATGCAAATTACACGCCACTAAACCTGTGTAGTACCGAAGAGCGTGTCCTGGAGGCAGCCAATGAACAGAAGCTCTTGGGGACTTTGTCAGTCAGGCATTTGGATATGTTGCCTTTTCGCCTTTTTCACTTTTTCGTTTTTGATTTAGTGGCAACAAATCAGTTTGGACGAATTTTCTGACGATGGTGGACGCTTGATTTTCCACCGAAACAATTGTAAAATGTATCTCCAGCTCAAATTAAACTGCGTTTGTGTGTAATTTGTTTTTAAATATTATTTTGCGCAGTCTAACTATATCATGTAAAATATAGTCAGGCGGTTGCGCCATCATAGCTCAATGACTACAGCACTGGTCTTGTAAACCCGGGTTCGTGAGTTCGATCCTCACTGGTGGCTGAAGTACCCGGGTTTTCTTTGGCGCAGTATAGCCCGGATGCTCTTTTACCATAAAAAATCCAAACAAACAAACAAGCAGTGTATCGCTCATATTTTTCTCACGTGTCACATTGTCAGGAAGTTTCTAGACATGGCACATTAAGAAGTGATGTAAAAAGAGGCTTGGGAACATGGCGCTCTGCCCGTCCCAAAGCCTGTTTCCGCCAAGAATGGGCGAGGAAAACTTTTATATATATATATATAATTTGTTATATTTTTGGGAAGTATATTAGTTCAATAATTTTAATCGGATACTGACCTATTCATTATTTATTCTGAAAACGCCCCACTTTTTATCGTATAAATTTATGAGTATAATTACGCAAGCTCAAGAGAGATATCGGGATGGGCAAATTTTCTTTTTCTCCGATAAACCATACGTGTGTTTCAGTGATCGTGTTACCTGATTAAGATTTAGGATCCGGTTCGCGAAAATTCAAGAGGCTTTTAAGGAGATTGCTTTGAGTTTGGCCGTAATAGGGAAGCCACGATACAGTCAGAGTAATTTTGAATTTGACAGCTGAATATATGGGAGAGTTGATGCCTCTATGAACACTGATGTAGTATAAGAGAAAGATATACATTATGTTACTTTTTCGAAGTAAATCATTGTTCCGATTGCTTTATACGCGATTTGTGGTAGTTATAATTGCTATAAAAAGATGGGGGAATTGAGCGCAATCGCATTGAAGTTATTTTTGTCTTGGCGACTTTTTTTCAAAGCGTTAGGAATCAAATTGGTATATAATGTTTTACTTTAATTTTGTGATAGTACCAGAATTTTGAAGCCCTGTCATAGGCGTATGCAGAAAGTTCATAAGGGAGGTTTACAAGTCCTATCAACCCCCCGTGCGTACGCCAGTGACTCCTGTTGTGGCGTAGTTATGATACGCTCGTCTGCCGGCCGTTAACCCGGGTTCGATTCCAATGAAACATAAAACGTGTACCGTTTCCTCTAGTTATTGTATTTCTGATATTTTGCGGGGTATTCTGGTCACAGGCACAGGCGTAGGCAGAAAGTTCATAAGGGGGATTGCAGAGCTACAACTCATATATTCCTATGTTAAATATACAAAATTTCATTGCAATGGGGGGTTACAACCCCCAAAACCACCCCCTAGCTACGCCTATGGTCACAGGTAGTCAAGATTTTGGTTTCCTAAGCAACAGAGGTTTTGACGCCTCAAGAAACTGTAAAATCTCGATGCAGCATGAGTTCAGCTGTTCTTTTGCCGTAAAATATAAACAAATATGAATTTTGAAATTGATCAAATTTTGTTTCTAATTTTTTTGTTTCTAATTTTTTTTCTTCTCATTTTATAATTTTTTTTCATGGAAAACAAACAAATCAGGTTACCTATAATGTATATATCTAGTTTTATATCATATATTATAGAAAACACGTCTTCACCTCTTTTGACAACAATACATTTGTGAAAGTTGGATATTAATATAGTTCGTCAATTCGACCGAGCAGTAAGAGCAAGTTGAGAGAGATATACTTTATCTTATCGACACTGACTTTTTTAAAGTAGAGTAGTGCGTTGCAAATAATAATTATTAAAATAGTTGTTTGCGCATTTATTTACCGGCATATATTGTAGTAAAAGAGTATCTCTTGAAACAATGTTAATTATTTCTCACGCGAAAAACCTAGAGAACGGGACTCGTGTGTTAATATAAAATGTCTCCTTGCACACATAATTTGTGCAAAGCGATTTTGTAAAATGTAAAATTGATATTTTAAGAAGCATACCCTTAACAACAACTAATGCAATATCGGTAAGTTGTTAATAGCCAGTGTTGTGTTGGCAGTAAATTTGGAAGTCATTTCACTTCTTGAAGTTCCGCTCTAATACATGCACGCCAGAAACAATGCGCGTGTGAACGCCAAAGTTTTGGATTTAGACGCTAGTGGCGAGGCACTTGACGGACAAGCGAATTTGGCATTGTGTTTCGGCTATTTTAATGACGCCGTAGACTTCAGTGTGTGCTGCGCTTTTGTCCATCCCAGAAGTAGCAAGCTCGGCCTGTGATTTCCAATCTGGCGTACCTGACCCCTCGACGGCAGGTCCCCCATCATGGGGGCCCAGTGGGCATCGAATGCGCAGATGGCCACATGGCCCCTCTCCGAGTTTCGAGTCCGGACAGTATGGATATTGGCAGTTGGTCAGGTGGAAGCAATACACAGGAGAAAGAGAAAGATAAAGTAAGGTGAGTGCCCTATCATCGTGTCTCAGTTCCCTTTAGTGTTTGGTATGACACCTGACGATTTCAAATGTCTCATAGCATGCGTTTCAATGCGTGAAGATCTCGTGCTAGTATGTTTTCGTACTTGACATTTGTCAGACTGCGATTTCCAAGTATTTATCGCATGGAGGTGTTTTCGAAACGGTGCTTGAGTTTGTGGAATTCTGGTATTGGTATACAGCACCAACGTTTTATTCTTTAACACCCTTTAAAAAGAACCATCAAAGGCCTCATTCTTGTGTTTACATAACCACATCATAATTGACCACAGACTGTATAAGATAAATGTGTCGGATAGTAAAACAAAAATCATTGCTAAAACGACTAAAAGAGAATTATGTATTCGTTTGCATTATGAAAACTATTTTTTTCCTCTTCATTAAACCTGCAAAAATTCAGGCAAAAATGTTAAATGCTCCTTAAAGTATTATATTTAAGTAAACTTTCTGCTCAAGCCTATTTCTAGTAATTTAGTGTTGATTTTGAATGACAAATATTTCTATTTATAAATTAACATGGAATTAAAAAGCAAAATTTAATAAATAAAAAACAGTTAAAATCACACATTGAAAATTTCGGTTAAAATTTATGGCAAATAAATTTTCCGCGACTTTCATCACAGTACTCGTAATTTGTATACGAACAATATCAAATGATACACACTAGCAGCTCAGTAAAATTTTACAGTTTGCCATTAAGAAACAGATATGATATAAACTCTACTTTCTTTCTCTCTTTTTTATATATTTTTCACTTTTTCTAATCTTTCACAGTTCGTAAAATATTTTAAATGCACATGTTGTAATAATTAAAATTTCTCAACAGTAAAATAAATATACTATTATTAATTGCCATCTTTCTATTTATTACCCTTTTATCTGCATCGCACTTTCATTAAAATCGGATAAAGGGATTATACAGCCTCCATGTAATCGTGCGTAATTGATAAAATAATACGCCATTTTCAAACTAAAAATACTTATTTGTATCATGGTCTAGAAATTGATCAGAGAAGATATGAAAAAAGAATGTAAAATACCATCTTTTCAAAAAAAAATTATTCACGTTTTATGTTTTTATTTTACAATACTATTGAATACTTGTCATACCTATCTCTCTCTCTGTTTTTGTAATGGAAATACGTTCGTAAATTTTTTATTCGTTAAAACCTTATTTTGTCAATCCTTCCATATCTCCTGGTTTTTCTAAATACTTTTAAAGCATTGTTTTAAAAAAATATAGAAAATGCGAAATATTACTTTTTTAATGTAACCAGCCTATTATTTCTTTTACTTTTTGATGCAATAAAACGACGTAAGTTTTAATGCAAGATTAAATACCCAGCTGCTCTATATTTCTCGCCTTTGTGGATTTTTTTTTATTTTTCAATTAAAAATATCGAAATCATTACTTAGTAATTCAAAATATGATTGAAAGGTTAATGAGTGTACTGGCGACATGATGTTTAAAAATTCGAAGAATCTTTTGAAATGTACACTTTCTAACAATCTTTTTCGTTCTCTGCACCTGTACAGTATGGTAGACTTTCAATGCCAACATAAATAGTTCATTCTCCAGATCTAGTGGCAATAAAAGTGGATGATAAAACTAGGAAACAATATAGTAGTGGCACCCAAATTTTAAGAGGGTTATAAAAAATATGCGTGTTCAGAAACCCCATCATATATCTCCGAACTGACGTACATACTTGATGACTGTAGTAGTTCTACTTGTGTGTATGGGTGAACAATTATTTGTAGAAACTGAGAGCATTTTTTTTCATACTATTAGAGAATTATTTGCAATTCTATATTAATACACATATATTCATATATCTTACCTGAAAAACAAATAAATTTCAACTTCGTTGCAATTTCTTACTATAACACAGTTAATTTTTAAAATTTTAATATTTAGACTGTCATTCGAAACACAGTTTTTCTACTTTTTCTTTCTAGCATTTGCATCTTACAATCAATATGTTCGTACCGTCTGCAGCATTTTGCTTCTTTCTTATTGTCGACTTATTATAGAAGTGAAATAAAGAAAAAGAACACACATTATTTTATAACTAACACATAATTTAATGAAACTGTCTATTCGTAAGAAAGCATGCTGGTATAAATAAAATAAATTTCAAATTTATCAAAAATAAAGAAAATATTATGTGCTTCGGGGGAAAAATAATGTTCTTTCAACAGGTAAAAACTAATTCAACTTTTTGTATAATTATCTGAGCTATCAAATAGCGGATCCTCTCCATCTAAGTATTTGACACTTTTAAGGCAAGCAAGTAAATTAATCTTGAAAATTGCTGTAAAAACTGCTTTCAATTACAAATTTAGAGCTCAGAAAAATTATAAGAATCGGCTTTAGGGAAAGCCAGATTAAATGATGGCTTAGAGCTTCACACTATCGTGAATTTCACGGAAAATTTTAAATGTTAATAAATATTTATATATTTAAAAAATTTCGTGAATGTATGTAGTTAATGCGAATAGTTAATGGTATAAAAATTTTTAAACTTGACTGTCTTTATATGTGAATTTTATGACGTTCTTGGAAGCCGCGATGCACAGTTCGAAAATACCATCAAAAATACTTATCCACTTACATCAGGGGTCTTCAACCCACGGCTCGCCGGCTCATGAAAAAAGGAGATCGTTTCAGAAAAAAAAAACCGTCCCCCCTCCCCACTGCTCCCACTAAGACTATGTATTTTATTCCGTTCCCATTTTCATATTTCTTAATAAATATCCAAAAACACTAGAAAACTAAAGTAATACACAATCGTATTTGATTTTAATTTTCTAGCGTATACGGGCATTAGCGGTAGTTTTATTCATTTACAGTGTAACAATGATTTAAAAAATATGAACTTAGGATTCATTAAATTCTATCCTAAATATGTCGATAAGAACATCTTCCCAACCAACTAACTGCGAGCTCTGAAAATGTTACTATTTGGAAGCACTTATATCGGCATATAGGAGTACGCAGAAATTTTATAAGGGGGGTTATAGGCTTAATGGGAGGTTACAGAGCAACAACATAAATTCATACGTATATATGTACAAAATTTTGAAGTACAGTGGGGTGATACACCCATAAAAACCCTTGCGTGTCTGCAAGCTCTTTTCTTCACTGCTCTTTCA
>QLNU02015360.1:126444024-126487222 GCA_006491805.2 Dysdera silvatica
TCCAATGAGGTATCATTTTCAAAAATCAAGTCATTAATCGCCCCCCTTGAATGACCTCTAAATCCGTCCCTACACGAGTTGACTGCAAGACCTTAATAAAAAGGGACCCGGGTCCTTTTTTGGGGGAAAGATGTATAGAAGTAAACAAAGCAGTATTGCCAACGAAGCAGTGCTGTCAAAGTGAAATCCCTAGTGGCATCAATGGAAAGTCCCTACTTTTCACCAGAAAGTCCCTACATGCAACAGCGTAGCAGCTTTTCTTCAAGAGTTTGGGGTGGGGTGGGGGGGGTCAAAATACTAAAAATATACCATCAGTTTCATTTTTATATTTAATTTTAATATTTAATAATAATCATTTTTATAAGTATTTTTTTTAATCGTTTTTTTAAATAATGACCCGTCTCGCGGACCATTTGGGACTCCTTTGCAAACCACCAGTGGTCCACGGACCACCGGTTGGGAACCAGTGGTTTACATGGACTCGAGACTGACAATATGGCGGAAAACTGGCTGCACAACCTTCGCCTATTGGGAATACGTTAAGATCCCTCTATTCTTTTTCAGTGCTCGCTGATATCACGTGAGCTTCATTTTTTTCTCTCCAGAAATAGTCCTCTAAGGTTGCTATTATTTCATCAAAAAAGTCGCCAAAATGGAGATAAAAGTTTATAAGTGATGAAATTTTACTTATAATAACTCCGCTAATAGTCTACTTAGAAAATGGATTTTTCTTTATTTGAATAATTAGCTATAGGGCAGTGTTTTTCTAATTGGAAATTTTTTAGTAGATTTCCCGTATGAAAAGTTAAACCATATTGTTATATGTATAGGCCTACAACCTCTTGTGAAATGAACAACATGTACAATATTCTTACATAATTTGAGTATTTTTTTATCTCTGAAGTTTTTTTCTACGACCAACGGTTTTTAAGATAATTAAGATAGCATCTATTTTGAATCACTCTGTATATAATCATACTTATACACCGTAATGAAACTGGAAACACATATGTACAAACAGAAAAAGGTTGCAAATAAAAATGAAAGCTGTTTCATCATCTCATGAAAACTTTCACGGCGTCTATTAATATACATCATAGAGCTTTGCGGGTTATTCCGCAACGTCTGTCTATTAAAAACACTTAACGTTTCACTCCGTGCTATGCGGGGCATCCTCAGAAGAAACAGCCGACCAAGTTTCCCTCTGTAAAAATGCAAGACTTTCACTTGGTTGCTTGGCAGAAAATGAGTACTCTCATTTTCTGCCGACTCATTTTCAAATTTAAAATATACTGTAAATTTTCAAGTATAATTTCAATTAATTAAATTTAATATGTATGATTACGATTAATTAAATTTAATATGTATAATTACAATTAATTATTATAATTTACATTAATTTCAGGGTATTGTGGAGGTGTGATTAATCACCTTCTAACGCTATACAGCAACTATTTACGAGTAATGCGTGCATGGGATCATTATCATGTTAAGATATAAACTTATTTCCAATAATTAAATTATTGGCACTAACACACACACACACGTGCATGCTACTTCTCAATATTTCAATATAATACAAGGTATTCATATTGCTGTCAGTATACGCTATGGTTCTAATACCATTCATTACAGAATATGCTTCCTCACAGCATTATATCCCCATCTCCCCTTCCCTGTTTGACTGCTGTATGAACATTTTTTGCATCAAACTCGGTATTGAGCTTACGCCACACTGTATGACGTCCATTTAATCCAAACATGTTGAATATTCTTTTGTAAGAAAATAAGATTTTTTACGGAAATCTAACGGTTTATTTACATAGTTCCTTGCAAACTTTTGGCACTTTTTCTGTTTTCATTGCAATTTTACGTATCACATTTCTATCATTAGAGAAAGAAATACGTTTGCCTGGTATTTCTATACTGATATTGGCACATGAAAAGGCATTGATTGATTTATTTTTTATTAGTTGGCTTTATTTGTATTTCTTGGGTGATTCTTATGCGATCCCGGTCTATTAAGATATTGATATGTCCCGGACAAGACACATTTCTTGTAGATTCTATTTCTTCACATAGCTTAATGGGATATCAAACAGTACAACATAACATACATAGAATTTCTTTGCTAACCATACGATAGCTCTGACCTTGCAAATATAGCTATATGATATACTGGCGTTCTGTATCCGTCAATTCAGGCTTAGTTATCACAATCCGATCATAATTTAACCTGTGGTCAATAATAGACAATAGCCGTACTTCACCCGTGAACGGAAATGATGTGACTCAATGTTACATGATTTCCGCTAGAATTAAGCACTCTGATTTGCATATATTTTTAATGCAAGATACTGAGTGTAAAAATACGTTTTCTTTTCCATAAACGTTGCTTATAGTGTGTTCCTTTTGGAAATATAAATGTTAATTTTATATTTTTGCTTGAAACGTATTCTAGAGTCTAGGATAAAATATTGTCGGGCTGTTTTGTTTTGAGATCTCTTTTGTGCAAAGTATGATGAAAATACCATGTACATGTAAATATTTCTACACCCACTGTACATAATTGAGCTCAATAATGTTTCTTTCAGTTAAAAAATATTATAACCGTTGTAACATTCAATTTACATACAGGGTGATTCACAATAGAGGTTACCGTAATTACTTTTAACCGTTAGTCGTAAAAAATATTGGAGGGGAGGAATTGCTCAAATTATGTAAGGATATTGAATATGTTATTTATTTTACACAGGTGATGCGTTTATAAAAACAAGGAATTTAACTATTGATACCAGCCTGCTATTCTAATTAGGAAAATATTGAATTTTATTTACTTGATGAGATACAGGATAATAAGGATGAGATAATAATATCTTTCTATCTTATATGCGGAAAACGAGAGCGTCGTTCCTGACCTCGATGGCCTAACAGCTAAGATACTCCGGATCTAACGGAGGTACCTTAGTTTAATTCTAGGTCAGGGACGTCGTCTCTTTTTCTTCTGTATTTAAAAGCTTTAGTTTGAGCTCAAACGTGGGTGTCGAAAATTATTACCTATGAGATATAATATATTTAAAATTCTAGATTTGATTACCAAGTATATAAGGACCATCTAAAATTTGAAAAAATTATATAGCACTTTAGTTAAATTCTGAGTTTATGTACCGTTAAAACCAAATTCACATGCTCTTCAGTTTTTTTCCAGAGATGTTCTCCTAATGTTGACATTATTTCCCCAAAACAGCGATAAAAGTTTATAAGTGATAAAATTTAACTTTTCGTAACTCCGCTGATATCCATTCTACTTAGAAATATAGATTTTCGTTTATTTGACTAATTATATATAGAGCAATATTTTTGTAATTGGAAATATTTTGGTAGAGTGCCTATATAAAAATTAAGTTCCGTATTTTTATACATATGCAACCACTTGTAAAATAAATAACATATTTAACATCCTTACATAATTTGTGCACTTTTTTCCTCTGAAGTTTTATTATGACTAACGATGAAAAGATATAAAATTAAAGTAATATAAATGCATGTATATAAAATACAAATAAAATATAAAGTATAATTATAAGTAAGAGTAACATCCATTCTGAATTACCCTGTATAGTAAATATATTGTTGTTCGAAATTCCCATCACTAATGTTCTAAAAATAAATGCGAGACTATTGTTGTTTAACTAAAAGTACGATTCGGTCCTTTAGTGATACGTTTGACTATATACTTAATTTAGAACAGTTGATAAGTGTCATTAGTTTTAATATCGGTAAGTAGCCCCTGTTTACAGGGCATTTATCGTGTTGATATATATAATTTATTTTTTCATTATTATTTATTTATTTATTTATTTATTTGGAATCCGACTTGTTTATGTGGATGCTTTCTTCGAAAGATGCGAAAAGAGAAAGTAAAATTTCGTTACTCCCGACTTGTTTGAATTTTTCTCCTGTATACAATCTTCTGAACGAAACTTGTAGAGAAACAAGTCATTATTAGAATATTTAGAAATATGAACATGCCAACGCGGTAAGTGCATCTTTGCTTTGTGCGTAAGTGCACGATTGCTTTTTGTAATAAATTCAATATAGAAACCTTTGTGGAACGTCGTATGTTACAATTTTTGTCACCTGTAGTCCAGATTTATTTTTTTTACCATTGGATTGAGTTCAATAATACATAAATGAATTATTTCTACATGCATAATTTTAAAGGAGAAACGAAAAACACACAAATCGGGAGTTCAAAACACATTGTACCAAACACGCATTAAAAATAAATCAACTCGCACTGAAACCTGACGAAATATTAGTAATAAAGATAAACTACGTTATTTCTAGCGCAAAAAAAAAAAAACTGAGCTATTAAATTGGAACGTTTTAAGTTTTCAAGATACTCTATCCGCTATTTTTGTGCACTGTTTTTCAACTGTCTCATACACTCTTTGTATCTAAAAATACTAAAGGCTGTTTCCTTTCTCTCTCTCTCTCTCTCTCTCTCTCTATCAATTGGGAAAACGCAGAAGTCACTCCCGGCTACAAAATAAAATTCATAAATAGATTCTACCTATCTCCGGAAGACTTGTTATTGATTTATTTACTAATATAAGCGTATCTGTTTGAGGTATTATTATCATAATAAAATAATGTAAGTCAAGTTGTTTAAGATATTTGTGAAAACTGCAGGCTGCGGAGAATGGACTGATTTATTTTTAGCAAGAGAAGGAACGGAGCGTATATAATGATCTTAAAACCTGTTCTTTCTTTTTTTCTACAATGCAAAAATCAGTACAATGATTTTTAAAAAGATAATAAAAATATAATAAAAAAGTTACCAACTTTTATGGAAATGAAAATTTTTGTAGGATATAATCGGGCGAATCAGAAGTATAACTTACACATTTTAAATGTTAATGTAAACGCTGCACAAAAGGTAGTTTTTTTTAATATTGGCTAGAGTATATCCACACGTTTCGGGCAGATGCCACCAGAGGCGGACTGGGTCCGCTCAAAGAACGCATAGCTTGGATTTTCGGAAGGCGCCAGTCCTTGTTTATTCGAAGGTGCAAGCCTATCGCTCATGAGAGTGCACCGGCCCAGTCCGCCCCTGGATGTCACTGTTCTTCATCAGGAATTGATTGAATGAATTCCGAGTGAACACAAGTGTTGCCACTTCAGGCTACTTTTCTTTGTCTAATGGCCTCCCTATAATAAATGGCTAAGTGACTCTCCTGTTTCATGGTGGGCTACAGTCCTAATTGAAATACTATAAGCATTCATTTATAATCCCGTTTTTTTCCCTCTGTAAAGCATTAATTTGTATTTTTGGTTTTTCTAGGGTGGGCTAAACATCCCCTAACACCCCCTCCCCAATTACGTCAATTCTAATAATATAAATAGAACAGTAACATGAAACGGCAACGTTCTGCGTTCACTTGGAGTTCGTTTCAGTCTATTCCTAATGAAGGATAGCGGCGCCTTTGAAACGCGTTGATACACTCGACCAACATCAAAACACTACGCGTTACAACGTTGATACCAATATTTAATATAATTTACGTAGTGCTAAGTGATTTTTTACTTATAATTCACTTTATCCATAAAATTCAAAATTGAGTTTCAGTGATTTCTATAACTGTTATTTTTTGTATAGCATCTGAATACAGATTTTTTTCGTTTAAACTCACAAGATTCCATAGAAAATGAAATTAAGTATAGGGATTTAGTAGTTCATAGGAGTCAAAGGTCATCGTTGCAAATTGCTTAAAACTGATTTTTTGGAAAACGTGAGTAATGATTATTTCTCTTTACCACTCAATTAGTAAACAAAAATATATATTCAATATTTTACTCATACCAGTTAATTTTTTTAATAAGAATAATTACTTTGCTAGATTATATAGTTTTGCCGGGGTTTTTTTTCACTGTAACTAGTCATATTAACAAGGTTAGAAGCCTAGATGTGGTCACTCAGAAAACGCTTACTCCATTGTACTTTTTATGAGGTGAAGAACTTCGAAATTTCACCCTCACAGTTATGGTTGGTTTTGCTGGCTTTTTTAATGATCGTATTGTCCTTTCGCTATAACATAGCAAGAAATGAAAAATAAATTATAAATAAAATGTATGTGCTTGGGGAATAGTTAACAAATTAAGAAATAATATATATAATAATAATTGCAAATCTTCCTTTATATTCGAAATTATTGTAGAATCGCACACATTTTTCCGAAATCCCATTTATATCAAGGCTATAATTACCAAGATGCGCAACTAGTAGAAAATTTTGCGTTTAGAGACCAGAGGCATTACAATGGCTTGTCTTAAAATCGCTAAGAGAAATTTCAAAAGTTGTTCTGCCGGTCTTGGGCTTGCTATGAATTCGGCTTTTTATGTATGTGTGTATATATGGCCTACAGCATTTGCATAGTAAAATTCCATCCTAATAAAAATGTAATAATTTTAATAATAGATGTAAACTTCAGTATGTTATCGGGGAACTTACTGGTAAACAGAAAAACGCAATTAATCTTAACAGAAAATTCTTCTTGAACATTATTTTTCATAAGAGTTAATATAAATGATCCTCTCTTGGTTGTGTTAGATAATAACTAATTTAATTTGATGTCGGTAATTGTTTACTAATTTATTATTTATTGACTTTCAATTAGTTTAGGATGTATTTATCGAAATAAACAATTTATTATTTTTATTTATGTCGAAGTCTCTTATTATTAAGTAATGAAATTTAAGAAAAAAAAATTGAACATCGTTAACATTCTCGAACTTACTCGTAATTTTTAGAAATTATTTTCATAAGACTGATCAAAATTATATCAATTATTTCGAAAGTAGGTATAGTAATAAACGTAACGAAATGAATTTCAGGCTTAGGTTGTATGATTCCACATGTGAACGTAATATAAGTTATATGCGTAAAAATGTTCCCAAATTACTGACCTGTGGAAAAGAAATTGGTGAAATATGACATGAAACCTCTTTGTTTTTGTTGATATAATTTTGAGAACCCCATATGGTAGCTTTTACTTAGCAAAAGTTTTTTAATACTTATTTAAACAAAAATTGACCTTAAGTTCTCTTTTCGGTCACTAGGCCACTTTGAATAATTTAACTTTGCATTTCTATAATCTCAATTTGTTTACTTCCATAAATTAATTTCTGTGTATGTTTGTGTTTTCATTTTTTGCTTTTAAAGTAATGTCTTTAATGTACTAGAAAATTCGTCTTGAACGTAGGTATAATTTTTTTTGAAAAACTTTATTTAGAGAGAAAGGATAGGGTTCCTCATTTATTTTCACAGTTCCTTAATGCAATACATATGAGTAGGGAATTAAAAATAATAAACCAACGCAAATTAATTAGCTAAGGCAAATGCATAAGTCTAATTTTCTAAAATATTTACCGCTGCAAATACATATTTAGACATGCCGTCAGTAATACGGATTATGTAAAAGAGGTAGGGCCTCTCTTTATTTTTTCTTAACATAGTTCAGCTTTTCCTACTATCGAATAATCTGTCTATTTAAGGCTTGTCGTTTCCGGGGTCATATTTTAGACAATGTCTCTTTCCATGAGTAATAATACTCTCAGAGTAGCATTCAAATGAATAATACATATTTATATGCCCAAATACACTGAAAACATAAAAGCTATGCCCGATGTATCTATATAGACTACATAATTTGTCGAGGAACGTTAATTGTTACAAAAATTAAACTTCAGCAAATATTAAATTAAAATTGACGCTACTCTATGGAACAATTTAAGAATTTTCAATAAAACCCGTGTACTCCATAACCAGCTAAATGAAAGGAAAGCTGAAAGTAAAAGGAGAAAACAGTAATCCACAAAAAATATCGCAACTTCAGCTGCATCTATAGCCATTCATCAGTCACGTTCATGAGGAGAGAGATATGCACATAATTTTCATCGAAAAAAGTGGGAAAAGTCCACTTGACTTCTTTATGCTTCCATTGATTCCACGACCATTTTATTTGCGCGACAAACCCCATGGCATTTATGGGCAATCCGAGTTCTACATTTTAGACCTATGTATGGCTAAAACGTAGCAACTCAACCGAATTATATGACATTTGGTTTTAATTTTGGCAAAGCGGTGTTACGTTGACTATGTGCGAAAACAAAGATTCTTAATTCTCTAAACATTTCCTAAATTTATATTGCCTACATATTGTGGATATCGTTTGATTTCTAGAACATATATACGATACATCAAAGGTAGCTGAATTTCAGCTTGCGATGTACACAACTACATATTAACTTCGCTCTAGGGTATGGAATATTCTTCCTAACTCACCTAAATCTGTTTATTAATATACCAACTTAAAAAAACTTACCCGCAAACATCTATTGGAGAACCTTATTTAATCACTTCTTTCATAATTTATACATATCATAGCTATATTAAACCCCAGCTTTTTTTTTTTTGCTTATTTGTTATTTTCACTTCCACGGATTATACCCAATTCTGACCAGTATGGACTTCGTTAAACCTCACAGTCCCTTTGCTGCACATACAAATCAACCTAACTAATAAATCGTAAATCATTATCACCTCATGTAGGTAATTGCATCCGTCTGAATAAAGTTTGATTCGATATTATATTTTTTTATTTAATTTCTTAGAAAATACACAAACGATTTAAGTAATAACATTATCTGGAGAGTAGTAGCGACTCTGAAACACACACACAGATTTTTACTGAATAAGGGCAAGAAAAATATCAGTGTTACATCAGTGTTCAGTATCATGGGCATCAAAGTATCAGAATCAGTATCATGGGTATCAAAGTAGCAGCATCAGTATCATGGGTATCAAAGTAGCAGCATCAGTATCATAGGTATCAAAGTAGCAGCATCAGTATCATGAGTATCATCAGTAGCAAAGTAGCCACGGGCGCTGTTAGCGGGGAGGACAGGGGGGACCTGTCCCCTTCAATGTTGGTATCAGGTTTCCGTGTCCCCCTCCAATTTCAAACAAAATGCCTTCTACTGGTATATTGTCCCCCCACCAATATTTTTATTCCGTCGGCTCCCATGAAAATAGCACCATCAGTATCATAAGTATCACCAGTAGCATCATCAGTAGCAAAGAATTTGAAAAAGCGAAATCAAAACTACCTAAAATATGCCTGAAGAGCATGACGTTAGATGTAAGAACGCAAGGTATAGCAAATGATATCCCTAAAACTTCTCACGAGGGCGTCGACCCCACATGAACATGGGAAAATGGCGAAATGGAAGAAGAATATCCCTAGGACTGCATAATAATAAATATACATAAGCAGGGTTAAAGAATAATATTAGTCTAAAATCTGTTAAAATTAATAAAATCTAAACAATATGTCAAATTTAAACACTCATAAAATTTTTGTAAGTTTTAAGGAGAAAAATACAAAACATAGGAATCAAGAATATACAGAATGAGTGTGAGTTTCTTTCTTCCTCTTTAGGGGTTAGGCTTATCTGTAAAAATAGAATTTAATTACATTTAAACTTTTATTAACGTCGAAATTTTCTTGGTTATTATGTGAGTAAGTTTCGTGGTGAAGCAATTTTAAGGTATAACGAGCATAAAAACAACGATAATTATTACTTTGCGTTAATGTGAGAAACTTTGAAATGACTTCAAATTTGGAAAATATTATACCTGGACTTTGTCTAACCATGTCTTTGTGAACGATCGCTTGAAATTGCTTAAAATTCAAGACTATATATAGTTTGCAAAACGCCATCATGAGACCTAACTGCTAAAACAACTGACAACCTAAATTTGGATTTGAAAATTTTTAAGCGTTTCGATAATGTAACTTAAATTAAAAACCACTAATTATTGTTAAAAGGTATCCTTACTTTTGTTCTAGACATTTGTTAGAACCTACAAAATATGTCGCTTATTTATTATACATTTTATGTGCGCATGAGAAAGAGAGGGGGGAATGGAGAAAAGAGATGAAATTGCAACGAAATGTTAAGGAAATAAAATTTGTCTGAAACCCTTATAGATACGAGACTGATTAGCAGACATGAAAAAATATCGAGAGCAAAATTTATTATGCAAAAATTGGCTTACGCGGCCATACTAGTACCCAATGGCTCCTCTTTTTTTTTTGAGCGTGTACTTTATTACCGGTTGCGGTATTCAATCACGCTTTCTAAACCGGTTGAAGAAGAGCTCCTGTTGTATGTACTTTGTTATACCTTATCCTGTAGAGGTTCCGTATCCTGTTTCATTGTGTCCCAAATATTTTCCATTATAGATAGACCTGAGAATTTGATAGATTCTTGTAGCATATTAGTACCTTTTGTATACATTCCCATGAGAGGTTTGCCGTACATGAACAGGTGTTATCTTTCTGAAATAAGGCGTTATTCATATCAGATAGGAAGGCCACAGGTTCCAAGATTTCATCAACGTACCGCAGAACTGTTAAATTGCATTCAGTAAAAGATCAGAACGACTACCAAAGCAGATCGATCCTTTGACCACAACGCTCTTTTTAAGGGTAGTATGCCATTCAACGCAGTTATCTGGATTGTACTATTCACCACATCACTTACATATCTGTATCCGGCCATTGTACAACACTACGCAAAAACAGAATTCGCCACTATAGATGGCATGACACCCTTCTCTATCTCAGGTTACTCGGAAAAGAAAACAATACAGGCACTGATGAATAGTAATTTTTGACACCCATATATAAGCTTAGGCTAGAGCTTTTTTGTAAAGAAGAAAAAAAGGTATCGTCCTGGCCCAAGTCGGACCGGGGATTCTCCGTGGGAACCGGAGTGCTTTAAGCTTCAGGGTACTTCGGTTCATACGAAGAGCCCCGGTTCGACTTCATGCCAGGACGGTGTTGCTTTTTCCTCTTCGCAAAAACGCTCTAGTTTCAGCTTATATTTGGGCGTTAAAAATTATTATTAATATCAATTTTCCACGAAAAATTACAAAAAACATGTGCCGATAATTTCTTGCATTGACCAGTTGGCAATTGTGTTAACCCTGAGATGGGTAATAATATCTTGGGAATGCAGGTATTCTTGATGATGGATTGAAGTCAGCGATAAGCAGAGCAATAGACGACGCGTATGCAACCTTATATCGGCAAGCCTATTGGAAATCGTTTGGTGGTTTAATGGGATAAATAATAACCCTTATCATCGCTCGCCTGGCGGTCGATAGAGTGACTGTTGGCGTTGCTATTACTTGTCGCCAAACTAGGCGATTTTTACGCTGACCAGCCACCACTGTACGCACGCCAGTCCCGAAGTTATAAGTTCATGTGTGTTAACTTAATAATTTTTCGACACATTATTAGATCGCAGTGTCGTCTCGGCTGACATGTATCCCTATATATCTAATTGTTCATCCTGCCTCATGAAGGCCAACCATTCACCCCTTTTTAAATTTTATCACCTAGTTATATTTTTTGCAAACATGGGTTCAAAGCATTTCTTATAAACTAGTCTACCTTCGAGGGATAAGTTTCTTAAATTTAGAAATTAGTTGTTTGACAAAAAGGAGTGATATGTCTCAATTATAGATCGTCATGGTTCGGCTTATGTACGCTTTCGCTTCTGCGAGATTGCTATGATACTTTAATCCTTGGCATAAGCCACCTTAACGATCTTCTATAAAAATTTTAAAACGAATTTATTTGTCACTTTTTTGTGTTGGCAATTTCAATTTTATACAATACCCCCCCGATACACACACACACGCACAAACACACACACTGAAGTGCCAGAAAAACTGGTACAGGCGTGCGTATGCAAATAACGGAGCTTTGCAACCAATCAGCGTAACGCGATGCGGTCGGCAGCGCCTATATAAGACAAGAGATGTCTGGCAAAGCTGTTAGATCGGTTCTTGCCGCTACAATGGCAGGTTATCAAGATTTAAGTGATTTTGAACGTGGCGTTATAGTCGGCACAAGAGAGATGGGACATAGCATCTCCGAGATAGCGACAAAATTTGGATTTTCGCGTACGACCATTTCACGGGTATACCGTGAATATCAGGAATCCGGTAAAACATCAAATCTCCGACAGCGGTGCGGCCGGAAAAAGACCTTGAAAGAACGGGACCTTCGACGACTGACGAGAATCGTTAAACGAGATAGACGTGCAACACTTCCTCAAATTGCCGCGGATTTCAATGCTGGGGCATCAACAAGTGTCAGCGTGCGAACTGTTCAACGAACCATCATTGATATGGGCTTTCGGAGCCGAAGGCCCACTCGTGTACCATTGTTGACTGCACGGCACAAAGCTTTACGCCTCGTCTGGGTCCGCCAACACCGCCATTGGACTGTTGATGACTGGAAACACGTTGCCTGGTCTGACGAGTCTCGTTTCCAATTGCATCAGGCGGATGGACGTGTACGGGTATGGAGACAACCTCATGAATCCATGGACCCTACATGTCAACAGGGGACTGTTCAAGCTGGTGGAGCTTCTGTGATGGTATGGGGCGTGTGCAGTTGGCGTGATATGGGACCCCTGATACGTCTAGAGACAACTCTGACAGGTGACAGGTACGTAAGCATCATGTCCGATCACCTACACCCATTCATGTCCATTGTGCATTCCGACGGACTTGGACAATTTCAGCATGATAATGCGACACCCCACACATCGAGAGTTGCTACCGAGTGGCTCCAGGAACACTCTTCTGACTTTAGACACTTCCATTGGCCACCTAAATCGCCAGACATGAACATTATCGAGCATATCTGGGATGCCTTGCAACGTGCTGTTCAGAAGAGATCTCTACCACCTTGCACTCCTATGGATTTGTGGACTGCCCTGCAGGATTCCTGGTGTGAATTGTCTCCAGGATACCTTCAGACATTAGTCGAGTCCATGCCACGTCGTGTTGCGGCACTTCTGCGTGTAAGTGGGGGAGGGATAGGTGGTGTGTACCAGTTTTTCTGGCACTTCAGTGTATATATATAGTTTGCATATCAAATAATCTGTGACAATTGATTCTTTCGATAAGGTTTCCAAAATTACAAGAAGTGCGAATTTACAAAACCAAATTTATAAGATAAATTTTAAGGTTAAGTCTGTATATACTGGGAATTTATTTAAAAAGATGTTACATTTTAATTTTTTATACTTCTTCATCAACCTACTAAAAACATGTGGGAAATAAAATAAAATAAAAGTATCAAGCGTTTGATACGGAATATAATGAATTCGCACAAAGCAGAAAAAAAATATTTTGGGTTATATTTTATTTACCAAAATAAAATTTCAAAACTTTGGTTATCTTTAAGATTGGCGAGAAATTTCATATGAAACAATGGTAAAGCGACTGCATAGTTATGTTTATGCATATATAGTTAAGCATTTATGTAGAGCTAAGTAGAAAAACTATAGCGTAGTTTATAAGAATATGTCTATTTCTTTCATTTTATTTTTAGTATTGGCTATCTTGAAAAACCTAAATAAACAAGTCGTGGAAAAAAAATTACTTACGTCAATTTTATATTTCCTTTGTTTTCGTATTTGCATAAAATGGTTGCGGTTTTAAAGGCAATTTGCTGAGTTTATCCTTTTTATCCTGATTTATATTTTATTTGTATTTCTGTTATTTTCCATTCTTTGAGATCACTAACGGCACAAAAATATTTTTTTTTGACTGAGTTATATTTAGAATTTTAGACTTTATTTCATAAAACTGATTTTGAGGCTCCTGATTAAAGACAGGGTGTGTTATTAAGTAAATATATACATAAGTATTTAAATTATATATATATGTATAGATGGAGAGATTTTAAATATAGTAAATTTAGAATTGGAGAAAAGAATAATAAAGAAAAATATAAAGAAGAAATAAATGTGTAATTATCTATGTATCTTGTGCACTATTCATCTTATATATGCATTTGCTATTTTGCACTATATATATATAATTCTTTATGAATGCATGATCATTAAAAAAGAAAATCATTTCGAGCAGGTAAACAGGTATGCAGTAGAAATATTTGCAGTATATAACAATAGCATGGGTAAGTAGTAATATACAGTATGAAAAACCTAAGTATTTGAATATTTTCTGAAAGGAAAAGAAAAACGCATGTCAAAAATGCAGAAAGTATTAAAGCAAAATACGAAAGATGTAAATATTGTAAAAACTGAGAAATTTTTATTATAAGGAAATACCTAAAAATCATGTATATTTATAGAAAACTCATGGCATTTAGATCAAGTTTAGTTTTCAAATTATCTGCATCCATCTATCATACATGTGTGACAATGACATTCCCTTAAAATCATAAGCTAAATTACTTTTACTTTGCAAAATTTACTCACAATATATCTCTGTATGAATAAAGTATATAGTTAAAAATATTATTTGATATATAATATTCCATGCAACAATATTAAATTTCTGAACCTCGGTAATCTGGATTACCTGGCTCGAAGATGACAGAAAGTTGCCAATGTTAACTCACTACTTTGTCCATTTTAAAGCCACGACTCTGTGATACTAAAATGGGTAAAAGCGGTTCAATTTTTTTTCCAATTTCCGACCTTTTATTAAACAAAAAATGAATAGAGAATTAGAGAGTGAGAGAAAAAAATTGATAAATGCCATGACAATTATAACAAGAAGACTGTTAGAGCATAAACATTTTATTTATTGAAGTCAAACAATTATCACCATAGCTGATGATGTGGTAATATTAGATGATAAATTGCTTGCAAAGAGAAGAATGATTTCTCGGTGCTTGACGGTAAGGGCGGATCCAGAAATTTTTCAAGTGGGGGCGATTTGTTCCCGATTCCTACTTTTAGCCAAGTGCCCGGCACTTTTCATTTCATTTTCCGTGATATATCCCTGCTTGAGGGAATGAAGGCAATTGCTCCATCGCCCCCTCCCCTGGATCCACCAATGCTTGGTAGGGACCGAACGCACAATCTCTTGATAACCAGTCAAGTGCTCTTACTTGTTGAGCTACAAGCATCGATCAAACTCCCCTCTTCGAGTGAATACAAAACTTCACTTTGGGCAAGTTCACTATTAATGGGGCAGTTCTTGGACTGCCTTTTTAAATGAAGGCAGTAAGTCAAAAAATGTCCAAAATGCGAGACCAGCACTGATATTTATTAAATCTAACAATTCTAACCATAGCTGCTGATGTAGTAAATTACTATCAAAGAAAAAAATGGGTGAGAGAAATTGACTGTTTAACAAGGGGTTTTGTGTTTGTCTCCCACCTGACGCCGAAACACCATTTTTTTCTTTGCGAGTAATTTATAATTTAATAAACATGTTAGTTAGATAAGGAGTAAAAATAACGCAAAATATAATCTAAAATGAAGGAGAGATTATTAAAAAAAATTTTAAGTGAAAATTTCTATTTGATATTAAGGTTACTTTTCCAAACCGTTTTCAGGATACTTCGGATTTTTGCATCATCGTATTGTTCTGCAACAATCTCTGCACCTCATACGAAGGTTGTTGTTTCCGTGTGTATTCAAATTTTTCATTCTGACAGACTTGAGCAAAGGAAGAGCGTTGCAATGGAAAGATAAATCTTCTCTTTTTCCAAGGTGCATTCTGTTTTCGGGTCTTTATATTTTATTTGATGCTTCGCCATAGGCGTTTTACGCATGTCTGTGATTTGTTGGAATTCGGTGTAGCAAGATCAAGAACAACCTAAACGACAACAACAATAAAAAAACGTTTCTAGAAATGAGGCTTAAGAGGCTTTTATCTTAAGATTTACACTGCAATCATAAAAATTCAAACTGAATGCTGTTGCGAAAAACTGAAGACATAAAATCGCCAAATTAGGCGAGAAATTTTAGTGTGTAATTGACCAATTTCAACCAATGATTTATTAAGTAGATGATGAAAGTTTCTTTTAATTAATAGTTAATTTCAAAATAAAAATTGAGGATATTCTCTATTTATTAGAGTTCGTTTCAAGTTTATAAGCTATCTCTATATTTGTAGAGCGGATATTTTCTCAAGTGTATATTTTATCATCTAGAGAAAAAAAACTGACAGTGTTAATAATTTCAAACTTTTTAACCCTAAATTGTTACTATGGAGAAGATTGCGGGTAATTTGAGGAGATCGTTAAAAATAAAGAGCGATTAAAAGTATGTACTCTTCAAAAACATACCAGTGACACGTTGTTATAGATAAACACAACTAATAAATAAATTAAAATACATAGATGTGTGGTAATAATAATTGTTTTAGTTATGTAATTTTTTAATCTTTAATATTTTGCTGTAAACATATGTACGAGAAAAGTTCTGTGCATCTCTCTGTTCAATAACTCAGAGGTTAAAATATTAGTATATAAGCTCAGTATTTGCTGACTTAAGTTCAGCCTGAATGTTTCAGTGATCCTCTCTTATGGATCAAAAAGGATTCTTGCTTAAATCAAAAACCTTGAAGTGCCAGTAATTAAATTCCATAACCAATCTAATTAATTTTTGAAGTACATAATGAAGATTTACGCTTTCAAAATAAGATTCTTTGCAAAATAAGATTCAAACTGCAGTTTTGATTAAACATCGTCATAATTGACCTTTACATGTTCACTGCTGAATGTAAATAAGCTTCTTTCAGTAAGAAATCGCCTGAAGATATTGATTATATTATACTAACCAGGTTGGCAAAATTTGCAGATAAATTGTTTACCTCCTCTCTTTTGTCCTGCCATGATTTAAGTATAGGCAGTCTCGTTTTTACGTTAATTTGAGTCTCCAGGAAACGTCATGTAGACAGGATCTAGTGCACAAAGATTCCCTCACAACTTTTTAAACCAAAATATCCTAAAGTAATGCTTATCTTAATGAAAAAAAATTATTAAAAAAGTATTTGAGGATATTTTTAAACGAAATTATGAATATAGTCGAACCTCGTTAAGACGAATTACTTTTAATACGAACCGTTTTCTGAAGTCCCGTCAGATTGTATAGCATACTATCCTTTCCGGAAAAGGCGAATTACTCTTAATGAAAACATATTTTCTGTTCCCCTTGGTGTTCGTCTTAACGAGGTTCGACTGTATACAAAATAAACCCTATTATTGCGGTTAATTGTACTAACGAAAACACCGTAATAATCGAAACCGCCATAATCGGGACATATAATATATGGAAAATAGTTTATTTTTGTGGAAGCTTCAGAAAATATGAAGTTTTTAAATGAAAAAAGATGAAAGTAATGATGCCAAAACATTGTTTAAAGATTATGTTTATAAAGTTGCTCAGTAATGTTACACGATGGTACATATAAACTAGCTATGAGCAGTTCTGTTACTGTATACGTATGTGTATTGTACAGTACGTACTAATTAGTGCTTATTGTTTAAAAAATACTTCAAGAGATTTGTTTGATTTGCATTTTTCTTTTTTTCTTCGTACATCATTTTATAACAACGAATTGAATTGTCCATTTTTTCACGCAACTTCGAAGAACGTTCAAGGTTAGGATCTCTATCCACAATCTTTTGCTTAAAAAGTTCCCTCAATATGAAACATTTCTTCTAATTCTTTTAAAGTGAATTTTTTTGTTATCATTTCCACTTCTTCATTTTCCTCAGCACCGTACATTAATATCGGAAATTTAAATGCCGCGGCAGCCTGGTTGGAGACGTTTCTGACTACAGATCGGAAATTACTAGTACTAGCATCAGGCATCAACTCCCTTGTTTTTTGATGTAAACTCGATCTACCAAAGATATACTAATTATATAATATATTATATATATTACATAATATAATACAAAATTTTTAATTTAAAAATTAAAAACTATAAAATATATCTAAAACATTATTTTCATTTCTCCTTATTTGACACCTTCAAATACCGCAATAAATCGAATTTATTAGCTCAATATTGAAAATTTGGTATCCAATTAAATACAACAATAAATCGAAATCCGCAGTAATCGAAACCGAAATAACCGGGGTTTTCCTGTATATTGTTAACATCAATAAAAAAATTAAAACAAAAACCTTTAGGCAATTAAAGAACTTTAAAGTGCATATAACGTTATGTATTGAAGTGACTTATGAGTGAATTGAGATGACAATTCTCGAAAGACGTAAAAGTGCAATGACGAAAAGTGAAACGAAGCAGAACGAGGACTTCGTATCGTATACAAAATTTGTTTTATAAATAAAAATTCATAGCCGGCATCAATTTGGAGACGGAAAATTCTTGCATTAATATTAATATAAAAAATTATCACCTTATTAATGCCGAAACAGTCTAAAAAGAAGAAAAAAAAGTAGCAAATTCTACAAGAGAAAAATGGACACGTTAAGGTATATATACGCATTTTAGTTAAGACAATCAGCACGGGGATATATCTAATGTATTTACTAATCGATATCGATTATTTTTTTAACTCAGTTATAACAGTTCAACATAAACTAAGCAAAATTAAACTCATTCGTAAATGTGCATTTACGCCAACAGCAAAATTATTAATAAATATTAAAATTGATTTCAAAGAAATCAAACCGTGAAATGTGGCAGTTTTAACCGCCGAATGTGAAAGCAGAAAGAAGAGCAAACAAGTTTCGAATTTTTTTAAATTTTACCAATGTTTATTTTAACGCAATTGTTTTACAAAAGAATAGAAAATCTAGCTCCGATTTATCATTTAAAAAAAAATTGCTTGAACTTTACTAGTTAACACTACCTTGAGTTTTGAAGGTCATCTTTACTTACTTGATTGAGTAAGAAGTCGTTCACAAGATTTGCTTCCTTTTAGTAATCGTAAGACTGAAGATACAAATATAGTGAGGATATTTACTTTCTAAAGATTTCGCTATAAAAAAAAAAGTTTGGAAAGCAGTTAGGGTCAGTGAAGCATGTAATGTTTATAGCCCACGTGAGATGCGTGCATACATTGTTGGATGTGAGAAAATCTGCAATTCAGGGCCGAGCAGAAGTTGCTTTAGGTTTGGTTGTCGTGGTTTAATTCAAAACAATTCAAGGGTAGTGATTACTATTACTTCAACAAAAATCGCAGCGTTGCGATGTCAACTTCTAATCGTGAAAATTATTCTGTTCGAGATTCAGATACTGGAAACCTTCCAGCGAACTCCAGTAAAATAACATGTTCAGTTATCCATGGGGACGTTACTTCAGGAGTTCCAGTTTCCAATTCAAGGACTCATACTGTAAATGGAAAGCAAAATACCGAATGGGCTGTCGAATCCACTTCTCAGTCACCATGGGGAATTCTTTGTCATTTAGTGTAAGTTTAAAAAATCTGCTCTGTGTTTCTTTCGTTTCGATATATATATATATGTTATTTTTAATTTAACATTTAATCTAAAATTAAATTGTCATGAAGAATAAAAAGTATTTAAAATACATTTATTCATTAATATACAAAGTGAAATCAAACAGTGAGACTTTTGGCACTGTTTATTTTTAACACAGATGTCAATGCCAGGTCTTATTTTTAATAAGCGACAAAACTGTTGTGATCAGGGCTTAAATTGGGCTGGAGCCCACCGGAGCCCACCGGAGCCCAGCCTCGGTACTTTTTCATTTTTGGCGATTATTTAAATATTAGCCGGAACCCCTAAATAGACGCTGTCATGAAAAAGTAATGAATTTTTGATTAAAGTCATGCATTTTAATATTATTAAAGCACCAGTTTTTTTTCATATTAGCTGATGATGTGGCAACAAAAGATGTTAAATTACTCGTAAAGAAAAGAATGATTTTCCGGCGCCTGGTGGGACCCGAACTCACGACCTCCTGATTGCCGGTCAGGTGCTCTACCTACTAAGCTACAGGCGCAACCATTCTCTCCCTTACGAGTATATATATATAGCTTATGTGGATTTCACTACGGAGGGGTAGCCAAAATCTTCGAAATTAGAACGCCACTATAAGAGCTTTACAACTAACTGTTAAATAAGGACGTAACAGATGTCCTTAACTAAGACCACTAAAATCCTTTATTTTTTCTACTTTAAACTAAGCTTGAAGACAAGTTTACTATTGGTGTGGCAGTGCTGTGACTACCGTTACCAAATCATTCTTTTCTTTACGAGAAATTTAACATCTATTGTTGCCACATCATCGGCTAATGTGAAAAAACTGTTGCTTTAATAATATTAAAATCTAGTTCGTCATATCGAACGTTCTTACTCTTTGACTTGTTGCCTTGGTAACGGTAGTCACAACACCGCCACACCAATGAACTTGTCCATGGAAAGCTCTATATATATACTTATAAGGGAAAGAGTGGTTGGGCCTGTAGCTTAGTAGGTAGAGTACCTGACCGGCAATGAGGAGGTCGTGGGTTTGGATCCCACAAGGCGCCGGAAAATCATTGTTTTCTTTACAAGTAATTTAATATCTGTGATACATTTTGTTGTCCAGAAAAATGGACATAAATAATTGATATGATTTATCGATTCTTTTGCAGCCATTCAATTTTTTAATCGATTTATCATAATATTAGGGCTCCTTCACTTTTTTTTTGTTAGAAATTAAGCCCTGGTTTTATTTGGTTACCTAACGTTAGAAAATGTAAAAATGTTAATAAAATACACTCTATAACAAAAAAAATCGACGCACCAAGAAGGAGTTGTCCGATTGCGATAAAAATTGGTGGATTTGAAGAACATACATAGAAAAAGAAACGATTAAAATTTCAGAATAATTGAATGATTTATTGCAGAGTTTGACCGTTACAAAGGGAGGAAGTCAATAAAGCGTTATATAATTTAATATAATAAGCCCACCTCTGGCCTGAATGCAAGCTGTCACCCGGCGTGGCATAGACATAAAGATCCAGGATGATGTTCTGTGGAATTTCTTGCCAAATTGTCGGACAACTCCTTCTTCGTGCGTTGATTTTTTTTTTTTTTTGTTATAGAGTGTAAATATGTAGATTCACAAAACTGAATACGATCATAGAGCGATATTTTTCGTGAAATAATTTATATCTTTCGTGAACCGTCGGGCCGCAAAAATATTAAGGCGGGGCCCCAAACGACACCACTTACCAGTTGTGGGTTGAAAATCCCTACACCGACATATCCTACCACCGGACTTGCTAACTCACTCAGAATGACTATGATGCAGATCCGTTGTATATTATAAATCACGACGTTTTAATGTATTTAAATACGTTTTTATGTGTGGTGATATCATAGCATCAACTAACAGCAGCACAGCTTTTTGACACATATTCCTTATAACGGATTCAACGTGTCATCTGAACTATGTATTTTGCAAAATGTGAAAACGTATTATTAACGTAAGGAGAAAGAATTGTACGATCTACTGAAAAACAGTTAGTAGAGATTTAAATTTTTCCTTTTTCTGTCATCGTTATGACAACTGTATCATGTATCCATCGACATAATTGGTGTAACGCATTTTAGAAAGTTCCAAGATTCATCAGCCTAATTATCAATGAGTCAAATATCTAATCACGTCAGAGATCCAATTAAATCCTAAACAGAGTTTGGCATTTGTTCATGTTCTTTATTTAAACGAATACAGTCGGCACATTAACGTTTAAAAACAGATGAACAACTATTGGCTATACTTGTTGTTGACCAATTAACAGGACTATCCCGGCGGGGGTGTAAAGAGTGGTGTAGCGTGGGATGTGCCATTGAAGAAAAGAAAAGTCCCAGGCAGAAAGCCCCTGGTGCACAACTACTTCAATATTGAACTAATGGAAGGGAGTATTAATGGGTTTACTTACTCGCCTCAACTTACCCACTTCACAATACTTACCTTGCCCCGGGCGCTGGCGACCTACGCTACGCCGCTGGGTGCAAAAGGTGCCCCCGCACCTAGGTAGCTAAATCCATGGGGCGGCCGCAGACCATTTATCATAATGTTTTTCTATCTTCGGTCCAAAAACAATATCATGAGCCTTTGTTTCATTTTATGAAAATAAAAATTAGCTACAATTTGTCATTTGAATGGTAACTATTTAAAAATATGTATATAAATATAAAAGTAAATACGCACATGCAAATATTTTTATTTTGTATAATTAAATAAAATATTAAAATTAATAAGAGCGGCAATATTTTCTATGGATCTTGACGGCCTGCAACCCATGAACGACTCTTCCAACTAAACATAGACATCAGTGGCGGATTTACCAATAGGCTAAGTAGGTTGACGCCTACACTTTGATCTTAGCCGATAGGCCGTAAATCTGAACGCTTACTCAGAGATCTCATAAAGATCGCACTGCTCACTGTAGTCCGGGGTTTGGTTCCCTAGGCCTTAAGAGGTTCGGATTCCTCGGAAAACAGTAGGTCCCGGCGCACTCGCAGTACTCGTAATCGAGTGATTATAATAGATTACATTTTCGCGTACTCACATCTGTAATTGTAATTGAATGTTTTGAAGTAGCTGTAATCTGCAATATAATCATAATCACACTTTTAAATTTCATTTAATCATAATCGTTTTTTGAAATTCTTAGGTAGTCGTAATCATAATCGCTATGATTATAATCATAATCACCATGGTAATTGTAATCGTGTTTTTTCATATGTGCATTCATAATCGTAGTCGTAATCGAAAAATGAAAATTGACTGTAATCGTAATCAAAATAATGATCCAAATTTTGATACTTAGGTAATTGTAATCGTAATCATATAAACCGATTGTACTCATTCCCAAGTCTGTTTCTGGATGATATGAGCTGATATGATATCGGCTGAGTATGTACATTTTTTATCATTATCCCGTTTAACCAGTTCGATATTGTTACCTTTCACTATCTTTCACCAATTAATTTACAGCAGTATCAATTTTTTTTTATTTTTGCTATATTTTATTACTACGTCGATTTATTTTTTTAACGTTCTTCGACTTGTAATATCGTTTATGTTTTCATACATCTAAAATTCATTGTGGTTGATAAATCTAACACCCATGTTTAAGCTCTATCTAGAGCTTTTTTGGTATAGGAGAAAAAGAGACATTGTCCCCGTCCTAGAGTCAAATTAGGATCTCTTCGTTGAGAAGGGAGTGCCTTAATCACTATACCAACGAGGACAAGAAAAACGCTCCCCTTTCTCAAATTTAACAAGGATGTAAGATATTATTACCTTCTCAAGGCTAACGCAATTACCAAATATTGGTCAACACACAAAGCCTTCGGAACTAGTTTATTATTATTATCATTTATTTTTTTGCCAGTTTTTCGTGCGCGATTTTTATTACGGTTAATAAATCTGACACCCACGTTTAAGCTCATACTAGAGTTTTTTTTGGCATAGGAGAAAAAAGACATCGTCCCCGTTCTGGAGTTGAACTAGGGTCGTTTGTCTAGAGCAGGGGTCTTCAATCCGCGGCCCTCCGACATGTTTTATGTGGCCCGCCGGCTCACGAAAAAATACAAATTGTTTCACATAAAATTAACGTCCCTGCTCCCTTGGAGTCTGAAATCTATATATTTTATTCTGTTGTCATTTTCATATTTCATAAAAAATATCTTAAAACACTATAGAACTAAAGTGACACAAGGTTACCCCTCAATCATGTTTTACTTTAATTTTCTAGCGTATATGGGCACTAGGTGTAGTTTTATCGATTTGCACTGCAAGAGAGATTTAAAAAAAATTCATCTTAGGACTCATCAAATTCTATTTGAATATGTTGTTAAGAACATCTTCTCAACCATCTGACTGCACGCTCTGAAAATGTTACTATTCTGAAGCATTTACAACTGCGCATAAGCTAACATAGAAATTTCACAGAGGGTTACAAGTTTACAATTGGGATTACAGAGGTAAAACTCCATATATCCATATGTATATGCACATATTTAGAATTAGAAACCCTGTCAACACCCCTAACCCGCGTACACCAATGCGTCTGCAAACAGCTACTTTCAAAAATGAAGTTGATAAAAATCAAAGGTTAGGACCAGAATAACTGACGTCCACCTTGGAAACCCTCTTAGGCATAGGCGTACGCAGAAACTTCATAAGAGGAGTATAGGCTCAATGGGGGGTTACTGAGCTACAACTTAAATTTTTCTATGTTAACTATACAAAATTTCATTGCAATGAGAGGGTTACAAGCCCCATTAACATCTCCCTGCGTAGGCAGGGTTGCAATATCAAAAATAAGAACTGATATTAACAGGATTATTGAAAATAAGCAGTGGCAAAAATCTCGCTAAAAGGTTTGATTTCGCTGTACATATTAATAACTAAAAGTATTGTAAATGTTTTTTTGCGTCCATACATATTTTACATTGTAATATATATATTGGCTGTATATATATTAGGTTATATTGGCTATATATATATATATTGGCTGGCCAAAGGCACTCTCCAGCCAGAGACAGAAGGATTCATGCTAGCCATCCAAGACCAAGTGATCGCAACAAGGAACAATCAGAAATTCATCCAGAGAAAAGACATAGAAAGCGACAAATGCAGACACTGTCATGCGGCATCGGAGACAATCCAACACGTGATGGCAGGATGCAAGATCCTTGCGCAGTCAGACTACAAACATAGACACGATCAAGTAGCGAAAATAGTCCACCAGAAATTGGCAGCGAATGCTGGCTTTCTGACAGAAAAATGCCCGTACTACAAATATGAGCCAGAGACCGTGCATGAGAACGAAACACACAAGCTTTACTGGGATAGAGCAATCATAACAGACAAGACAGTCCCACATAACCGTCCTGACATAACCCTCGTCGATAAATCGAATAAGACCACGTACTTAATCGACATAGCAGTACCCAACACCAATAACATACAGACAACCTACACAACGAAAATCACCAAGTACCAAGATCTCAGACATGAAGTACGAGATATATGGGGTATGGAAAAGATCCTCATCATCCCGTTAGTCATCTCAGCAACAGGGATAGTACCAAAAACGCTTGCGACGAATTTGGAGATACTCAACATTGACCCAAACACCTACATTGAAATACAAAAAGCCACAATCCTAAACACGTGTCACATTGTCAGGAAGTTTCTAGACATGGCACATTAAGAAGTGATGTAAAAAGAGGCTTGGGAACATGGCGCTCTGCCCGTCCCAAAGCCTGTTTCCGCCAAGAATGGGCGAGGAAAACTTTTTTCTTTATATACATATATTTATACAGTGAAACCATTGGCGTACGCAGGGGGGTGTTGATGGGGGTTGTAACCCCCATTGCAATGAAATTTTGTATATTTAACATAGGAATATGTGAGTTACAGCCAACCCCCCCACATAGCCCTTACGAACGTTCTGCGTACGCCTATGAATGAAACCTGGCTGAGGTGGAAACTCACGGGACCGGAAAAAAATTCCGTAGTATGCAGGTTTCCGCCTTATGGAGGTTACATGCAAAACAAATACATACATAGTTAAATTCAGTGGTAAGAGATGACTGCATATGCTATTTTTTTCTTTGTCTTATCTTGCGAACTTTAAGACTACATTTATTTTCCTTTTGATAAAAATATTTATTTTATCACTGCATTTTATTTTTATTAATTTTAATTTTTGCACTATTTTGTGGGTTTAGTAGTTACGATCAATATGGTGCAAAATTTCATGCTAACTATACATGCTTATTCTATACAAAAAGTCTATTATGTAAGCTTAAATTGTAACGATAAAGTACCTCCCTTGTAAAGATGATAATTCCCTTGTATAAAGATACTCTTCCTTGCGGTGGGTTTATCCATGAATTGATAAAGTCGATATGAGTGACTTTTCGTTCTGGTTAATAATGAACGTTTTTATTTAAGAAGTGGGTGGCACTGGCATACGCAAGAGGGGTCGATTATGGTTGTAACCCCCATTGCGATGAAATTGTATATAGTATACATGTAAATACAATGGAGTTGTAGCTCTGTAACCCCCCATTGTAAGCCTGTAACCCTCCCCTTATGAACTTTCTGGGTATGCCTATGGTGGGTGGGTGGTGTGCAAAATGGTGGTCGGACAATCATAGGCGTAGGCAGAAAGTTCATAAGGGGGGGTTATAGGCTTAATGGGAGGGGTTACAGAGCTACAACCCATATATTCCTATATTAAATATACAAAATTTCATTACGATGGGGGTTACAACCTCCAAAACCGCCCCCTGGCTCCGCCTATCCGGACAAGGGCATTCTATATCTGTAAAATGTCTTTTATTCGTCATCCCCCACTTTGCTATTTGCATTGTATTACAACCCTCTTTCCTTTTTCTGCTAAGAAAATTTTCTTCCTACTAACGATTTTCCGCTTTATGCAGGTTTTTCTCTTTAACGGGACTAAATAGTGCTTTCCGCTTCCGCGTTAGACAGTTTCCGTAGCTAATGTTAACTACCATTGACTTTTGAAGGGACCGCAAAAAAATTCCGTTTTGAGCAAGTTTCCGCTTTATGTAGGTTCCGCCTAAGACAGTTTTCACTGTATATTATTGAGTTCCAGAGGCAAATCTTGAAAACATTTTTGGGTGCGCACGCAAAACTAATATAGAGACTTAAGGAAAAATTATTAACAAAGGCTGATCCAAAGGGGCGCACCCCTTGAGCCGCATTTGTTTAGTCCTAATATTATTGATACCGTAGTGCGGCCCGCGGGCCTATGGGAACAAGAAAAATTGGCCCTTGGATTGAAAAAGGTTGAAGATCCCTGGTCTAAAGGCACTCCGGACTCAATGGAGGGACCCTAGTTCGATTCTAAGGTGGGGACGATATCTCTTTTACTCCTATACTAAAAAAGCTCTAGTATGAGCTTAAATGTGGGAGTGTCGATTTATGAATCGTTATAAAAATTCCCCACGAAAAACTCACAAAAAACTCGCCCCGGTGGCTTTGTGTGTTGACCATTATTTGGCAATTGTGTTATCCCTGTGAAGGGTAATAATATCTTACATCCTTATATACGGAGAAAAGACGCCTTGTTCTTGTCCTTGTCCTCGTTGATCTAGTAGCTAAGGCACTCCGGTTTTAACGGAGGGACCCTAGTTCGACTCTAGGACGGGGACAATGTCTCTTTTCCTCCTATACCAAAAAAAGCTCTATTATGAGCTTAAACGCGAGTATCAAATTTAATAACTTTAATAAAAATTCCCCCACAAAAAAACTCACAAAAAAAAAAACTCGCCCCGGTGGCTTTGTGCATTTACCATTATTTTGCAAATGTGTTAGCCCAGAGAAGGGTAATAATATCTCACATATAAAGTTCAGTATTCTAAGGCCTTTTTTTTCTTTAGTTTTGTATTTTGTGTGTGTACATTTTTCTGTTCTAAAGGGGTTTATTATTTTTATAGAGCTGGAGCGATGTACTGTTACAGATTGCTCGTTGAAATGTGTTACCTTCAAATTTCTCAATTCCTATAACCTATTAAGCAATGCGTACGTTCCAGTCACTGTTTATTGAATCGCTGGTGATTGGAACCTGTTATCTGGTTGGAACAGGTTATTATCAATCGGAACTTGTTATTCAAAAATAACATTTATAGTCCGTCACTTGTACATATCCGATATATACAAATCGTTGTGTATATCCGATATATACAAATTGTTGCGCATGTCCGATATCTACCGGTTGTATTGTTTTCTTTCTTAAGGCCGGAGTGGTCTAGAAAACAAATATGAGTGTTTTGCCAAACATCTTGAACGAATATTCACTTATACACAAATAATGAATAAATTAATAAAATAAATTACACAAATAATGATTAAAAAAAATAGTACAGCAGATCATTTCAGTCAACCTAAATTTCGGTTAAGCGAAAATCGGATAACCGGGAGTCTTCAGTATGTATTTTTTTTATAGTTTTGTATGTTACGTTAAAAATATAATTTAGTGTAAGATATGATTGATTTACAGTCCTCCCACATTTCCAACTCACGAGCAACCATTGGCCGGCAGTGAACATATAACCATGTGGTGGTCAAACCTGCCAAATCCGATCTACAACGGAAAACTATATGTTTTACGATATATATAACGATATATATACGATATATATTACGATATATATAACGATATATATAACGATATTGTTACTCATTCATTAATGTGGTCATTGGGGCTAATGTCTAAAACAACGTCGGGTCCTGCTATGTCTCAATGATAAGGCATTCGTCTAGTGTGCGGTTATCCCGTGTTCGACCCCCAACTGTGCAAAAAAAGAACGCTCACCAGTTAACTATCCACCGTAATCCGTGGGTTGATTTCCTAAAATTTAAGAAAATCGGATTCCTCGGAAAACTGTAGGTCCCGGCGCAGCATGACCCTTGCTATCCTTGAGCAATACTACCCAAACGAACAAACAGTTAAACAGCGGCCAAATAAATCTGTAAACATTAAATTTATTTAGGAATATTTTCCTTATTATTAATTTCTAAATAGTTATTTATTCGACACATTTATGTTCATCTCTTTCGTAAGTGGATGAAACACGTTTTCAGTTATCCCTTGAAATTAAGCGCACACTGCGTGTGAATATAAATAAATAAGAATTTTTTACACAATTAAACTTTTTGCGTTAAGTGTAATTTTTAGGAAATTTTTTGTATTAAAAGAACTGATTGTGTTAACTGTGTAAAAAATATTTCTTTACTTTTAATTGAACATTGAATAACATGGTTTACCCATCTATTGTAAACGTTACTTACAAAGGAAGCCTTTTAGCTGATAAAGTCACTTTAAGATGAGACCTATGGAAATTGATAGTGTTTGAGTCCTTTATAAAGGATGTGGAATCATTTTTTCTACTAAAATCATATGAAAATTTTTTATGAATATTTGAAATCCAACACTGACACTTTTTTCGCCAGGTTTGATATTTTTTAATCGCACTGTATGTGAGCAAAAATAGGTTTGAAGTCGGTAAGATTATGAAGGATTATCGTATTTAACGGATCAAATACAAAAATATGACAAATAATTCCTAACATGCAAAAATTCATATGAAAAATCAATTAGTCATAATGGATATTTGGAGCATTTGGCGCCGATTTAGACGAGTTGGCGGAACATTTTATCATCACGTTGCCGTCGTATGATATGGGAAACAGTATACGACAGCGAAATGAGAATAAAAATGCATTCTTTGGTTTACAATCAATTACAGTCTAAAAAATATCGCCCTATGTTACAATATGCTTGGTTTTAGTATTGTTTTACTGATCATAAACCAAGAAAATTAAAAAATATTGACGAAATTTCCTTTTAAAATCGAATACAAAAAATTGTATCCTAGATAATTGCAAAAATCTGTCATTCTTAAAATGTGCCCACTGTGTGCCCGTGAGAGGGTGGATCTTAGGGACTGCCCCCCGCCAAACTGTATTTGTAATAGGACGGCAAAAATATTTACATTACTTGCCAAACTTTTAAAAACTGAAGAAAAGACTCAAGCCCTGAAAAATTATTAAAATTCGTACCACAGGATCTCGTTTTGTTGATTACTAATTTGAGAATTCTTTGAAGACAAATTGTAGAAAACTTTTTTTTTAAATTTTTTTAAAAAAAGACGCAAAAAATTAAATTTTGATGGCAAAACTACAAGCAAAAATTACAATGATGTCCAAAGGCGAAAAACTGGTTCTTCCTCATTTGTTTTTGTAAGACGTATTTACATTTCGTCTTTCCGATAAATGTGACGCATCTTTATTCAACTTTTTTTTTGTATCTTATTTTTACTTTTATAATTTATTCTCGTCGGCATATAGTTTTTGCAATTTATAGAGCTATTGCAAAAACATAAAAACCTGTTAGTGAATATAAAACGTGTTTTTTCTAATTAATAACTGCCAAATATAACCTTAAAATGAATATTAATGCTGAAGAAAAACAAGAATTACACATTTTCCATGCTTTCGTACTATGCTTAGTGTTCGTACCTGGTGTAAATTCTGCGTTAATAGATGATACATTTTATATATCATAGAGACAGTTGTTTTTCGAGAACGTCAGTTTACTTTCGTAATAGCTGAATATTCCGTTTGGAGAATCAAATGGATCAAAATAGTTGTTAATTCGAGACCTGTTAATGCAATGAAAGCACTTTTACCATGTAACTCTAATCGTTTTTCAACCTTATATATGTTGTTACAGATTTTTGCTAAAATTCTAATTTCTACTGCAACAGCAGAAAGAACATGTTCATCATTATAGCGATTGAAAACATATTCAAGAAACTCAATCGGAGAAAATAGGCTAAATGGATTAACACTTTTAGATACTCGTCGCAATATTGATGCGCAATTGGACGAAATCTTAAATCAGTTTATTAAATCTTGGAAGCAGGCTAATTTTTAATAAGGTGAATGTGAACCTGAGTTACCCCTTTTCCGTATAAGAGGGGAGAAATCTTAATTTAATGCTTTTTTTTTTCAGTTTAAACTTCCATTGCGTTGCAAATGCTATATCCTCTGAATGTCATATCCACTGAAAATGTTCTCGTATTTGCTTATTTGTATAAATATTTTTAATGTTAATAATAAATTTAAAAAAAAAATATCGATACATGTTGCAATTGTATTGATACATGCTATATCGATATATTCTTTAAATGGAACGGTAGGTGCATGCTGTGTTTGTATCGATGCATTTCGTCAAAAAAAAATTTCCCTTCCTCACTCCCAACCCCCCCACCAGGCTACGGCCTTGTATGTTGTGATTGTATCAATACATGCAGTAACAATTATTAATCCCCCCCCCCAAATTAAGTCTTGACTACAGCCTTGGCCCACTATGATGAATTGCTTTGTTTCACTCAGTCTTTTGTACTGTATCACTTTTACGACATTCCTGAGATGTACACAGTTTTTCTCATTTTTAAATAAAGAGCATAATTCAACAATTAATCCACAATTTATGGTTACATAACTTCATGAAATAAAATACATTTCACGAAATTTTGTTCACATTTTTTCTAATTACAATAAATGCATTTTCAAATAGCCTACTATTAAGTTTTTTACATGATATCTCATATATAGATACACATATATCCACATATTTTACTTTTTCATACTCATACATGGATACTCATATGTTCATGCATTTCATTTATTCATACACATGTATGCATGCTTATATATATTCATGTGTTTCTTTTTCGTATGAGTTGATACCTAAAAATGCAAAAGTAACTCGAGGGGTTGCGATAATGGAATAAGTATATACTTAACTTTAAACCAATCTAGCCAACTCGTCTAAATTTGAGCCAAATGCGCCAAATGTCCATCATGAATAGTTGACATTTCATACGAAGTTTTTACGTTTTGAATTACATGACACATATTTCTTTTATTTTATGCATTATATACGATAATCCTTCATACTCTTATCGATTTCAAAAGCGATTTTGCTCAAATACAGTGCGATTAAAAAATATCAAACCTTGCGTAAAAAGTGTCATTTTTGGACTTCGGATATTAGTAACAAATGTTCATATGATTTTAACGCAGAAAAATAATTCCATATTCTTCATAAGGGATTCATATACTAAAGATTTCTATAGGTCTCATTTCAAAGTGCGTTTATCAGCGAAAAGTGTTCCCTTGTTATCAGAGACGGATCTAGGTCATATGGCGCCGGGTGCGAACCCAAAGTTCGGCGCCCCTTCCCACCACTCCGTAAGTATTAATTATTTTCAAAATAATTCCTTCGGTGGCGCAGTTTATTTTTATTTCTAGGGATTGCCTCAATAGCCTACTAAATCTTATAACCAAAAACACTGAATGTTATTACAAGACGGAAAACTACGATAGCAGTTAAAATTCCCTTACAACACATAACATGTAACTAAACCACAAGTGACTTTTCTTATGAGCCAAAAATTACACTATTTTAATGTAAAAATTAAAGCCTTACATAACTTTCAATAATCTGGAATATCCTCTATACAGTTAAGTAAGCTCATCCATTTTGATGTAGTTTCTTACTTGACGTGGTTTTGTTGGAAAAGGCTTTTTCACTTTCTTACGCACAAACCGAATTAAACACATTGTAGTAAAGAATAATTGTACAAGAATTTGGGATAATGAGTTTATTAAAACAAAGAAATAAGATAAATTTTTACAAAATGTTTTTGAAAGTAGGAAAAAGAAAAAAGAAGAAAAAAAGAAAGGAAGAAAGAAAGAAAAAACAAAATTAATAAAGAAAAATACAGAATTAGTTGAACTTTAAAAAATATATGCGTTTTGAGCTTTTACCTCTGCGAACTTGTGTATCATTTGTGTCATGTCCAACTTATGGGTGATGCCAGTTGCAAATTGACAGCATAGCTGAAGCAGACAATCGTCGATTTTACATTTTTGATCGTAAATAAGTTTTTATGAGCTTCAATTTCGGAAAGCTCTGTTCGGCGCTTGCTACAGTAACTAGAATAGTTAATTTAAATCATCTTTCAGCTCAGAACCATTCAGGTCAGCATTATCACCCACTGTCCTTAAAATATGTAGGACTTTACAGTGAGAGGCAAGATCTGCAGGTAGTACTTCTAATTATAAAGAAAACCCCGCAAGGTTTGATGCTCTCTGAAGAACTTAAATCTTTCCTGTATCTACTTTAAAACTTTATCAATTGCAACATAAAAAAATCCCTCTTGAACATTCCTTAGATGTTTGTTCCATTCCCTCATCTTTTCCTTCATAATGGAACATCTTTTTCTTCTTTTTTTCTCCGACCTTTTTCTACGAATTCTATTTATTCTTATCGATTTCAGAAAACGTGTGGAAGTAAACGTAATTATTCATTGCATTTAGATAACTTATAAAACATCAATTTGAGTTATTGAAACGTATTTAAGAATAAGGGCTTAGATAATCAAATTGGATTCGGCCTGGTCTACATTTCAGGTTTGCTAGGCCATTTTGACGTCCCTTTTGGCCTGGCGCCCAGTGCGATGGCACCGGTTGTACCGCCCTTAACCTGTCACGGCTTGTTAGTAGTATTTAATGTATAAATTTAGACGTTATCTTCGTTAAGCAGCGATTTTATGAATGCTGCGTTTAATTTCTGCAACCAGGGGCATAGGCACCCTATAGGAAAAGCAGGTATGGCCTTTGAGGCTCCAGTGAATTGAAGCCCCTTACTTCATGTCTGGGCCCCATATTTTACTAAAAACAGGGGCCCAAATTGATTTATTGCCTAAGAGCCCAAAATATTTGCTAAACCATTGTCTGCAATATGAGATAAAAGTAGTTAATCATGAATTAACATAACACTAAATTTAATATAATCCTGATTAGATTTGAAACCCATTAAATATGGAAATTTCAAGAAAATTCATTCTGATTTGTTCTATATGTACAATATGCATAAAATAATTATTAAAATGTGAAAGGAGGAACTCAAAACAGTTGATGTATGTATATGAGTGAAGCTTACTCATGAAGGCACGTGGTGCTTGTAGATGTAAAGATTTATAAAATTCATTTTTTTTCTGTATTGAGGCAGAAGATCGAGTTATTGAGTTAAATAAAAAATATAATTAAGTGGGAGTGGAAAGAATTGATGTGTTTGTGGTTAATTCGTAAGAAACGAGTCGGCTTTCAAAGAAAATTTTTGATGTATCTTTGCCACCCTTGAAAGATGGTTGCTAAGTCGAGCCTCACTTTATCAGGTCAAATTCAAACAAAGGTGTATATGCTGTACGTTTGTTGTAAATCAGAGTAACTTGCACAGTCTTAAACCATCAGTCTCGTCTTAGATAACTTATTAAGAAATTTTAAAATGTAAAATGGTGAAGCATATTAATAGAATTCTTTCTTAATTTTCTTATTTCTCAAAGACAAAACGTACTACTTTAAAGATGTAAAATCTATGTATTAAGCAAATTAATTGAAAATAATGAGTAAATTGGAACTCTTGTTAATTTTTAATTATAACCTCAAATAAAAATTTACAACGTGTTCTACGTTACATGATAGTTTATGTATTTTGAAATTTTAAAAATCCTAATATGATATACTCGATTATATGCTGAAATACTCGATTAACAGCTATCGAATGCTTTTCTGTGTACTTAAAAAAGAAAAGAATAAAGAAAAATCACGGGGGAAAACTAATTCAATAAAAAAATACTTGTGGCTAATGTGGCTTATTTAATAATAGATGTAACAATAATTCTGAAAACTCTACATTGATAAAAGATAGTATAGTGTAATGGCTGTGACAGGGATGCTGTTTTGCATAAAAGATTTCGTTTAAAACAGACACGTTCCGAAAGTTGCCGTTAGGGTGATACATGGCGTGTAATATCGTAATGAACATTCGAAATATCACAAAATTGACGATACACGCCGCACGTTGTGATTGCATAAACATGTTTAATTATTAACACCCTTTGGCTGTGGAGACACCTTAAAAACTTAGTCTAACCTGAACATATAGCCAGCCAGGTAAACCTCAAAACTAGTACTACCACGCATGGGTGCCCATATGGAGGGTAGAGGGGGGATTGAGCCTCCCTTAGCCGTTCAAAAATTTTATTTGCCTAATTCTGCTATGCATTTAGTTTCAAAGGTTTTACAAGTAGGTTTTAAAATAAGGTACTTTTTAGCTCATTACTAATTGTCAAACGGTATCAATTATTTTTGTAGCATTTTAGTATCTTGTACATTCACTAAAATGTTTGACAGTCTTGAGAAGAAAGTAATAATTTTTCTCTCTCCCCCCCCCACTCCCCTAGAAGTACTCATATGGACGCCCATGCTACCATGCTCTTTCCACATCTCAAGTGAATCTGCGTTCTGCAGATATGCATGTGATTTTTCGGTTTCAGCACGTTGACGACAACGGAGGACAGCATATTGAACACGTTCTTGTGTAATTAAATAATATGCCACATATTTCATGGGCTTTGTGACTTCTTGAATTATCCATTACGGTATTGCAGCGTCATGTATCAATTTAACGATAACTTTCAAAACATGTTTGTATTTACGTTAAATAAAATTCCACCTCCGCGCACATGTTCATGTCAAATGTAAAGTCTTTTCTCTAAATAGTTTCCCAGTCATAGCTTTTCGAAATGTGTGTGAGAATTTTAATTATAGACACCTTCTATATTAACTGATATGTAACAACCAGTTTTAGCATACGTAATTACATTTAAAATAATAATAATAATAATGTATTTTTGCGTTATCAATCATTTCTAAGCTTATGTAAATAAATAAACTTTCTTGTCAGCTATGTGCTGCATTTTCCTTGTTATTGATTAATTTTGACACATCAACATGTTTATTGAGTATACAAATTTTGATCGAGAAAAAGAGCAAGAGCATTTTAATCGGTCATACACTGGACTTCATCAAGAGATCTCCTAATTATTTTGACTCTAATAGCTGAATATTTATTTTATTTTGCAAAAATAAAAATCGCATACTCAGAAAAATATGTACACTAAATTTTGTTAAGATTTGTTCAATAGGGTTTTTTTTTTTTTTACAGAGAGCCCTGAGCACCTTTTCTTTTATTGTGATCACCCTGCACAAGGAAAAGTTGAAAAATTTTCTATGGAGCTTTGTGCCACATGAAAAGTTTATATAATGGCAGAATGACTAATGTCTAAAAATACCTAAACTTTTAGACTAATGGCGCTTGCACGTTTTATTCAATTGTGCTATATAATGCATATATACCGCTTTCAGAAGTAAAGATCATGAAAAATGATAAATAATGTTAGCACTAATGACAATTCTTGGAATTCTTGAACGAGCACTTTTCATAAAGAATGAGTTTTCATTTTTCTCAGCTCACGATAGGCAATCGAAGACATTTTTCAAAAAAAAAATAGTAAAGTTAAATATTTGCACAGAGAGAAACTTGCTTTTCTTTAGAGAATTTGCGTATTTAGAAGACAACGCATATAGAATTATACAGTATAGAGCGCAGGAGACAACGCATATAAAATTATACAGTATAGAGCGCAGGAGACAACGCATATAAAATTATACAGTATAGAGCAGAATGGCAGCTCCTACTTGCATTGCATTGCTTAATTTCTTAATTCGTCTTTGGAACATAAAGATTTATTTTTACTTTTGGACTCTGAAATTCTCAAAAGTTAATGGCATTTAATAACAAGAAATAGAAATTTCTCATCAAACTAGATTTTATTTATTATGTGTTTATTTAAAAATATAATTGGCTAGTTCTAGTGAATTATTTTATATACTTATATTTTATCCTGCTACTTTTCACCTTACTGACGGGAATAACAGGCTTCTTTGAACTCTCAGCAATAATACATTTTGAAAATATTAGAACATGCAATTGCAAGCGGGCATTCAAAACGTGCAACATGTGAAGTACAACAAATATCAGGTCGATGTTGCTTTTACCGTGTTACTGAGGTCACTAAATTTGCCCTTGCACTTGAAAAATAGACACTCTCTCTCTCACTATTAGGGTATGTTATCTTGTGCATGGACTCAATACATACGAGGTACTTTGACAATCACAACATACAAGTCAAATATTTATCGCAAGCAAGTGCATTGCGTACCATCGTCACAAAGAAAACATTGTTTAGAAAAAGGCTGTTTGAGCACCTGCTAAATGTGTAAATAACTGGAACCATATCTTCTAACGGGAAGATTCCGATTTGGAAATATGCTAGTGTCTAGTGAAGGAGGAATGGAGAAAGATTTGAGATACAGAATCCGAAAAATCAAAGGCGCCTTTTCATAATTAAAAATATTTTAAAAGCACAACAGCTAAGAAGAAAAAGAAAATTGTAGTTTTTTAAAAGTAACTTAAAATCGGTGCTGCGTCATGCATATTGAACTTTTTAGCAGAAGCACTTAAAATACATTCAGCATGCCAAATATGAAAAGTATTAATAGCAATAATAAACCAAATTCAAGTTTTCATAAATATCTGTCTCCGTACGATATTGAATATGTACAAACAAAAACAAACAAACATAGAAATGTATAATATTCACAGCCAAAAACCTGTATCAGAAATAATTAAGCGAAGTTACAGTTACAAAAGGTATACACTCAGGAAGAAACCGAACAATATTTGTAGACAAACTCTAGACTGGAGCCAGTGGCGGTTCTAGGCTGGGGCCAGAGGGCTATGGTCCCCAAATATAGCCGGATTTTATTATATTGCCCATGGGGGCGCCCGTGCACGTGGACTGAAATTTGTGGCCACCCAAATTTTTTTTGTCTAGAACAGCTACTGACTGGATCCCCCAAGAAAAGAGAAGATGTAGACAAAGAAATACATGGAGAATAATTTTAGGATACGAACTTAAGGAGGACTATAAAACATGGGGAGCGATCAGTGGTTTCTAAGTAGGCACACAAGGCATATACCTTGGACGGCAGTTGTTTGTTGGCGCATAAATTATTAGTTATTATGTATTATATAAAATTGTTAGTTAAAGTAATAATAAAAATAACTATGGGAAAAATCACCTCCACAAATAAAAAGTTAAGGGCACAATATTCGTGATTTGATTTTTATTTATTTATTTATTTATTTATTTATTTATTTGGAAGGCAGGTGTCTTCAACCTTTTTCATTCCAAGAGACAATTTTGCTTATTTTTGTTAGCCCGCGGGCAGTACTACTGTATCAGTAATATTAAGACTAAACAAAGGTGAATCCAGGGGCGCCCCCCGATCAGCTTCTGTAGCCGTTTTTTCAAAGTCCCAATATATATATATATATACATTACAATGTAAAAACGTATGGAAACAAAAAATATTTCGACGCTTTTAGTTGTTAATATATAAAGCGAAATCAAACCTTTTAGTGAGATTTTTAGCACTGTTTATTTTTAACAAGCTTGTCAGGTCTTATTTTTGACGTTGCAACCCTAAGAGTGTTTTCAAGGTGGGCGTCAGTTATTCTGCTCTCAACTTTTGATTTTACCAACTTCGTTCATTTGAATCATTCAATTGAAGAAAAGGAATTGAAGAAAATTCATTCAATTGAAGAAAAGGGCTAATCGCAGGCGCACTGACGTACGCAAAAGATGTTGATGGGGGTTCTAACCCCCAAATGCGATGAAAGTTTGTGTATACATATGGATATATGGAGATATAGCTCTGTAACTCCCACCCTCTTTTGTTAGCTTGTAACCCCTTTATAAACGTTCTGCGTACCAATGGCGGACACAGACTTTCATTTTTGGCGGTGGGGGTCAAGGACAGAATTTGCCATGGTCTTGGAATAACACCCTTCATTTATCATGAAAGTTGGAATTTTTTACAGTGAAAAAATATATTTTGGAGAGGGTCAGGACCCCTGTGACCTCCCCCTGTGTCCGCCCTTGCTGCGTACGCAATGTGCAGATGTAAGTGCTTCCGAATAGTAACATTTTTAGAGCATGCAGTCAGATGGTTGGGAAGGTGTTCTTATCGACATATTTAGAACAGAAGTCAATAAGCCCTGTTGAACCTTTTTTTATTAAAAAATCACTGTTGCACTGCAAATCAATAAAACTACCCCTAATGCCCATATATGTTAGAAAACTAAAGTAAAACACTATTGAGGAAAGATCGTTTACTTCTTTAGTTCTCTAGCGTTTTATTTATTACGAAATGTGAAAATGTAAACGGAATAAAATACACAGATTTAAGGCTCAGAAGGAGCAAGTGGTATTATTTTTTGTGTGGAATAATACGTATTTTTTCATGAGCCGGCAGACCGCGGGTTGAATACCCCTGTCGTAAGAGATGAAGACTTGTAGACCCTGAACCTGAGGGCAGCAATTGCCTAAATGCGATACTAGAAATGATAAAGAGGTTTACAGAAAACAAAGAAAAAAATATATATTTATATCTTTTTTTTTTCTTGTAAAAGTCTTACATCCCCGGTGGATTTTAAAATTAAATAAACCGATTGTATATTGCTATATTATTTTATACGTAAATCTGTTATGGGATTTAAAAACGAAATGCACACAAACGCAGTTTAATGTGAGTGGGTGTGATAATGTAATATGGAGATGCATTTTTGGAGATACATTTTACAATTGTTTCGGTGGAAAATCAAGCGTCCACCATCGTCAGAAATTCGTCCAAACTGATTGCTATCAAATCAGAAACAAAAAACATAACCAAGCGAGGCAGACTTGTGTCGCCATCTATTGTGCAGGGTGCGAAGTAAAATGAAAAAGGAACGATTTATGGTAGATGAAAGAGATGTTTGTAGCAAGTGGGACAATAATTGTTCTCGAACGGCTCGTTTTAAATATTATTTTGCACAGAGCATCGCTCATCTTTTATAGGAATTAGCTAATTATAGATATCGGATAATAAAACCATATTACATACACAATAAATAGTAAAATTTATTGCTATGTAAAATACGTGCGGAAATGTTAATTATTATACTAAACAGTAATTAATATTGTAATAGAATTATAACAAAACTTATTTTAATTTTAAAATAAATGTTAATTTTACTGTAATATTAATAAGGTTAATTAATAATATTAATAATAATAATATGTTATAATAATTTACATTGTTATAATAATTTTATATAATGTTAATTAATAATAATAGTAATGTTAATTGTGGTGAGAGTGATTGATGATAAATGGTACGTTCATAATTAATAGATAAAATACGCTGTAAGTTACGTAAAATGGCCATTCCCAATGTAAATACTTCTGAGCTCTTTATCAGAAGCACGTAATCTGTTAGTGCAAATAAGCACTATGTCGGTAATAATATTAATTGCGCCCTCTATAACGGTTCTTTTCTACGTCTTCTCAGCAAGGTACATAATGATTTCCTGCTTTTCATTTAATTCCTCATTTTCTTCTAGGACTCAACAATTTATCATATTAAGCTCAATGTATGCACAACTAGTGGTCGTCATATGTGTCGCTTTTTTCATATCAGAAATAGTCACTCCTCAAGTCCCTCTCCTCTATTTTGAAGTGAGTGCAATTTAGTGATTTTTTTTCCTTGTGTTATATATAACTTTTCATATATGTTTTGATGATTTAATTAAAAAAATAGAGCATATAAAATTTGCATAAAATATTGTTTGTTTGTTTGGCTTTTTTATGGCGCAAGAGCATCTGGGCTATACTGCGCCAAACATGGTAAAATCAAAGACTGTAGTAAATGCATAAAATATAAAAAATTAAGGAAATGATGCATCGTATTTTTTCTATTTATAGTAATATTTTTTGTTGCATTTAAAGTACGTATGTTTTCATATTGAATTTTATATCTGTCCGGATTCCAAAAAACCAACGAAGACCTGGGAAACATACTGAGACTAAATAAGTGGGTAAAATGAAAAAACGCAGGTTGGGATATAATACTAAAACGAAGTTCTCAAAATAGGCACGTATAGGAGGCACTCGGTAAGACCTTCATCCAGAAGTAGACAGAAAATGGTTGAATATGATGATTATGATAGTATCTAGTTGCAAATAATCTTAATCTCTCAGCCTATGTTAGAATTTTGTTTTTTTTTTTGGTATATACTTTTTGTGGTGGGTTAATTTATATGTGTTCTTTTGCATCTAACATAACTTTTACTTTGATTGTTAAAGCAAAAAACGGATAATTTAGTACATTTTAATTTAAAATACTATAAATAATAAGAATTAACATAGAAAATTTTTTAGAGAACAGAAATCAGAAAGAAAGCCGAAAAGTACTTCCGCAAAAGTTTTCCGCAAGGGAAGTAGCGAGTAGGGGCGACTTTTTTCTTTTTTTCTTGTATGCACAGCTGCTACGCAGGGGAAGTAGCACGTAAGAGGTGACACTTCTCCTTCATGCATAGCTGTAAGCAGGGGAAATAGCGTGTAGGGACGACTTGAGGTATATTTCAGGAGAAAGTGGGGAACCGCTTTCACAGACGAAAAACAAATGATATGATTATATATACAAAAAAATCCCTTCAGTGACTCTAGTTAACACCTAAATATGAGATTATTAAGCCAACTTCTTCTGGAGATATAAATATTTACTTTCAGGGAGATTTTCGTGGGTCACCCTATATCATGCACTATAATTCGCCGTGTATATGAGCCATGTGGTCTCTAATTACGAAACTGTAAAATACTCACAAATAGGAAGACAAAGGAAATTGAAACAGATGCAGAGTAATTAAAAGTTAATACGCAATGACCTATTAGAGAAACACATTTACCAGATCTACAGGTTTTTTAAGTTTTACGGATCAAAGGACAGACGTATAATATATGCCATAAATTTCATAATTAGAGACAACACAGCTCATATACACGGCGAATTATAGTACATGATATAGTGTGACGCTCGAAAATCTTTCTGAAAGTAAATATTTATATTTCCAGAAGCAGTTGACTTGATAAGCTCATATTTAGGGGATACCTAGATTCACTGACGGAATTTTTTTGCACATATAACCATATCATTTGTTTTTCGTCTGTGAAAGGAGTTTCCCCACTTCCTGCTGAAAATATACCTGAAGCGCCCCTACAGGCTACTTGGGTTGTTGGTCAGTGGTTTTCTTGTAACAGTATGCATCCGAGAAGCACCTGTTTTTTCGTCGTATGGAAAAGGACCTTTTGGTTTACAAGGTCCAAAATTAATTTTTTTTTTCAAAATATTGTCATTTATATCAAGGGGATAATGTCAACGGCAGTGGCATAACGGAAAATCTCGCCCCCCCATGCACAATTTTGGAGGCCTTCTTTTACGAAAATTAATTTGTATATGCATATATGAAAAATATATATAGATGCATATATAATAATAGTGTTGTGTCTTCTATAAGAAATTTACCAGCGATGCATTCCAATATTTTAAACAGAACATATGTCTATTAGTCACCGTTTCTTGAGGTAGGGTTCTAGCGCAAAGCGTATACTGTACGTTCAAAACTCATCTAGATTTTACAATTTTCGGATGTTCGGTTCAGTTGTCATGGCATTGAAAACAACTAAAGTACATACGCGTAATGCGTTTACTACAGTTGGAATTTCCGTTGGAAATTCCTTCATTTAATTTTATATTATTTTATATTTTACCTAAAGATTAAAAAAATACCCTTATTAACTAGAAACTATGATATTATTTTTTTAGTTATAAATTTTATGGAAAATAAAAGAAGATAAAGGGGGCCCCTTTTCCCTGCCCCCCCCCCCGTTTTATGGGGGTTGTGGGAGTTATCAGTACGCCACTGGTCAACGGTCAGAAGGATAGCTCATATTTAAGAGAAATATACTTTCTTTTTCAACTGATACTTTTGAAATATTTGTTTCAGTTGCAAGGTTTTTATCTGTAGTTTCAGAACACTCTTGAATTATTTGCTGCTCTATGCACATTGATTGTCATAGCAACTTGGTTTTCTGGAGTTTCAGTTGAAAAATTAGACAATACTTTTAGCAATTTTTGGACCGTACCTTTTCTCTCTTTCTTTTTTTTCCCTTTTTCGGCCCCACTGATGTACGATTTTTTTCCTTGAGGACGACATATTTATAACGATTGCACAGTGGATTTTCAGTCTATGAAAATAACTTGAATCTGCAGAATAAAAATGTTTGTCTCTTCTCAATCCATATAATAGTAAATTAATATTTCTTACACTAGGATATAGACACAACTTTTTTTTTACACTTTTATAAAAGTTAACGGCAGCACGAATAATATTTCAAGACTATCCCGTACCGACTAGCTTCTAACTCTGTGTGATTTGAAAAGATTTTCTCATGTCCTCAAAGGAATGTGAAGGTTTTCATGTGATCTATGAAAAGTTTATTTTTCTGTTGAGAAGAACTTTTCAGAGTGCAGTTTGTAAAAGAACACATAGCTTTTTCACGTGCATTCAACCAAACGTAAAAGGGGGAAAGAGTCATGTAAAGGGATTTACAAAAACATTTACAGAATCGATTCTCGAACGCTAAATATTAGTAAAGGAGGTAGAAAGGAAGGCGATAGGGCGATGTCTGGCATGAATCAAAGGAAGTATATACGCAACGCACTATACTGAAACGCTTGTTGCTATATTTGTTTGTTTGTTTGGCTTTTTTATGGCGCAAGAGCATCTAGGCTATACTGCTCCAGTTGTTGCTACATTTCAAAACCTTTTATCGTTTCTTGTGTGGTGCATAGGCGTAGCCAGGGGCGTGTTTTGGGGGGTTGTAATGTAACCCCGTTGCAATGAAATTTTGTATATTTAACATAGAAATATGTGAGTTGTAG
>QLNU02015360.1:126487322-126502951 GCA_006491805.2 Dysdera silvatica
GATACGTTCTCTTTAATAATCTGATATCTATATACCTTTATTGTTCGGTTATTTTCTTAAGTGCATGATCACTATCATTAGTTTGCAGCGATTCTTTATGAACTGACATTCATCATTACGATTTTTTAATCGTGTACTTCAATAAAACTCAATAAATCGCCATTTTAAAAATTGGGCCGTTTTCATTGTGGGTATTTTACAATAAATCAATGGATTAAAAAAAAAGTCAATAATATAAGTACCTATACTTTTCATAATGTTATAACTTTTAATGCCTTATGGGCATCTTAATATCTATAGCTTTTCACTTAATACCATAGGCATCCAGTTTTCAAAATTATTGGAATTGTGGGTAGGGCCCCCTAATAATGAAGATTTTTTTTCTTTACCCATGGTACATTCCCCATTATCTTAACCTTGCTTATCCGAAATCCGAGTTAACTGAAATAGCCATCGTTTTATTTATTCATTCATTCATATATTTATATAAGGTATTTATATATATTCATTCAATAGTTTCAGCAAAAATCATGCTCATATTTATTTTCAGTATACCCCAAACTTAAGACTGAAACCAACACAAATGGTAGACATACGAGATATAGAAAGATATTTATGTACAATAGAGCCCCAATTACCCGAACTTTGCTTGCCCGAAATGGCCTGCTGTACTTTTTTTTTTTTTAAATAAACACTCGTTCAATGTATTTATGACAAACACACTCGAATTTGTTTTCTAAATGTACTCCAGTATTAAGAAAGAAAGAATCCAATACCGTACATATAGATATCGGACATATATAAAGATATTATGTATTCTGCATATAGCGAATACACATACAAAGATATCGGATTATCTCCAAAACATTTAATATCTCGATTAATACATTCATATACTTTTCGACGTTTTTTCACTATCAATATAGTAGTTTAATAAGGCGTAATTAAATGTGTTTTTGAATAATTTTCCTTGGCATCTTTCACTGTAAATTGAATTTCCGAATTATCCTGAATCCGATCCTCCTGCTTTACTTCGGATAATCGGAATTTCAGACAACATTATAAAAATCAATTCTTGTATGAAAATGCGTCAAAAAAAATTCTTGTAAACTAAAATTGAAAATATGAGGGGCGCAGATTAAAATTTATTGGAAGGTTCGAGCACCACGGGCGCATATAACTCTAAGCCTATGCTTAATACTACAGCTATTTTTTTTATTAAATTCCGATAAACTGTGAGAGAAATATAAGAGTAAAGAAATTTTTGTACTATGCATAAAAATCAAATATACTTTTACGCTACTTTCTCATATGTTAGTATACTATTTCTGTTATCGCCTTTCCGATTGAAGAAATTTTCATAACGTGGCGCCAACTTTTCTGTGCCTTCCCCATAGAAGGTTGCCGCGTAAACAGCACAGAAGCTAGATGATCTTGCGCCCCTGGCAGAATCGTCCAGATTGCGCCCTCTAGCCACGGATAGATTCTCCCCTATGAATTATTTCAGCCGATTTTGTGCCCTTCCTCGCTTGCGCCCCTGGTGTGGGCCTTCCACGCCACTCCCTAGTTACGGCCCTGCGCGTAAGTACTAGTCTAACTTCCCGGTCTTTCCTCAACCCACCATATACAAAACACGTGATAAACTAGTTTTTCTGCCACGATGTTTTACAGAGCTGACCGCAAAATTTGCAGAAAATCAACAGACAGCTCAGAAACTATGAACCAACAGCGTTCTTGAACCACATTGTCGACTTGTTCAGCTACATCTTCAAGTTGCCACAGCTTTTCTCTTCCCCCGACTTTCCTCCACATGGATATCAATTCGTCCTTCTTAAAATTCCGACATTATTTCCGCTACACTGTAGCTGGCATTTTTTTCCATACACATTATACGATCTCTTATGAATTTTAGCCTCGTTGTGTTCTTCATTTGAAGAAATCATAGAATTCACCTTGCACTTGTTAGGAACGTTAACCCCACTAGCTAGCCATGTTTATACGCACATTACACAAACACGAATGGAAGAAATAGACATCCAGTTTTGAAACGATATATAGCAAATGACTGATAATTAAACACTATTGTTGAAGTGTCGAGTTGCTGTGATAACGACGTTTTCTTACCAGCTCATCCGAACTTATTAAAAATATTAAAATAATATATGCTAATAACTTATATATAATAATAACTTATTAAAATAGTTTTCATTTTTAAATGTAAGTGGTGGAATTTGTATTAATTGTATTTGTGCCTGCAATAGCAAAGTAAAAATTTTCTGTGATAAAGAACGGTTGTGGATAAGTTCACTTAATAAAAAACAAAATTCGGATATTTTTTACAAACGGCAAAGGTAATTGCGATCATTTTTAGAAATATTTCATTGAAAATAAGACTAAACAGTAATAGCTGCATTATATATTTTTCCGAAAACGCGCACATATACAAATATAAGAAAAGGTTAAGAAAGGCTATTAAAAGCAAAAGATGTTGTTTTCAATGCGCTTTCATTTTGATTTTATTACATGAATCATTTAAAATACATCCTGTTGATACAGTGGTCCTCCCCACACCAACTCCCCGTATATACAAGTGATACATTCAAAAACTAACCGCAGATAATAGCAAACCCTGTATATTAGTTGTGTTTTGTTTACATACGTGCTTACGATTAAATTTAATTGATAAATTGCGCACAATTAGAGAATATCAACATTAAGTAATAATAAAATACATTGTACATTGTTATGCCTGTGCTCTCCCTAACTCTCTCCTTCCTACCTGCCACACACACACACAAACACAGAAATTCTTTTTTTTATATATATATTTATTTATAATACACTTTTAAAAGTTGGTTTATTAGATGTTCCCAGAATATGCTTCATAAATACAGTATTATCACTAGAACTTGCAAAGAATGATGAAGGTACAGGAATACATAAGGGAAGTTTTCAATAATTCATGGGTAAAGACAATTTTCAATGGTTTATGTATAAAGGACGTTTTTAAGAACGTATGCATAAAGAATATTGTAAAAACTTATACATAAAGAATGAATTTAATAACTTGTATGTAAAGGACGTTTTAATAACTTGTATATAAAGAACTTTTAATAACTTATGGATAAAGGAAGTTTTTAATAACTTATGCATAAAGGAAGTTTTTAATAACTTATGCATAAAGGAAGTTTTTAATAACTTATACATAAAGGAAGTTTTTAATAACTTATGCATAAAGGAAGTTTTTAGTAATTTATTAGATTTCCAGATTTTATAGCACATTAAAAAGATTTTTGCGTGTATAGAAGGAATGGTATAAAAAAGTGAAAAGAAATAAAAAGAATCTTAAGGTCTTCATTATAGGAAACATGAAAAACTATCTACAGAATTACGTATATTGATATAAGAAAAGACCATAGCGCAAGTCTGTACTCGATGACCCAGAGGTCGCAGCATCGAATCCGGCCAGAGTGAGAAGCAAGTTTTCTTTCTCTATCTATTATGAGCCAAAAGTATGGTTCTAGTTTGATCCATGAAAAAGTGGAAAATCAAACTTCGTAGCGATTATTTTCCCCCCTGTCCTTTTTAAGAATTGCTTAAGAATACTCCGTTGGTTAACAAATTTTGTTATTAATAAATTTGTAAAAAGAATCTTTGAAACCTCTATGACTATAAGACTGCTAAGAAAGACTGCAGAACCAGGGCGAAAACAATATTTTCTGAAATTAAAGTTATTTTATTTGTATTGAAATTTAGAATAATTAAAAATGAGCCCTAAATTAGATAAATGTCCAAAATCAAAAATTCTGTTTCAAACAATACTTTTTCCAATACCAATTTTCTTATTCATTTTTAAATTAACAAATAATTAAGAGTATTGATTTTAATAAGATAATCGATATAATGGACGGCAGCTAATAATTTTCATTTTTTGATTTGTTATATATAAAAATTGTGTTTATAAGTGGAAAAGTTATTGAATTTTCAAAATTTCACCTTAAAGCGGAAGGGTCGGGAAAGGAGTGAATATTAATCAAACGACTTAATTCACCCTATGTTGCAGTTCACACCAGGGCTCTATTTGGCTATAACAGCAGAAAAGAAAAGGACACACGCTTTGAGCTGCCTTCGACTCAGCGACCTTCAGATAATCGTTCTGGTGTGCTTACCTACTAGCTATCAAAACGTAAAAATGTGGAGTGCTGAAATTAATTCCTTAGAAAAGATACGCGAGAGCGAATTTTGGAATCTTAATATGTTAGCCTACATATTCTTTCAAATTATACACAGAAAAATAAACTTTATTAAAAACGCTTTCTTTGATTTTTATTTCTCTTATACATTTTGAAAGGTTTATTAAATGGTAAGTTAAAATATTGATTTTTTTTGTAAAATAAAATAAAAGTTGTTTTTTAATTTCCATAGAGAAATTACGGTTATTTTCATTTATCTTAAATCCCGATAATTCCTTTTTCTGCTATTCTAGTTTTTGCTTTATTTTACAGCATTTGGACTTGGTACAATGGTGTATAATGGATTAGAATTTGGTTCATTTTTCGAAGTTCCACCTCAGTCTTTGTGCTACAATATTCTTCTTGGTCTGAACCCAATTCTTCAAATGATTTTTACATTTGCCCAAATGTATTTCATTTTTGTCAATGCAAGGGTAAGTATTTGGAAATAGGAGCATACACGTTAAAAGATTTATAATTTGACTCCATTAATATTCAGTGACATGCATGGGCGCCCATATGGGAGAAGAGGGGGCTCGAGCCCCTCCTAGCCGTTTCAAAATACGATTTGCCCGAACCCCCTATGCATTTACTTTCAAAAGTTTTACAGTCACATTTTAAAATAAGGTACTTTTTTAGCTCATTACTAGCGCCAGGATTTCTATGCACTTTTTAATATTTCTGCATATTTCTAAAAACATTTTATAAAATTTTCAAAAAGTGTGTATTTTTCTAATCCGCTTGTAATTCAATCAATTATATTAATTCGATATTTCTTTTTTTTAAAGGCCAAAGGCATTTAAATAGGAATGAAAAAAAAATGCTACAGAATATGTTTCAAGTGTAAATGATATAATTAGATAATATTAAAGTTAGAAAAAAATAATTTTATGAGTCTTCACGTTTCTGTGATGATGTTTCGCAATATGTATAATACTTTCCAAGTCAAAACCAAGTGTAATATTTTCCACCCCAAGCCATGGGCGCCGGCAGGTATATGTAAGGGTGGGCCATTGAACCCTCCCCGATTTTATTCTACCTGCGTCCTTGGTCCAAAGCCAATGCTTATGATGCCATATTTTCAAACATATCTCCGTACGTATTTCATACATTTTGGTATGTATTTTGTATTAAATTTTTGTATATTCAAGGACGTAACAAAGTGATACTTTTTATGCATTTCAGTACATATTATGCAATAATTTCAAGAACATTTGCACTGTTTCAATAAATTGTCATTTTATACATTTCGAAACATCGCTTATGAGCAGAGTCCGGACTTCTATGCATTTTCACATTTCTGCATATTTTCGGGCACATCTTGTAATAATTTGGAGAATATTTGCGTATTATTTGGGCTAAATTTTAGGCATGAAAATCCGAGCCTTACTCATTACTAATTGTCAAGCAGTATCAATTATTTTTGTAGCGTTTTGGTATCTTGTACATTCACTAAAATTCTCGACAGCTTTGAGAAGGAGGTAATAATTTTTCTCAGACCCCCCCTAAAAGTACTCGTTAATTTTTTCAGCCCCCCCCCCTTGAAGTACTCATATGAGCGCCCATGATGACACGTAAAAATCTAGTCGTTGATGTTGTAAGATATTATTACCCTTCGCAGGGTTAACACAATTCCCACGTAATGGTCGACGCACAAAGAGAAAGAGAGCGTTGTTCTTGTCCTCATTGGTCTAGTGGTTAAGGCACTCCGAGTTAAATGGAGATACCCTAGTTCGACTCTAGGACGGGGATGATGTCTCTTTTTCTCCTATACTAAAAAGCTCTAGATAGAGCTTAAACGCGGGTGACAAAATTATTTATCATAATAAAAATTCCCCACCAAAAAAAAAATCATTAAAACTCGCTCCGAGGGCTTAGTATGTCGACCATTATTTGGGAATTTTGTTAGCCCTGAGAAGGGTGATAATATCTTGCAACCTTACGGAGAACGGGAGCATTTTTCTTGTCCTCTTTGGTCTAGTGGTTAAGGCACAGTGGTTAACGAAGAGACCCTAGTTCGACTCTAAGATGGGAACGATGTCTCTTTTTCTCCTATATTAAAAAGCTCTAGATTGAGCTTAAGCTTGTGTGTCAGAATTATTTATCATAATAATCATTGATATAAAATACTTCAATATTTAGATGGAATATAACTGGCTACTTTTCTTTAATTTTTTAGCTTAATATACAAAAGTTCAAAGTCGTTGCCCGTTTCGGATTAATGCACATAATAGCTACTAATTTATGTGTATGGATTCGCACCGTTGGGAAAGAAACTCTTGAAGCGATTGCTGAAAACCATCGAGCAACTGGGCTAGGATCTAGTTTGGAAGAATTAATTTTACCATTTCGTTTGACAGGTAAATATTCTAGCCATTTCACATTTTAGTTATATCTGTGATGTATTCTTTACCTTTTACTAATCATCTCTTAAAGAGCGTTTTGATTTATTTTATATTTCAGAAGATAACAATTCGATGAATCTTACTAATCCTTGTCAGAAGCAAAACATAATGGGATCAATAGTATCAGATGCATCTCCCTTTCTCTATCCGTTCATCGTTGAATACAGCTTAATAGCTGCTGCTGTACTCTACGTCATGTGGAAGAACATTGGCAATAATCCCATATTTCGCATTGAACAAAGTGCTGAAGATGCTCTCTCAAGAACTTCCAGCTCTCAATCGTTCCATCGTGTTAACTGCGCAGGCTCAAGCCGAGGTCTCTTTCTAGGTTTACTTCTGTTAGTCATTTCAACTATATGCTTGATAGTCTTCTTCGTCCTTATCCACCACGACGAACTGAATTTACTCGCCGTCTATCTATCCGATTTATCTCATTCTATTATTATGCTTTTGTCCATCATCGCAATCATCGTCGGATTTTTTCGAGTCCGGTCATTACGTTTTCATTACGATCGCAAAGATCATTTACGAGATTTGCTCCTGCGAGTAAGTGCCTTTGGCCTCTATACCTATGCTATGTTTGGAATCATCGCTGGAACACTTTCACCATTAGATTTTACACCTAATCTTCTGGTTATGGTCACCAGTTGCCTCACCATAATACAAGTAACACTTCAATCTCTTTTTGTTTCAGATGTCACTTGTCGGTCAACTTACTTACCAGAACATGACAATATTAAACCTGGTAGGCAAATTATTACATTTCTGCTCATGGTAAATTTAACCTTTTGGATAATCTATACATTTGAGATGCAAAAAGTGCAAGCAAGTCCAGTCCAGCTAGGTTTTTTTGGATTTATGGCATGGACTGTGATTGTTCGTACCACTCTTCCACTAAGTATCTTCTTTAGGTTTCATTCCTTCATTACTTTTGCTGAAGTATGGAAAAATTCATACAAGAATATCTGTAACTAAAAGATGCCAAATATTATTTAAAACTATATATATGCTCTTCAACATAACGAAGATAATCTGCTCAAATGTCGTGTATTGTTTCTTGTGTAGATAATTGGTTGATTGTCGTATTTGTCGAAGATATTTTGAAGCATAATATGAAATAATCACCTTTATAAACCTATTAATTTTGTGCTTCAAATTGGTATAAGCCTGGGGAACGTAATAGAGCACCTTCAGAAAAGAACCACTCCAACGTCCAACAAAATGTATTATTTAATTCAAAATATAAGTGATTTTTTCCTTGACAATCGAAACACAAACGTACCGATGGTGCGCCTTTGAATGTTTTCAGCGCAATAGTGCCAAACGAAATCAGTTCTTGATAAGAATAAGTAGATATCGTCGTAGTATAAAGTTATTAATGTAGGGAGAATCACTAGACTTTAGCCACGGAAATATTTACATAATTCTGCTTTCGCTGGACCTGATTTCACTAACGTATCGAGGACAACACCATCGTTCTTTTTCATCCGTGTAAAGTTCTACACATATTTTTATAACAATACCACAGTAATAATGATATGCGCCGCCTTCTTGTAATAAAGTCAGCTTTCGAAACTAAAATTATAAAACTGTGAAATAACTGGTTTCCAAGAATGGCAAACCTATATTCCGAAAATATCGAACACTTTAGTAGAACTATTTATTTTATGCAATTTTTGTATTGTAGCACACTCACTTTGCTTTAGTGCTGCTTAAGTAGAATAGTTGTGTTATTTTAATGACGGCAGAGAGTACAGTTACAAAGGAGATAAAAGTGTTTATATAATTTTTGCATTGTGTCGTTCTATATTGTAAGTGGTTTGAAGATAATATGTTGATTTCTTGTACTTTTCATAGATACTTACTGATAATGGATTTGATGAAAATCTGTTTTATCTGCTGTAGACTTATTTTTTAACCATTTTTAATGACGAATTCACAAATTTGCGAATTTTCCAAGATCCTGCAGAATTTTGTAAACTTTCTTATTGTTTATATGCAATTAATAAAAACCATTCTTATGAATTTAGAGAATGTGTCATTATTGTGTCTAGATAATTAAAATAGCAAGCTACTTTAGACAAATTTTATAATAAAGTACACCACATATACAAGTTATACATTATGTATACATGAATTGAAACGCCAAAACATTAGGTACAGCAGCAATTAAAGATTTTGAAGGCCCCTTCCCGCCGTAAAAATGCTTGCAGCCGAATAATGGATTTATTAAGAAACTAAGTTTCCAAAGTTGTCAAAGTAAAATTACCGAGTAAATGGTCTAAAACTATCATACCACACCTTTGCAGAAACAAGATTTCTACAATTCATTCTAACCTGACCATGGAAGGCATTAACAAATGAAAATTGCATGATGGTTGATTGGACCAGGGATGGGGAAGCTTTTCAGGTTGGAAGGCCGCATTAATTTAATTATAATCATAGAAGACCGCATTCAAGAAATCACAATTAGACACAGGAGCGTATTCATTAGAAAATTATGAGAGGGCTCGAGTAGTTTATATATAGGGTATCCATAAAGTCTCTTTACAATTTCAAAAATTTATTAGAAAGGCAAATGAAAAGACAGGTAAGTGAAAACTATTACAAAATGAGACGTATATATTTAAGTTTTTTTTTTTTGTTTTTTTTTGTTTGCCTCATTTAATACACCTCTATATGGGCACTATTAGTTACACGAAGCATATCAAGACGGTACTCGATTTCTTGCCATGTTCGCTGTAGCATAACCTCATCAATGGTGGTAATGGCGTCATGATCATCTGCTTTAGATTAGTTGTGTCCCGTACCTTTGTTCGATATACGATATCTTTAACATAACATAAATAAGTCGAGGGTTGTGATATCTGGTGAACGAGGTAACCAGGAAATTGGGCCAAAGGAACCAACGAGCATGCAGTCCCCAATGTGGTGGTACACCATCTTGCTGGAAATGGTGGTTTGTTGAAGGTCATGTAGTTGTGGTGCCACGTATTCAGTCCAAAGATCAAGGTAAACATTTGCCGTAATTGATGCCTCGTAAAAGTAAAATAGACCAATGATTTGATTTCACATCATCCCAAATAACACACTCAACTTTGGACTATCTCGCTAGAGTTCTATAGTTTCCTAGTTTTCTGATCCCTAGATTCTCACATTGTACGTGTTCAGTTTCTCTGAAACATGAAAGGTTGCCTCATCACTAAAATAAACTCGAGTTTCGCAAAGTCTCGCAAGCAAATTCGTTCCAGCATGTTAACTACAAACTCTTTTCGTCTTGGTTTATCATTTAGCTTGAGTGCCTGTAATCAGGGGCGCCAAGAGCCAAAGCGGGCCTCCAGGTTTACTTCGACCGGCCTCATGACCACTTCCTTGGGCCGGGCCCCTCATAGCATAGCTCCTTGACAGCGCAGGCCCTAGGCGAGATTTGAATTTCCATAACACTTTTAGCATTATGACCGATTTAAGCGATCTGATTGGCTGAGCAGGTGATGTGCGGCCGAGTTCCAAGATGGAAATAATTCCCGTCAAAAAGAATTGGTGCGTCTTGTTTGGCGAAATTAGGATTGTATGTGAGCCAAAAGAACCGTTAATACACTCTATAACAAAAAAAATCGACGCACCAAGAAGGAATTGTTCAATTGCGATAAAAATTGGTGGACGTAAAGAACACATATAGAAAAAGAAACGATTAAAATTTCAGAACAATTGAATGATTTATTGCAGAGTTTGACCGTTACAAAGGGAGGAAGTCAATAAGGCGTTGGTCCACCTCTGGCCTGGATGCAAGCTGTCACCCGGCGTGGCATAGACTGATAAAGATCCCGGATGGTGTCCTGCGGAATTTCTTGCCAAATTGTCTCCAACTGTCGGGCTAAATCGTCAACATTCCGGGATGGTTGCAATCGCCTTCCCATAGCGTCCCAAATGTGCTCTATGGGAGAGAGATCAGGAGACATATTGTGTGTTCGCGCTTAGTTGGCGTGTGATACCGTTAGCAGACGGGTTAGTCCATTGCAGTTTAGGGAAGGGCGTCTTGCCGAAACTGGTTTTTCGCGCGGGAAAAACCAGTTCCTCCAAGACGGCCTTCCCTAAACTGCAATGGACTAACCCGTCTGCTAACGGTATCACGCGCCAACTGAGCGCGAACGCACAGTAGCTTGCCAAGGAAGTGTTGGGCAAGCTTGAAGACAATTCATAGCAACACGTGCCGTGTGCGGCCGGGCATTGTCTTGTTGAAACGTAAGTCCAGGGTGTCGCAAAAGGAACGGTAACACAACCGGTCGTAGAATGTCGTCTACGTACCGCTGTGCTGTAAGTGTGCCAGAAATGACCACCAAAGGGGTCCGGCTATCAAAGGAGATGGCACCCCAGACCATAACGCCCTGTTGTGGGCATGTGTGGCGTGCGATAGTAAGGGCAGGATCCCCACGCTGCCCTGGACGTCTCCAGACACGTCTGCGGTTGTCGTCAGGACACAGTTGGAAACGGGACTCGTCACTAAAGACTATACGTCCCCAGTCAGCGCAGTTCCAAGTTGATCGAGCCCGGCACCACTGTAATCGGACTTGACGGTGTAAAGGCATGAGAGGTAAGCGGCGTAACGTTCGGCCCGAGCGTAAATTCCGCTCTCTCAGTCGTCTGCAGAGGGTCATGTTGGACACATGTGCGGGCACACGTTGGATAGTTGATAACGACAAATGGTGCTGTGACAGCTGCTCTGACAATCGCTCTGTCTTCCCGTTCTGTTGTGGCCCTAGGTCGACCGCTGCCGTCCCGACGCTGACATCTGCCGTTGTTGACCCACTCTTGCCAGCACCTTCATTCGTCCAACCAGCCTCTTTCAATCCGATAGCACGATCTCTTTCAAACTCTGACATATGCTTTTAATGAGCACGAATCTTTCGGAGAGGCATCGCTACAGTCAACGTAAGATATCCGCAGTCAAAATGCAACAAAAATTTTGACCACACATTGAGAATCGCACCTTACATACACCGTCTGAATGCGCAGTTCCGATGCACTGGAGTTCCCGCTATTCATTCATTGGACACCAAATTTTAATCATTTGCATGTTCGGTCAAAATGTCTTTGCATACGAAATTTCATTACAATCGGACAACTCCTTCTTGGTGCGTCGATTTTTTTGTTATAGAGTGTAAAATATGTAGATTCACAAAAGTGAATACGATCATAGAGCGTTATTTTTTCGTGAAATAATTTATATCTTTCGTAAACCGGCAGGCCGCAAAAATATTAAGACCGGGCCCCAAACGACACCACTCGCCGGTTGTGGGTTGAAAATCCCTGCACTGTCATATCCTACCACCGGACTTGCTAACTCACTCAGAATGACTATGATGCAGATCCGTTGTATATTATAAATCACGACGTTTTAATGTATGTAAATACGTTTTTATCTGTGGTGATATCATGGCAGCAACTAACAGCAGCACAGCTTTTTGACACATATTCCTTATAACGGATTCAACGTGTCATCTAAACTATGTATTTTGCAAAGTGTACAAACATATTATTAACGTAAGGAGAAAGAATGGTACGATCTACTGAAAAACAGTTAGTAGAGATTTAAATTTTTCCTTTTTCTATCATCGTTATGATAGCTGTATCATGTATCCATCGACATAATTGGTATAACGCATTTTAGAAAGTTTTAGAAAACCAAATGACAAAGGGGTCCGCCTGTCAAAGAAGGTGGCACCCCAGAACATAACGCCCTGTTGTGGGCATGTGTGGCGTGCGATAGTAAGGGCAGGATCCCCACGCTGCCCTGGACGTCTCCAGACACGTCTGCAGTTGTCGTCAGGACACAGTTGGAAACGGGACTCGTCACTAAAGACTATACGTCCCCAGTCAGCGCAGTTCCAAGTTGATCGAGCCCGGCACCACTGTAATCGGACTTGACGGTGTAAAGGCGTGAGAGGTAAGCGGCGTAACGGTCGGCGCGAGCGTAAATTCCGCTCTCTCAGTCGTCTGCAGAGGGTCATGTTGGACACATGTGTGCGGGCCACACGTTGGATAGTTGATAACGACGAATCCGGTGCTGTGACAGCTGCTCTGACAATCGCTCTGTCTTCCCGTTCTGTTGTGGCCCTAGGTCGACCGCTGCCGTCCCGACGCTGACATCTGCCGTTGTTGACCCACTCTTGCCAGCACCGTCCAATCGCCGCATCGCTTCGACCCACATGTCCAGCGATTCTTCGATTCGTCCAACCAGCCTCTTTCAATCCGATAGCACGACCTCTTTCAAACTCTGACATATGCTCGTAATGAGCACGAATCTTTCGGCGAGGCATTGTTACAGTCGACGTAAGATATCCGCAGTCAAAATGCAACAGAAATTTTGACCACATATTGAGAATCGCTCCTTATATACACCTGCTGAATGCGCAGTTCCGATGCGCTGGAGTTCCCGCTATTCATTCATTGGACACCAAATTTTAATCATTTGCATGTTCGGTCAAAATATCTTTACATACGAAATTTCATTACAATCGGACAACTCCTTCTTGGTGCATCGATTTTTTTGTTATAGAGTGTAATTACAAAACAACTGGATGTCGTTGTCAAAACCTGCTGCTTCCTACAAATGCTCCAATATAAGAAATGTAATTGAGCAAACGTCTTTAAAAGTAATGTATTTTCCAGCTATTCAAATCATTTAATGAGTTATTAAATAATACATGCATATAGACACATGGGCGCCCATATGGGGGGCAGGGAGGGGCTCGGGTCCCCCCTTAGCCGTTCAAAAATTTGATTTCCCTGATTCTGATGTGCATTTACTTTAAAAAAATTCACAGTCACATTTTAAAATAAGGTACTTTTTAGCTTATTACTAATTGTCAAGCAGTATCAATTATTTTTGTAGCGTTTTGGTATCTTGTATAGGGTGTTCCATAAAAAACACAACTTTTAAAATGCCCGCCATTTCTGTTCTAGTAAGTTGGCAGCACTGAACGTTATACGATTTTCATCTGTTGTCTTTGTGGTTAGTAGACACGGAGCGCCGAGTAGCGCATGATTGTCATCTGTTTTCTGTACAGGTAGGAATGGAGAATGGCATTCTTTCTGTGATTAAAATCTCGTGTGTATGCCAACAAACCACGATCACTTCAGAGTTCAAGGCCGAGATTCAGCGCGTGTACTCCCTTGCGAACTAGAGTGCAAGCATGCTGAAAAGTTATGAAAATTTCATCGAAAGAACGAGAGCGTGCTCAAGAATCGTGGAGGACATTTGAGCACATTTCTCATATTTCTGTACCACCATATATTGTATCTACTGTAAAATATGTAATATGTAATACATCTAAATTACTTAATTTCCATCAATAAATTTATATGTTATTATAACTCAAAAGTTACGTTCTTTTATGGGACACCTAATATATTCTCTAAAATCCTCGACAGATTTGAGAAAGAGGTAATAATTTCAGCCCCCCACAAGTACTCTTAACATTTCAACCCCCACCCTAAAAGTATAGACATAACTTGGATGAAGGGCAAACAGGGTTATCAAATACTCAGGTTTTTACATGAAAAACGCAACCCAGTTGTATTTTTTTTTCATGATTTTTGAGGAACTGCGATCATTGGGAAAATTGCCGAATATGCATTTTCCATAAATACAAAACAACTCGGAAATAATTTTCAATTATATAACCTTTATCTTTTAATTATATAATCTTTTCTGGAAATGAATTTTTTTCCCTCTCCATAGACCCAATGCTAAATTTAGCTCCATTCGGAGACCACCTCTCTGAGCGACCTCTTTTTCACGGAACCGACGATGGTCGCCTGAGGGAGGTTTTACTGTATTTCGAAAATAGTAATTTTCAATTTCAATCAAGGAAAGCAATTCCAGGAATCAAGGGAGATACGATTTTATTATTATTATTATTATTTATTTTTTATTTTTATTTTTTTGTATTACGGGGTTACTACTCGGCGCACTCGATATGATCTTTTTTTTTCTTTAAAAATTCAGCCGCCATCTACTTAAAAATTGAGGCAAAAGATGATTTTTCTATAAAAATATACAGCAATACGGATTGACGTTCTGGGAGAACGATCGAAGGCTTTTCTTACACGACCAATGTTTTTCTCAGATGTTCTTGCTCGTCCGCTCCTCCCTTTATCCAACACTGTCTCTGTCCCCATAAATTTTTTGCGCCATGCACGAATTGATGCACGTGACGGTGGATCATTTCCATACATAGTTCTGAAGTTTTGCTGAGTTTGCAGCTCTGATTTGGTTTCAATAAACCATGATAAAAACTGTGCCTTTCCCTGAGGAGTAGCCATTTTGTAAGTGGATCATTTAACAGTATCTTATTCATCAACAGAGTACTTGAAATATAAACAAATGCAATGTGATAAAAACTTTGATAACCACTGAGTATATAAAACAAATCTGATGAAGTAATCTCATAAATTTACTTCGCAATAAATTTTTGAAATTGTAAAGAGACTTTATGGACACCATGTATATATTTCTATTATAGGACATTAGACGACACAGTGAAGTCAGAAGAAAGGGTGAAGAATTGGTGGAACTTAAAAGCGGACATTTGTTTTATTATAGAGGAACGGAAACTGGAAGAACAAGTGGTGTTGGCTTCTTAATCAACAAAAGAATTAAAGACTGTCTTCTGGAAGTTGAAAGTACATCAGATCGAGCAGCGAGGCTTGTTGTTCAACTAACCCAGCGATACCAACTTCAAATAGTACAGGTATATGCACCAACATCAAGCCATACCGACGAAGAGGTTGAAGAATTTTATGAAGAAATCAAAGAGTTACACACCAAAGGGAAACAACATATCAAGCTCATCATGGGGGATTTCAATGCAAGAATTGGACAACAGGAACAAGGAGAGACATCGGTTGGTAAATACGGATATGGGGAAAGGAATGAACGTGGCGATCAACTCATCGAATTTGCAGAAGCTGAAAACCTTAGCATCATGAA
>QLNU02015360.1:126503051-126526845 GCA_006491805.2 Dysdera silvatica
CTGACGTACACGGGCACATAACTCCTTTGCCATACGCAATTTTGTGTATATATATAATACATATAAATATATGGAGTTATAGCTCTGTAACCGCTCTCCCTCATTATGAATTTTCTGTATACGCTGATGGCTACAATAACGGGCGCCGTTAGCGGGGGGGACAGGGGGGACCCGTCCCCCCAATATTGGTATTAGGGTTCCATATCCCCCTCCAATTTCAAACAAAATGCCTTCTACTGGTATATTGTCTCCACAATATTTTCATGCCGTCGGCGCCGATGGCTACAATGCACTTGCTGACATAAAATTTATGGACTAACATTCTTGAAAGCTCTAAATTAGCATTTTTTTGGAGAAAAATTTTCAATCTTTTGCAATCAGAGTAGAAGTAATTTTATCGAACCGATATACTGCGGTTGTTGATACAATTGAAATTTGATTAAATTTGGAGAATATTTACAATAATAGGTTAGAGATGGAGGAGAGCATAAAGCAAAAGCTTGTTGAGAGGCTCTCCACTAATTAGATAGCGTATTTCATAAATCATGATTTTACCAATTTAGGGCTCCTTAATGTGCATTATTTATATAGAATCAATGTGTAGTACAATAATTTTTAGTGTGTACATTTATCTGAATTCATTATAAAACAAAGCTTTATTTTATGTAGCCTCATTTGAGAAACTGCGATATAGAGCAGGATGAAGCGTTGAGTTGACACAAGCGTCTTATTTAGACAGAAAGCTCCGTTAGAGTTTGAGTACTAGATATATATTTTTTTAATTTTGTGACAATACCATGCCAAGCAACGGTTTCTTTTCTCACCCCGATAAGGCCCCCCCTCTTCGCTCAAATGTGGGCGTCAAAAAGGGCAAAATTCGAAGGCGTAACCCGAGAGCAATAAAAAACGCCCTATACTCTTCGGCTTCAGAGGTCTGCGACCTACGTGAAAATCTACGTCTGTAAAACGCTATCTCCACAACGGCGGAAAATCTGTGACCGGCACTTGTTTTATTTGTCACAGGTTTTCTGCCTCTTTTTTCCCTCCTATATCCGCCGATAGCAAGTTAATTTTAAGAATTAATACCAGAATATTTTTTGAAGTTACCATGCACGAAAGTAAAAGATGACCAATATAGAAATTTTGGAAAAAAACGTATAATTTTTGAAAATGTTCAACACATTTCCTTTCAAAAATTTAAAAAGTGAACAAGAATTGCATTGTAAATTATAATAAATTAAAATTTATTAATTTTGTATAACAGTTATGTAATTCTCAACTACTTTCTGTTATAGAATATATATATTGATAACAATCTGCAGTACGTATTTTTCAAACTTTGTACTGATTTTAGTCCGATTTTTTTTTTTTAACATATTTTGCTTAACTATGAAGGGAGGGTTTCTAACACCTATAATGAGAATAATGACGTTATTTATGTTTCTCTAAATTTACAACAGAGTCTCGGAAGCTCGAGATTCCGTTAAATTTGAGGCGATGAAATTTTGAAGTTTTCTTTTGGACACTCTCTCCCAGCATTTTTTTTTTTTTTTTTAAAGAGAAAAATCCCAGGAATTTCAGTTTGAAAGAGGATTGAAATTTTATTTACATTATAAAAACTTCTATTCATCGTTATCAAAGAAATAAATGTATGTAAGTATTTTGTGAGATATTTTCAAGTACAGAGCCGATCACTGACGAATCCAGCGAGGGGCGGAGGGGGCGATTGCCCCCCCCTAGGGTTAAATAGGAAAAAAATAAAGACGATGAAGAATATTTTATGTGTTGTTTGTTACAACTGTAATAAATAAAAGTCTTACACTAAAGTCTCCAAATCTTGGAGAAATGCGATCCAGACGTTTTTCCACGAATCTACAAGCTACTCGTCTTTCAAACTACGTTTTCAGTAAGTATTGCTTCAGCAAAACGTAGTTTTTTATCCTTGAAGCGCCGTCAAACTTGGCTTCGAACGCGGATGACAGAAGAGACTTTTAATACACACCCACAGAGACATTCATATTGATGTAAATAAAGTGATTGACAAATTTTCAAAGAAACCAAGATGGCTCGACTTTGCACTATAAACTTCAAGTTTTTTAAAAAGTCGCTTATTATAAAAAAAGTAAAATAATTACGATGTTTTTGTAGTTTAAATTTAAACTTGTTCTATTAATTACATTGTAAATTATCGTTTTTGGTTATTGTATATGTCTCCTTTACTAGGTTATCCTTCTGTCATACTTGACTATAATCTACCCTAAACCATATAGTTTAATTAAAGAAAAGCCCAGCTTTAATTCATTGTCGTAAATTAAATATTTTGGTGAGTATAAAGCAGGGTTGTCCAACCTTTTTGTGTAGTGGGCCACTTAAAGAATTTTCACGGATCTTATAAGCCAGCAGTTTCTTAAAAAAAAAAATTGAAAAAAAATAACTTACACTGAACAGCCTCCCTTTAGAGTTTTTTCCAGTTATTTGTTTGTGCACTTGCGCTATAGAACGGGGTCACCTATGCTAACCCCACGATTTTTCTTTATTTCTAAAAAAAAATCTTTTTGAAATTTTTTTAAACAGTTGTAGGCAGGCCGGATTATGGCCTGCGGGCCGTATGTTGGACAACCCTGGTATAAAGGAAGGCTAGTAATATAACAACATTTACCTAAACTATTTAACAGTCCAAAACTAAAAATTTTCCCGGTGAGGGCCCCCCGAAACCGCCCTCCATAATAACATCCTGGATCCGCCGTTGGAGCCGATGACATCTCCTGGATCCTGCAGAACTTTGTATTGTTTTGATGAAAGTAAACACCTCACATATCAAATCCTAAATGAAATAATATTAAATTAATAAATGCGGCGAGATATTGTTTTTGCACCAAGGCGACCAAGAATGTCCCTATTCACGTGAAATATAGCATGCTATGCTTTTTTTTAATATTATTTTTAGGAAAATTCGAGCGTTCAGTAATCCGAAGTGGTCTCGGTGCCGTTCAGCTCGAATTATCGAGACTCTGCTATATTTTATTTTCAGACGATTTAAGTCTAATACGAACGTAAAATACAGAGACAGACTATAGTTTTATGGCTCAGTGTATGAGGCCAAAATTTTGACGCTCTTTCCCTTAAACACGGCCTTAATTTCAGAATAATTGAAACGTTTATTTCAGAAACCGGCTAACTGTTTTTTTAAAGATTTTCGGGAAACAAAGAAAAACATTCTTTGAAATTAACATAAATTTTGGTGTTGAATACCGCCGTTGTGAGGTAACACCGCTTGACATAAATATAATAAAAGCAATCAGACAACTTTGAGCGGTTTGTTATATATATATATATATGGCCTGCAAAAGGGTTGCTGGTATCTAACTGGAAGGAGACCCACACGCTGAACGTATGTGACGATGTGTGGAACCGGCCAGGCCAGTAACCTAGTGTCCTACCCCGCCTTCAAGTGGTGCAGGCTGAGCTTTCTATTTATGTGGCAAATTAATATTTGCTACACGGATAGAAAGGCGGAAGGGGAGGGCTAATTCACCAACCCGTCTAGCCAGCGTGGTGAAATTATGGCTAATTCCTCCATTATGTTGACACACCAGAAACCATGGCCCCTAGTCTCCAGGTGCTGGAGTGCTCCTGATCAAGGCAGCGGTCAGTGTGGCATGAAAGCAGGGGGTGCTAAGAATCACTGGAATGGCCCAGGCTGCCGTTTGTTATTGACCTTGGCTACGTTTAATGGACGATCCCTTGCTTCTGAAGCAAAACTTCAGGAATTGGAAGAGGAACTAGACAAGATCAAATGGGACATTGTAGGACTCAGTGAAATTAGAAGAAAAGGTGAAGAGTTGGTGGAACTGAAAAGCGGACATTTGTTTTACTATAGAGGAACGGAAACTGGAAGAACAAGTGGTGTTGGCTTCTTAATCAACAAAAGAATTAAAGACTGTCTTCTGGAAGTTGAAAGTACATCAGATCGAGCAGCGAGGCTTGTTGTTCAACTAACCCAGCGATACCAACTTCAAATAGTACAGGTATATGCACCAACATCAAGCCATACCGACGAAGAGGTTGAAGAATTTTATGAAGAAATCAAAGAGTTACACACCAAAGGGAAACAACATATCAAGCTCATCATGGGGGATTTCAATGCAAGAATTGGACAACAGGAACAAGGAGAGAATTCTAAAAACTATATGAAAGTAACAGTGGATTAAACTAAGACGCCGAAATAGTCGAAGGAACAGCTCCTAAAATCTTAAAAGAAGAAGTTTCATTTGCAATAAAAAATATGAAGAAAGGAAGAGCCCCTGGTGATGATGGTATTACATTAGATATCCTAAAAGAAGCTGGAGAATATGTAGAAGACATACTTGCAAAATTCTTTACCAAATGTCTTAACAGCGGTAACATACCAAACCAATGGGATTCTGCAACAGTAATTCTTTTGCATAAAAAAGGTGATAAAGAGGATTTGAAAAATTACCGACCAATTAGCTTGTTACCTGCTATTTATAAAATCTTCACAAAAGTTCTAACACATCGCCTGCAGAAAAAATTAGATGCAGCTCAACCAAGAGAACAAGCTGGATTTCGAAGTGGATTCAGTACAGTGGACCATATTCAAGTATTAAGAGAATTAATTGAAAGAACACATGAATATGAACTTCCATTGTGTGTTGCATTTATTGACTATGAGAAGGCCTTTGACTCTATAAAAACATCAGCAGTCATCAACTCTTTAAGATCAACAGACATTGAGGATGTGTACATTGACATGGTGAAACGTGTGTATAAAAATGCAAGTGCAAAATTTCGGTTACATAAAGATACCAAAACTATCAAACTTGGCAAAGGGGTGAGGCAGGGAGATACCATTTCTCCAAAACTTTTTACTTCTGCTTTACAGATGATTTTTCAGCTGATAAATTGGAATAACAAGGGAATAAAAATAAATGGTGAATATTTAAATCATCTGCGGTTTGCTGATGACATTGTTATTTTTTCAACGGACCCATTAGAACTCCAAGACATGGTACAAGAGCTCTCAACTAGAAGTGAAGAAGTTGGACTCAAGATGAACCTACAAAAAACTAAGATCATGTTCAATAATTTTGTAGAGGAAACAAAAATACAAGTTGACAACACTGAGCTAGAAATTGCTGATTCATATATTTACCTTGGCCAGCTGATTTCAATGGATGGCAACATTATGAAAGAACTCAACAGACGTATTAAACTTGGCTGGAGTGCATTTGGAAGAAACAGTTTTATCCTGAAGGGGAAATTGCCTTTGTGTCTAAAAAGAAAGGTCTTCAACCAGTGTGTATTGCCAGTCCTCTCTTATGGATCAGAGACATGGAGTCTAACAGTTGGAGCAATACGAAAGTTACAGACAACGCAAAGGAGCATGGAGAGGTGCATGCTTGGAATAACTAGGAGAGATCGAAAAAGAAACACTTGGGTGAGAGAGCAAACTAGAGTAGAGGACATCATTGTTAAAGTAAAAGGGCTGAAATGGCGATGGGCTGGGCATATTGCAAGAAGAACTGATCAACGATGGACAACAGAAATTCTGAACTGGATTCCAAGAGACCACCGAAGACCTAGAAAACGTCCTCAAACTAGATGGGTGGATGAAATAAGAAAACAGGTTGGGGTGACGTGGAAGCGAATTGCTCAGGATAGACTTGTGTGGAAAGCATTTGGAGAGACCTTCATCCAGCAGTGGATAGATAATGGTTGAATATGATGATGATGATGATATATATATATTTTATTTTTATTTTTTGTGCTGCTAGGAGTCTCTACCCGGTGGCCCGCAACAATAAACATGATAACGTACGTAAGCTACTGATGCTAACACATTTGACTTACGCATGTGTATTTATTTTGACCACCATTTTAGAAGTTACGTATGGGGAAGTATGACGTCACATGCAAAAGATCAATTAGTGAAATACTCTGTCGAAAGTATATGGGGCCGCTAAAAACTGATTTCTTGGTATTTGCACTACACATTTTGGCAGCTCTGGGTTGCCGCCCAACTCACTATGCTTTAGCCCTGCGACATATATGGAAAAAAATGCATTAAATTCATTACATCAATAATTCAATTATTCAAATGCCGACGATCAGATAATAAATACACTCTAAATCTTAAAATATGAAGCGGGTGGGGAGGTAGAATATATTCAGAGACAAACTCGTATTGTTGAAACAGTTGCTGAAAATAATTACCTCCATTCCGCCTTTGTTCATACGTTTGCTGCATATACAGTATAAAATTGATTGTTCCAACGCAAAACTAAACGTATATATATATATATATATCATCATCATCATATTCAACCATTATCTATCCACTGCTGGATGAAGGTCTCTCCAAATGCTTTCCACACAAGTCTATCCTGGGCCATTCGTTTCCACGTCACCCCAACCTCTTTTCTTATTTCATCCACCCATCTAGTTTGAGGACGTTTTCTAGGTCTTCGGTGGTCTCTTGGAATCCAGTTCAGAATTTCTGTTGTCCATCGTTGATCAGTTCTTCTTGCAATATGCCCAGCCCATCGCCATTTCAGCCCTTTTACTTTAACAATGATGTCCTCTACTCTAGTTTGCTCTCTCACCCAAGTGTTCCTTTTTCGATCTCTCCTAGTTATTCCAAGCATGCACCTCTCCATGCTCCTTTGCGTTGTCTGTAACTTTCGTATTGCTCCAACTGTTAGACTCCATGTCTCTGATCCATAAGAGAGGACTGGCAATACACACTGGTTGAAGACCTTTCTTTTTAGACACAAAGGCAATTTCCCCTTCAGGATAAAACTGTTTCTTCCAAATGCACTCCAGCCAAGTTTAATACGTCTGTTGAGTTCTTTCATAATGTTGCCATCCATTGAAATCAGCTGGCCAAGGTAAATATATGAATCAGCAATTTCTAGCTCAATGTTGTCAACTTGTACTTTTGTTTCCTCTACGAAATTATTGAACATGATTTTAGTTTTTTGTAGGTTCATCTTGAGTCCAACTTCTTTACTTCTAGTTGAGAGCTCCTGTACCATGTCTTGGAGTTCTAATGGGTTCGTTGAAAAAATAACAATGTCATCAGCAAACCGCAAATGAGATTTCTGTGCACACCGCTTGAATCTCATTCCAAAGTGTGTCCTGGTTTGTCGCGTGGTTTACGTTTGTACACCTCATCTTTTACTGTGACCCATGAGAAGAAATCCAGCGGCGTAAAGTCAGGAGAGCGTGCAGGAAACTCGATCGGCCCCCTGCGTCCTATGCACTGGCCTTGCAAATTTGGATCCAGGAATTTAACCTTGTAAAACGGGAAATAAATTTTCTATGATAGTTTCAAGTGTGTGTACATTTTTTTGACCCACCCTGTATATATAAACTCTTGAAGGTCAATAACATGTTAAAAACATGTATGCTTTGTTAGCTAAATTAAAAATTAAAGCACTGACGAGTCTGACAATCTCAAAAAAACAAATATTTCATATAATTAAAAACTGGGTAATAAAAAACATAAATAATCCTATTCCCTTGGAGTTTACTCCAGTCGTTTCTTGACGAACGACAACCATGTCTGTATAAACCGCGTAAATACTCTTTAATAGTGTAAGTTTTAAAAATTTAATAAATAAAAATTTTTATAAAATGTTTTCGCACTTTAGTCGTTAAGTCATTTTGGCGCCCCTGGTGCGACGGCATCAGTCGCACCACCCTTAATCCGTCACTGTCCTCCTAACATGAAATATATGATCTACAACGCTATTTGCTAGCCTTTGATGTAAATAAATAAATAAAGAGTTACAATATCCAAGGCATTAAACGTTTCAAAACTAAAATCTATAAAGTTTGCTAAGTTTGATATCATCGCAAAATTGTGCACTTTAATTTAATAACTACATCGTATAAAGGCATTTAAACGAAATGGTTAAAATAATTTGATTTTTTTTTAATAATAAATATTTTATAATTACAAAAGGAGTTCCTCCCCCACTCCCAAACTGAGCGTTTTGTTTGTTTCAATTACTTCAACATGTACCCGAAGGAGGATTTCTTATTAGGGGATTGGCTGAGTGGAGAGAGAGAGCTGTGACCTAATAAAACATTAGCTTTTTAGTTAATCGAAACTGCATCAGAATTTTGGTCTTTTCCTTTTGCAGTTCCTGAATTGCCGCCTGGTGGAATGTTCTTTCAACAATATTACAAAAGAGAGCGGAAAAAAAAAGGAACCTGACATTACATAAAGGGGCTATAAAAAGGAGGAGGCATAAAATTGATGGCCTACCAGAAGGGTCACACCCGTTAACGTACACTCAGCCCACCAGAGGTAACAGAGGCTAAGAATTCTTGTACTAAACCGCGAGGCCTTGCCTAAGGTCCCCTTAACCTCGTCAAAACTCCCCCCCCTACCTCCTTGGCGAGTTTTGATTTTCCGGCAACCTCATGGTTTAGCTTTGTTCGCTTTAGATCATCTGAGTAGAATACAGTTACTTTTTGTTTCACTGTTTGCATAACGATTTAGATGCAAAATGCTACATATGCCGCAGAAAAGTTTGCGTTTAATGGCGTAAGAATAGCCAAGAATGCTACGCCAAGATTCACTGTTTTCTGAGAAATCCAAACCTCTTTCATCTAGGAAATCAAACCTCGAACTACAAATTTGAAGAAAACACCGACAAGCACTGTGTTTTTGTTCGAATCCAACCATGATTATTCGCGTAATAGCTAAATGGGTTTCCACTGAACAATTTTGCAGGGATTTTTCTGGGCGCTCATATAAGTGTATAAGGGGAGCACGAGACCCCCCCGCCCCAAGCCTTTGTTTAAAAATTTGGTTTGCCAGATTCTGTTATGCATTTATTTTCAAAAATTTTACAGTCACATTTTAAAATAAGGTACTTTTTAGCTCATTACTAATTATCAAGCAGTATCAATTATTTTTGCAGCATTTTAGCATGTTGTACATTTACTAAAATGTTTGACAGCCTTGAAGACATGGGCGGATTTACCATTTTGCCGCCCCTTCCTACCCGTCCACCCCCCCCCCCCATTCAGTGGTAGGAAAAATTGTTATATTCAATATACGCCAAAAACTTTTGTATTGACAGTAAAAATATTGAAAAGCGAATTCATAAATTGAAACATAAACATTAAACAATATTAACTTATATTGAAGTATTATTTCTTCTTGGTATATAATAAATCAAATTCAATTTTATTGAAATAAATTTTAATTTTAGCAAAAAATAAAAGCCCATCGAACACTTATATTTAAATGGAAAGCATGACGTCTGGCTTTCTTCTCGGCAAAACGTCTGATTATATCATCGTCTGGTATTGATTTTGTTATATCAGACTTCATACACAAAATTTTGTCGCTCTAATCTATAGCCTAGTATAGCTTATTGGGAAATGCGGCACCGCTTGAAGCAGATAATGATTTTTCTCAGCCCCCTTAAAACTACTCCTATAGGCGCCACTGAATGACAGTCCATATACTTTTCATTATAACATTTAAATGATATACCCTTTTCATTATTTATAACGTTTACACGGTATCTTTTTTCATTGTAACATTGAAAAACATATACATACATACCATCATGATTAGAGTATGCATGTGCAATTTTCACAGGGGAAATGACAGTTTGTTTCCTCACCCTTCTCCTACTATGCAACCCACTATGAAATCGCACAAGTTGACGCCATGTTTGTCGCGACAAGTTGTTCAGCACTCGAAAATCATGTAGAGCTGAAAAGGCAAAAGGCACACAAATTGTGAAAAACATTTAATTTATTAAAAATATCGTAATTACTTGAAAATCAAGAATACTATACAGTAAATGCATGTTTCATGATCTTTACAACTTTTGAAGAAATTCAAATTTGTAATTGATGTCAGTACTAAATAGCTCATATTTTGCGAAGATTTTCTAAGAGGAAATTGAACTCGGTCACAACGAACATTAAAGGGCGGGAGAATTTTTTTTATTATATCCCTTGTTTGCTGTAACCGTTATTCAATATAACAATATATATTGCGCATTAAATCAAATTAACCTAAATAATTTATTCATTATATACGTGTTCGCGCGTTTTACCGGGTTCTACTGTGTTTGTGTATCTATCTATATACGAATATATATACTCGATATAGTATATATATTACATATATAGTTTGTTTGTTTGTTTTGTGGTTTTACGGCTCAAAGACTACAGTGGTCATGCTGCGCCGGGACCTACTGTTTTCCGAGGTACATATATAGTACTTTCCTTTATAGTATATATTACATATATAGTACTCCGATATAATATATATATTATATATATAGTACTCGATATAGTATATATACTCTATATACGAATTACGTATACTGAAATGCTATATCCATATCCATCTATATACATATATCCTTCTTTTTTTTTTTAACTTTACAAAAATTCTTTACTAAACTTCTATTTGCAAGAAGTTTTAATACAATCACCATAAATAAACAAAATCATATTTGAAAAAGCTCTCCTTGCAGAAACATCAACTGATCAGAGAATTTAATTTCTGGTGGTTATTGGCGACCAAATAAGCATACAGTTTGCGCTCTCACATTAGAGTATACACTTTACACAATAATTTATAAATTATTCTTACCAAAAGATGGATGCTTAATTTAACTAGGGCAACAATATTGGGAGAAATTAGAAAATATATTGGTGAGTCAAAAAAAAAGTAAATCACAACATATGAGAGAACCATGCTTTTATAATGCAGCTTAATCACTCTATACCTTTAACAACGTTCATTTTACAAGTTAATTTCAACGTACGTGTAATTTTCAACGGTTTTCTGAAAGAACTATTTAAAGTTTAAGGAGTTAACGTTTATGTACATTCCAATATATAAGTAAATACTAAACGAACAAATATACCATAACTATTGACGTAATTGGGCGGGACGGGAGGGACTAAGGGTGGCGTAGTTCTCCCTAGAAAAACGAAAATTATAAATGAACGCTATATGCGTAACATGGGGGGAGGCTAAAGCGCCCCCCCCCCAAAACTTCGAGGCTAGTTATGCCAATGAGTCCATGACATAAAATTTGCTGCCGCCCAATTACCGATAACGGTCAATAATTGGCTGTGATGAGTAAAAACGCATTTCTTGGAAGCACTTAGCGTGTAAATGTTTATAGACTAATTTATTATGATAACAATCAAATGTTGTGCTTTGATTTGTTTTATTTTCTTTCCTTCTTTTCCAAAAAACGCAGCAATTTCAAAGATTTTCCATATGTAAATATTTTTAATTTTCGAAAATAACGAAACGTCGCTGCTAATATAATAAGAAATTCTAAAAAAATTATATCTAAGCAGACGTCGCCGATGTTTTGTAACATCGGATAATTACATCAGTTTCTTAATTAAACCACTAAGAAAAAACCCAATCTAAACTAATATTTAACAATAGAAAATGATTCAACTGCGTGGGATACATGAGTCACTTCAGAAGAATTCTTCAGCACTTTCGGCTGTTTTCAGCCAAAGAAAATGTAACTGACAATTTTATTTAGTAGGGATAAAATTTCACCCACGTGCACGACCCTAAATGCGTTAGTGACCGGAAATTGAAGGTGTGGCATCATTAAGATGCCTTCCTTTCTTCCCCACTAAAAGTGCTAAAATCTCTCTCGCTCTCCCTTTTCCAATTATCCCGCTCCACTGTCATCTGAAAATTACGGAACTTACTACAAACTTGGAAGGGGGTGGGGGAGGGAAACATTCATGAGCTCATATAAAACAGTTGCCAACAAATCTCAAAATGAGAGAATGCGCATTTAAGGAAGTTATCAAACAACAATTGAGTCGTCCTGGAACCACAGGGACAAACGTAAGCCTCACGTTCGGGCCATGAATTCTCCAATTGCATAACTTTGGCCATGGGAAGTTGCTTTGCACCGTAATAAATGATGGAATCTTTTCCAATATATTTCTAGACTGGAACGGCAAATTTTCTAAATTTTGTTACATGATTAACTAATGTGAATGCAAATAATAATTTGTGTGATATGTGAGTTTGTGTGTGAATATGTGAATTTCAGTTACCCTTAAAAATGAATTTTAAATTGAAATGTCCTTCTTAAAAATGTGAAAAAATATGCATTGCATTCAGAAAAATACGATCTATTTAATGCAATTTACGGCTTGGAACTTTGATATAATATGTTTTTAAATACATTTCGTTTCATTTTATAATTTACTCCTTACCCCACACACACACACACAATAAAAAAAAATTTCGAACATTTTTAAATACAGTGAAGCTTCGATCCATCGTTTTTCAGGGGGATGGAGAAAAGAACGATAGATGCAGAAAAATAATAGTTCCGGGAAATTACAGAGAACAACAATTTAACAACTATTATTACTGAAATATACGTATATTGCAATACAGTACGTTTTACAAATATTAACACTACTTCTTGCTGAAATAATGTATGATTGACATTTATTTTATGCAAACTACACGCTTTAGTTAAAAATACGAGTTTTCAAGACCTAGCATATTTTAACAGATACTGTTTTTCGAGTATTTTCCGCCATAACTTTGAGAGCCGAACTTCGGCTCTCAAAGGAAGCACATTGTAGAAAAGTCCTGTCTCATCTGCGTTGAATATATCACCCAGTAGCGTAGCTAGGGGGGGCAAGGGGGAGGTCGCCCGGGGCGACAATTAGCCTTTAAAACACAAAATTTATTTGTTATGTTTTGTTATCCCATTGGGGGTGGGGGCAGCAATGACAGGCACTCGTCCCGGGATGCAAAATATCTAGCTACGCCACTGATATCACGTGATTCATAGCCGATTAACAAGGATGGCAATTTTTCCAGCCACACTTCGGTGCTTTCGTTGTCCACTGCAACACTTTCTCAATCTACTTCTTGTATATTAGGCCATGCAGGTCCTTGATTCGCATTATCCAGCCGGTAGACGCAGCCAATTGCTTTATATACAGCTGCGTGGCAATCATCTTTGCTCTTCACAAAGAATGGTTCCATCAAGTAGAATTTTAGAAACCCGTGTCTTCTAGTACCAAGTAAAAAGTAGATCTTCCAGCTCGACAAATGTTGACTGCCTACCAGCTTTTCTCTTCTTACTGGAAGTTACCACATTTTTCGACCTATTCTAGTATTTAGTCCTTCTTTGCGATTATAAAATTTGGCATGCTTACAGCTAAGCCAAGACGTTTCGCAATATAGACACATTTCTTTCCAAGTTTCCTCTATTATTTTTAATCTCTCACGCAAAGTTTTCACTTGCTTTTTACGTTGGGACCTGATTTAAGAATAATAAAATTGTACATGTACGGTACTGTACGTTAAAAACGAAGAGGGATTAGAAATACGCACGTGTTAATGAAACCAAGAGCAGATGGAAACGAAAGCATGTAAGAATGCATGTAGGCACTTACAATGAAGTAAAATTCAAAAGTAACACAACCGTAACAATGACAAGCATTTTCTATTCATTGAAATGTCACACTATCCTTTATAAACAAGTAAGTTAGTACAGTATGTCGTACTAACAGTAATCGCAAAATTGTTGTTAGCTCAAATTCGTGAGATGGGGATATTTGCACACAACATAGCCTAATATCTCTCTGCATCAGTTTTACTCTCCGTTTCTACAGAGTTCCCAGTTTCGAGCAACAGAATTGTTTGTCACGACGAGAGGTACTTTCTCGGTGTTGGCACTTAAAATCTTTTAATAACCACCAAAACCCCAAACGTTTCTAGGAGACAGAAAAAAAAAATCAACGTGGAGAAAATATCCCGACAGGACAGAGATTTATCAAACGATCGATGCGATAAAACTATAAATCACAGAATGATAGAACCGGGAAATATCAGTGTTATTCGTATGGGAAAAATTCCAGGACCAAAAATGTCAAACAATGTCTGCGGGAAAACGATAGAAACGAGAACGATGCATTGAAGTTCCATTGTATATGGCTTCGCTCGCGAAACACGCCATGCCTTGGGCCTCGTACGCTTAAACTGCCTCTATCCAGCAGCATGAGGGATCGATTCAACACAAGAATGCAATACTATTTTTAAAAACGAGAGATCCACATCAATATAATATATTTGGTTTACTTTACGAAGAAACTAGGGAAAAAACTCATTATTGGTCCGAAGTATTAAGAAAAGTTGTAGCTCTTGTTCATGAACGCCGACGGCATAAAAATATTGGGATGGGGGGCAATATGCCAGTATAAGGCATTTTGTTTGAATTTGGAGGGGGACATAGAACCCTAATACTAACATTAAGGGGGGACAGGGGGACCTGTTCCCCCCACTAGCGGCTCCCGCGCTCTTATTAATTAAAAACGAAGGTTTTCTTTTAAGAGGATCTGAAGAAATGTTTGGATTCTAATGAAAATTGTTAAAATGTAATGAGTGATATTTCGTTTTATTATAAAGCCCTATTTATTGTTAAGGACCATTATATTCCTTTTGTGGTTTTTTTTTTATATAAAGATTAATGTTTTTCTTTGTAGGTATCTATCTTTTATATCTAATTTTAGTTGTTATGTTCTGAAGCGTAACTAAGCATTTGAGAAGGGAGCGTTGCTAAGGGCACCGCCTCGGGAGAGGCTCCAAATTTGCGAATACTTAGGAATAAACGAATTCAAAAGAACCTCCAGAGGCGTCCAATTAAGAATTTGACAAAGGCACCAAAATGTTAGTTACGCCTTTGGTTACGTTTAGTGAGACTGGACGGCAAACTACATCAGCCTACAGGTAACAAAATCATAAATCCACTTCTACTCCCAAGGTAGTAAATGAAACATTAAATTTCACAATTATGCCGTAATAAATCGTCTGTTTGCTGTAATATTCTAATCACTTATTACCATTACCATCATATACATAAAGTTTCGTTTCAATGCCTCCTTGGAGCTCAGATTCTTTTGTCACAAAGCATATATGATTAAATAAACTCATGTTTGTAAAAATTGCAACACCATGAAGGTAGCATGTGATTGAGCTGAAACTTTCAGGAAATGCAAATTAGGGTATGCTATTCAAATGATTAGAATTTCAGAGTCATCGCGCATGCGTGGGCTGAGCAGCACCCTCTGAACTGCTGATGGATCCGTATAAATAGAGGGCTGTAGCGGGGCGTGTATGGCTATCTGCTAGTGGTAAACGTTACATGAGACGTCACTATGCCTCTACGACGAAAGAGGGCGACATTTCAGCAAGTTACGGAGTTTGAACGGGGACGAATGATCGGCCTTCGTGAAGGAGGGTTTTCTTATCGTGCAATAGCAGCTCGTATGGGGCGTAACAGCAGCACAGTGATGCGAGTGTGGAAGCAGTGGGTTCAAGAGAACCAGACAACTCAGAAATCCGGGAGTGGACGCCGAAAGGTGACGTCAGCACGGGATGATAGACACCTGGTCCGCATGGCGGTGACGGACCGTTTTGCTTCATCTGGACAGTTGGCAGAACGTTGGTGCACTGCTACAGGTGTATCATTGTGTGCTTCATCAATTCGTCGGCGTCTACTGCACCGTGGACTGCGTGCAAGAGTTCCTTTATACAGGATCCTCCTGACGCAAAACCATCGGCGCCTGCGGCTACAATGGGCTCATGGACATAGAGACTGGCGTGCTGATTGGCAACAAGTGGTGTTTTCTGATGAATCCCGCTTTAATTTGGGGTACAGTGATGGCCGCATCCGTGTTAGACGCTATACCGGTGAACGCCACCTTCCGGAGTGCGTTATCCAACGTCATAGTGGACGAACCCCCAGCGTTATGGTCTGGGGTGCGATTGCGTATCATGGACGATCTCAGCTGCTACGAATTGTGGGTAATCTTAACAGCAACCGGTACATCAATGAAGTTCTGGAGCCCGAAGTTGTTCCCTTCCTTCAAGGCATTCCCGGAGCTGTATTTCAACAGGACAATGCCCGCCCACATATTGCCAGGAATGTTCAAGACTTCTTTTCATCACAACAGATACAGCTTCTTCCTTGGCCTGCCTATTCGCCGGATATGTCGCCGATTGAACATGTGTGGGATTTCGTTGGTCGGCGTCTCGCTCGTGATCCTCGTCCCATAGCTACTACAGATGAACTTTGGGGTCGCATACAAGCAATCTGGAATGCTCTTCCTCAGGCACACATTCAACATCTGTTTGATTCCATGCCACGTCGTATAGCATCACTTATTGCAGCGCGTGGTGGCTTCACCAAATACTGATTTTCGACATGTAATATTGTTTTTTTGCTTTGTAATTTTAATCGTTTATTTGTATCAACACAGGTCGTTTGTACATTAAATTTCATTCAATTCGGACGAGTCCTTCATGGTGTTGCAATTTTTACAAACATGAGTTTACTTATTGCAACTAATTGGCTAGTAGATAGGTATGAACATATTTTATTTTAAATAATTATAATTTGTAGACCGATGGGATTATGTACTTTCTATTTTCCCTTTTTTTTACCCGGAAGTTGTATTTTAAGCACTTCAAATCATGAATCGTTTCATAAGACTGCTAATTAACATTAATCACACTTGCTTTGCAAAGTAGCGTTTTTCTGCTTTAATGATTACGACGTCAGGCTTCCATTTCATTATACAGCTTACTTTATGGGTATGTTTTCTTATTAACAAGCTTTATAGCATAATGACAAACTTCCCTGGATAAAAATCCCTGAAAATTTAATTAGAATTATAAACTACGCCGCAAAACCCAACCCAATGAAATTCAGTCTAGAACGAAACGAGGGAACTCTATCTTCAGCAGGTCGGGGGCCCCTATGTAGGTGGTCGCAGGTGTTCAAGCCCACGTTGTTGGAGCGCTTAATATTGAAATGATAGTTGTTGAACTAAAGGAAAGCAGGTGTCTGAAAGAGCAATCTCGTAAAATAAGAATTTCATTTCTAATCTAATAGTAAAGAGAATATATTTTCAGCCAAACTCTACTACACTACAAAACTCCTTTGAGACAAGCACATCGCTTCTACCCCACCTTTTTTTTTTTAATTTGCGTGTAGATAATAGCCAGGGCCCGATCAAACCAAAGTGGGGGCCCAGGGCCTAGTATTCATTCGGCCCCCCTTCCTACGCTCTTACAACAAAATTATTCAATAAGTAAGTGACAAGTGCAAACCCATGTTATATACAGTATCTGCATAATCAATAGTTTAAAGCCGTTTCCAATGACGCCTAAGTTATAATTAAGAAAAATGTAATATCAATAAATTACTAAGTTATAATTAAAAACAACTAGGTTTCAAACTGACATTTTAAACTTACTCAAAAAGATTACATACAAAATTTGGGGCCCCTCAATGAAGTAGGGACACTGGGACGCGGCCCTGGAGGCCCGTGCGTTAATCGGGCCCTGATAATATCCACTCATCATAGAGACTGGAAAATATGACATCGTAAATATGATAAAAAAGAAAGTTGTTTTATTATTAGGTTCCCTATCGGAGATTTCTGTATGAGTGAGAAGCTTACTTTTTGCTTATTTTTCTGGTTTACTTAATGCTTATTTTTACTGATTTACCCCCATCTTAAACAATAAATAAAATTATACTCGAATAACTAAGGAAAAAAAATAAAAAGGAAAGAGCTTTCACGTTTTTATTTCAGGCTAGGGTGACTGTGTAGTGAAATTAAAATACGTTTAATGTACATTAATAAGATAAACATGAACTTAAATGGCAGTGTATCACAACTCATACTTAAATAAATGTTGGCTTTAATCCAATGACTCTTTCTTGAATACACCCTCTTACTATTATATTCCTTCAATTATACATAATAAAATTAGAGGTTTTTTTTAATTTCTCAGAATGGAAAATGCAGAAAGTTTTCAAGATGTAGTCATAAGCTAAGATGTAGCAAAAGAGTAACTTGACTAAGGTCAAGGCATGACAGAAGTAGGCGGGCAATCTTGTTTTCGTAGTCACAGTAATGAACGGCAAATTTATGTTGTTATACCAAACATGCTTACGGAGAGTTCAAGTATTACGTAAGCAATATTTTGGCCATTTCAATCTGCCTCCCTACCACAAGTACGCAAAAACTAACATTGGCTAATATAGGAAAATAAGACGAAAGGCATAAAAGGTGCTTATGTAATACTTGAACGTTCCCTTATTCGGACACTTCGGAGTAATAAGTAGAATAATTATTTACCTTGGTTTGTTTTTTTCACGTACAATTTTTATGAGGAAAAAATTACGTTTCTTATTTCCACTTTTTTTGGTTTTAATTAATAATATTTTTAGGATTATTCTATCTGAAGAAATATTACCATTTTAGACTTCCGCATCAATATTACTTTTAAACGTGTACTTCACCCTTCAACTTTTTATAATTTGGTTCTGAACGAACCAGTTTGGTCGATTATACTGAATGTAATGAAGAGATTAAAAACTAAATTCATAATAATGGCAACTGCCAATAGATGCATAGGCGTAATATGGCGGGGGGTAAGGGACGTACTGGTTCCCATTTTTTTTAGAAAAGAGGCAAAATCGTACTTTTTCTACGCAATTTTTTACCCCCTCCAACAGTTTAAGCTATATTTAACTCTCAAATTATGCCTAGGAATAGATGCATCTGATTAGTAATATTATACACCTCAATTAATACAGTATTTAATTCATAAATTTCTTAATGATTGTATTTATTCTGCTGTTTCTTAGTGTGGCGACTTTCTCATAACTTCATTCTTCCCCTTTCCGTAAAATTTTCGAAAATAGGTCGTAAGTAGGTACCACACCGTGAGTGAACGCGAGTACGAGCATGGATGAGTGATATGGGGTTGGGTTTCTTTGTATATGCGCATTTTTGTAGATACTCGTTCTGGTATTCGACTTCTCCCACCATCTGTCAATAAACTAGCACAAATCAAAAGGAATTCCTAGGGATGTTGGCATATGCACTGAGGTTTCCACTTGCGTCGACGGCATAAAAATATTGGGGGGACAGTATACCAGTGAAAGGCAGCTTGTTGTTAAACATGGTTGTGGCTAGTGGGTGGTCCCAAGAGCCCCCGAAATGTTTTTTACCAATATACCAACTTATTCATTAGCGAGGCTGTAAAAAATTCTTGCCTCCACAAAAAAATTTCTGGTTAAGGCCTTGTTGTTAACAACTCTTTACAGGGATAACAGACACCCACAAAGCAGTGTTTAATTTAAATGTGCTTCTGCTTGATGACGTTCACTTTACCATAAAATCAATATTCTAGTTACATTTCCAATTTCATTTTCACATGCAATGCTCCTTAATAAATTTCGTATTTATTACGCTGATTGTAGTCATGTAGACAGTCCCTTTAATTTATGTCGTTGATAATGAGCTTAATGGGTCAAAAAGGTCCCTGAGCTTGTGAAATTAAAATAGAGAAACTGTAATTGTAGTTGTAAGGTTCCGTTTGACAGTTGAAATAATAACACGTCAATGAAAACGCTGGAATGCAGAAAAGAGAGCTATACAATACAATCTAACAAAAGGTATAATTACATCAAATAAATGACAAAGTGCATTTTTTTTATTTCGCACTAAATACACTACGCCGAAAAATATAACCGCATTCCTTAGATTAAAAAAATAAATTTTGAACGACGTTACCTATTATAAAATTTTTGTTTGAAATTGGGGAGACATGGAACCTAACACCAACATTGGGGACGGGTCCTCTGTCCCCCGCAACGGCCCCCGTGGAGATTTCCCTTTGGTTATAGACAGGAAATAATTGCAATTATTCGTAATTGAGGTAGAAGAGCATATTTTCCCATTGTCTGTATTTGCTTCGTCGATACTCGTACTCAGGTGTTATTCGCGATCAATGGCGGAAGCAGACTTTCATTTTGTTTGTGTGTGTGTTGGGGATACGGACAGAATTTGCCATGGTCTCGGAATAACACCCTTCATTTATCATGCAAGTTGAAATTTTTTACAGTGAAAAAATATATTTTGGGGGTCATGACCCCTGTGACCTCCCCCCTCCCCGTATCTGCCTTTGATTGAGATTGGTGTGGGATAGGTTTTTACCTTGCAACGTTAGCAGAAAATTGTTGCATACGAAAGTATTAATTTTCACTCAATTAAATTCACACGACTGAACAATCTGAAACGGGACTAGAAGCACAACGTTATTTCTAAATCAATATGTGTGTACATGCAACGAAACTTTGGAATCCTCCAATACACTTAAAAGCCGTAATTCAATCCATCAAGCCACTGGTGCGCTACACAGCCATGGGCGTAGCTTGGGGTGGTTTGGGGGTTGTAACCCCCCATTGCAATGAAATTTTGTATATTTAACATAGGAATATATGAGTTGTAGCTCTGTAACCCCCCTCATTGAGCCTATACCCCCTCTCCCCCCCACACACACACTTACGAACTTTCTGCGTATGCCTATATACACAGCGAACGTTTTTAATTAATTAAAATAAAACAAAACAAAAAACAAAAAACTTACTATTTCAGTGCTTAAAAAGTGGGGAAAAGCAACTGCCTTTTTGCCGGCCTGTTTACAATACTCTGGAAAACGGATGATCTTTTGTATGTAAGACCTTAAGTGCAATCTTATTTTTAGGTCTAAAATTTTAAAATAATATTCTTAAGGACATGGAACTAAAACGGACGAATAAATTGAAACAGCGTACGTACATTCATGCTTTAATTGAGCAAAAATTCCAATATACATAAAATAAATAAATATGCATATTCTATTTATTTTATGAAGCTTCTGTGGTACTGAGGCCTTCAGTACGTTCTTCTTGCGCCTGTGCAATGGTCTGCCGAATATTTTAAAATTTCTATTGAAATGTTGACACTCAACATTTCAATAGTTAATATCTACAACAAAATGATATACAGTAGAACCTGTATATATTGAAGTCAGCAGTTCTATAAATAAATTTCAATATATAGGAACGATTTTCCTTACACATATGTTTTATGTAGTATTTTGTATTTAGAGACATATTTTCTAATCAAAATGCCCATTTTTTTTTATAAATAAGTGAATATGAACCATATTATACATAAGTTATGTTCATATAGATAGCTAAAAACAAGAATTAATGTGAGAAAAATGAGCTGAACGCACTTCGAAGAACATCATGTTTATGTAGTATTTCATCATCATCATATTCAACCATTATCTATCCACTGCTGGATGAAGGTCTCTCCAAATGCTTTCCACACAAGTCTATCCTGGGCCATTCGTTTCCACGTCACCCCAACCTCTTTTCTTATTTCATCCACCCATCTAGTTTGAGGACGTTTTCTAGGTCTTCGGTGGTCTCTTGGAATCCAGTTCAGAATTTCTGTTGTCCATCGTTGATCAGTTCTTCTTGCAATATGCCCAGCCCATCGCCATTTCAGCCCTTTTACTTTAACAATGATGTCCTCCACTCTAGTTTGCTCTCTCACCCAAGTGTTCCTTTTCCGATCTCTCCTAGTTATTCCAAGCATGCACCTCTCCATGCTCCTTTGTGTTGTCTGTAACTTTCGTATTGCTCCAACAGTTAGACTCCATGTCTCTGATCCATAAGAGAGGACTGGCAATACACACTGGTTGAAGACCTTTCTTTTTAGACACAAAGGCAATTTCCCCTTCAGGATAAAACTGTTTCTTCCAAATGCACTCCAGCCAAGTTTAATACGTCTGTTGAGTTCTTTCATAATGTTGCCATCCATTGAAATCAGCTGGCCAAGGTAAATATATGAATCAGCAATTTCTAGCTCAATGTTGTCAACTTGTATTTTTGTTTCCTCTACGAAATTATTGAACATGATCTTAGTTTTTTGTAGGTTCATCTTGAGTCCAACTTCTTTACTTCTAGTTGAGAGCTCCTGTACCATGTCTTGGAGTTCTGATGGGTTCGTTGAAAAAATAACAATGTCATCAGCAAACCGCAAATGATTTAAATATTCACCATTTATTTTTATTCCCTTGTTATTCCAATTTATCTGCTGAAAAATCATCTGTAAAGCTGAAGTAAAAAGTTTTGGAGAAATGGTATCTCCCTGCCTCACACCTTTGCCAAGTTTGATAGTTTTGGTATCTTTATGTAACCGAAATTTTGCACTTGCATTTTTATACACACGTTTCACCATGTCAATGTACACATCCTCAATGTCTGTTGATCTTAAAGAGTTGATGACTGCTGATGTTTTAATAGAGTCAAAGGCCTTCTCATAGTCAATAAATGCAACACACAATGGAAGTTCATATTCATGTGTTCTTTCAATTAATTCTCTTAATACTTGAATATGGTCCACTGTACTGAATCCACTTCGAAATCCAGCTTGTTCTCTTGGTTGAGCTGCATCTAATTTTTTCTGCAGGCGATGTGTTAGCACTTTTGTGAAGATTTTATAAATAGCAGGTAACAAGCTAATTGGTCGGTAATTTTTTAAATCCTCTTTATCACCTTTTTTATGCAAAAGAATTACTGTTGCCTCGCTGCTCGATCTGATGTACTTTCTACTTCCAGAAGACAATCTTTAATTCTTTTGTTGATTAAGAAGCCAACACCACTTGTTCTTCCAGTTTCCGTTCCTCTATAATAAAACAAATGTCCGCGTTTAAGTTCCACCAATTCTTCACCTTTTCTGCTGACTTCACTGAGTCCTATAATGTCCCAATTGATCTTTTCAAGTTCCTCTTCCAATTCCCGAAATTTTGCCTGCCACTTGAGAGGCGGGGCGAGACACTGGAGTTACTTTGTATTGAGTTCCACACATCTTCACATACGTTCAGGGTGTGGGCCTCCTTCCAGTTAGATACCAGCAACCCTTTTGCAGGCCATGTAGTATTTATATGGGCATTTATATTTGTATAATAAACTTTCCAATGTTTTGCTGGGCAGCAAATTTCAAGGATGATTCATCATAAAGGCATGTGTGCTCACACTTATTAAGTCCGTGAAATGCAGCGTTAAGAACATTTTCGGCGAACTGAAAAGCATGATATTTTAGAACATTCAAGAAATAAAAAAATCGATATTTCTCTTAAAAGAATTCGTTATATAGAAACGGTTTTTTTATATAATGAGCACGAGGTTTCGTAAAAATTTCGATATACGGTAGTTCGATGTGTAAGTTCTACTGTTTTTGCTAATTTTATAAAGAGCTATTTCTAGCGAATGTCACTGACGGAAGTGGGGTGGGGAGAGTTTGGGTGTGTATGCTGCTGTTTTGCATAAAAATAAGCAAGACAACTTTCATGTGTCCTTTAAAACACTGCAAAAACGTATGTACCCCCTTATCCCCCAGCTATGGCAGTCATCACGACATGACATTTTTCAACAGTTGACAAAGAGTCATACTTTTTTGTGAAGAAAGCAGGGGCGTTCGCAAGTTGAGATCTAAGGTGCAAACTAATATCATGACATACATCTTAACACAAAAACATCCCGGTTATGGTCATGAACTCAAAGTTATTGGGGTTGAGGCCCCCCACCTCAATAATTTTGAAAACTCTATGCTGATGGTTACGGTTTAATATGTATGTAATTGTATTTTCCGGAGAGGGAAACGCCCCTACCCACTCCTTTTTCGCGACGCCCATGTAGTAAATAGCATACCTTCATTTATGCTTTTAAAAAGCAGAATGCTTGAGAAAAAAGGTAAACATGCATGCTTATAAACAAATCCTTGAAAACCCGAATATGTTTACTTGCTAAATCCGCCAATAATTAGCCTAATTTGCGCCAGTTTCGTGGCATTCAAATTTTTC
>QLNU02015360.1:126540763-126551776 GCA_006491805.2 Dysdera silvatica
TTTAACAAATTATACGACTCAGATATGCTTATAAAATGCATTCGGCCATTAGTTAGCACATCTTTTTTTTTTTTTAATATCGAATTTTCGGTAATAACCAGGTTTAGGTTAATTACCAATACCAGGTTTATGTTAATTTTAAGTAACCAAATGTTTTATCCAAACAATCCAAATGTTTTATCCGAAAGTTGAATATAACATGCACTACCAGTTAAGTAATCCAATTCGCAAAATTCCAAAATCTGTTACGTAACTCCCGCAGCAGGCAGCCCTTCCGGATAGGTTTATGGTTCCTGTTTGGAGCTGTAAATAAATAACATACTCTAATTTAGGCTATATAATTTTGTCCCTCACTCTTATCCGTAATCCATCTTGATATGAGGAGACACCCTATCCAATGATGTTATTTGAATTTCATTGTTATTTTTCAGCAAACCAGTAAGCAACATTTTGCCAATTGATGAAATGTTCCTGTGAAGTACTTACACATGCAATCAGCGCCGGATTTATAAATAGGCACTTACACAGGGCGCCAAATTTCAAGAGGCGCAAAAGGTGGCAGATTTTTTTTTAATTTAAATTGATTTACCTTAGAATTCTGGCGATCAGCTCTTCCCGAGCAGGCGCCCTCATAACCAGTGGCGTATTCATAACCTCTCGGGAGACCCAGGAAAAGGGGGCTTTGTCGTCGTTTATTTTCATAAAATTTATAAGTAAAAAAATATTACTTTTAGTTAATAAGGATTTTTTTTAATCTTTAGGTAAAAAATAAAATAAAATGAACGGTTTCCAACTGTGGCAAACTCATTACGCTTAGTTATGTTAGCTGTTTTCATTGCCTTTAAAACTGAACTCAACATCAAAAAATTATAAAATCTGGACGAGTTTTGAATTTATAGTATACGCTTTGTGCCCGAATCTTACCTCACGAAACGGTGACTAATAGATATGTGTTCTGTTTAAAATATTGGAATGCGTCGCCGGTTAATTTCTTATAGAAGACACAACAATATTTTATATATATTATACCTATATTTTTTTCGTACATGCATATACAAATTAATTTTCATAAAAGGGTGGCCCCCAAAGAAATGAATGCTAGGGGCCCCGAGATTTTCTGTTACGCCGCTGACCTCCACCTTTTTTTCTAAATCTGAAATTCTGAAAAATTGCGTGAAATAACCCCGGACCTAAATGTGGATCCAGGAAGGGGGCGTGCGCCCTCTCTGAGAATAATACGCATAAAAAAATTATTATTTTCAAATAAAAAATAAAACTAAACTTACAAGTGAATTTTCAAGCTTTGCGCCCTTCCTGAAATTTTCCACAAATCGTTCTGCCCAGGGCGCTTCGTACCATAAATCCGGCCCTGCAGGCCATGTGTGAACTAAAACAACAAAAACAAAGATTGATTGTTTGCATAACCGCATTCATTTTATTTGCCTCAACACTAATGATAATTTAAACGGTATTTAAGCGACTTAATTTATATCAATATACAAACAATGAATAATTAGCATTATTATGAAAATCATTGAAAGTTTTGTGCTTGATTATCATGCCTGGCAAGAATGCCAACCAATCCAGTGTAAACTCTCAGACGAACCAACTACCTCCCGTTTCTTCTATAGCATTTTTTAATATACCAGACATTATATTGCCATTATACTACTTAAAACGTAAAAGCCATTTATTAAAAAAAAATGGCACTCAATGGGTGAAAGCAAATGGCAGTTGAATTTCATCTAGCATAGTTATGAGTAGTCAAGGCCACATGCATTTGAATTTATTAAAGGAGTTTGAAAGAAGGCCTGACGTAACTTTTGGTAAACTGTTTCTTTCCCAGTAGTTTGAATGCTTGCAGCGTATTGGGTAATTGGTTTCATGGCCACGTGATTTCGAAAGCCGCCTATTTAAGGGGCCCCATAAAGGGCCGCGCAAAGTTGATCCGGGCTAGTTCTTGGTAATTTTTCTGTCGTAGTTGTTCATTGTGGAGAGAATTTTTTTTTTCTCTTGTAGCAGATAGTATCTTCCTTCCAGTATGGGTAAGCAGAAAATGGGCTTTTACTATTGCTATAGTTATAGTATAGTTACTTACTATCTTTTGTATTTAAGGGCTCGTAGCTCTGTTTGTCCTATGAGGAAACAACATACAAACAGCAGCATTAACGATTGAAGCCCGTTTTGTAAATTTTAAAATGTACTTCCGCATTCTCCATTGCCTATTTTCTAGGCGATGTTCAATTCGATTGCTATTGGGGAAACGTTTGTTTAATTAAAGAAGCATAACAGTCATATTTGCATGTAAACCAGCCAAAGGAAAAATGTACGTGTTTATGCATAAAGCCCTATCTTCCTTAATATTCACCGCATTTAATATATATATATATGTATCCGTGAAGTGTGTGCGCTGTTAAACAACTAAAATTAGAAGTTCCGTTTCTAGCTTTCGCAATTACTTTTACTGGTTTGAATGCCACTTTATGGAAAGAGGTAATTAGTGATAATATTTCGATGAACGCGCGATATATATATATATATTTATTGGAGAATCATTACCTAATAGAGAAATAAAACCAAACAAAAAAATACGAATTGTTTTGAATAATCTAGCCCAGTAGAGATAAAATTATTAAGATATTTTTTCGATTTAAAGTTGCGAAGCAGAAAAAGTTAACAATATATATATGCGATATAAGACAGCATTCTTCAGTATAAATGACGTTAATATAAATGATGATGATCCGTTGATATAAATTAATATAAATAATGAAAATTATTCGCGTTAAAGGCAAAATTCCGTAAACGTACCACGCTTCACGTGTTGAACATGCGTGGGTTAACAATAGTTCAGCTATTGTTCAGTCATATAAAATGATTGATGATGGATTAGGTCTAGGTCGTTCTTTATAAGCAGCATTTCAGGATAAAAATACATTAGTGACCCATTTGCTAATTAATTTCTTGATTAAATCGTGCCTTTGAGATTTTGCTAGCGGGAAATTCCGTTTGTTTTGCAAGTATTATATTCGCAAGTTTTTCACTTTCCGGTCATTGAAATGTAACGAGCTACATCCTCTCTTTAACTTGTATGGGATGGTGAAGCTTAGAAAGTTTCAACACAAGCGTACCAGATGTTGAATACTAGGTTTTATATAAAAGAATACCCCAAAGGAAGTTGTAGGCGAAAACAGCATTCCCTCCCGCCATTTGTACGGGTCTTGTAACTGACTCGTTAATTGCACAATACCCCTCTGTCCCTTAGGATTAAGAACGCTCCTTTCCCCCCCCCCCTCTATTTTCCATTCTACGTTCCTGCGCCATACCGCCCAGATTGTAAAATGAAATTTCCCATTAATCTTCTGTACAACAAATAGCAATAATAACCAAGATCGTAAGAATCTGTTTTGGTAAAAGGTTTCTTATTCAATAGTTGCTGAAAAAAAATTTTTTTTGGAAGTAGCGTAAAAACAGCGCTACTTCCAGGGGCGGACGGTGCGCCCTCATGGGCGATAGGGCTCGCGTCTAAGGACTCGCGCCCTCCCATAATCTAAGGTATGCGCCCTTTGAGCGGACCCAGTCCTCCCCTGGCTACTTCATGCAGTCCAAATATGGAAAGCAACCAAGACAATAACAAACCGAATTTAAAGTTTTGATAAATAACTACCTCCGTACAATCTTGAAGCAACACTGGCTAAAAAAAATATTACTAATACAAAACTATGGAATATTTATGACCAGAAAGCTGTATTACAATTAATAAAGCAAGGTGAATGCAACTAGCTAAGATATACATTCAGGAAGAAACCGAACAACGTTTGTAAATAAGCCCTGGACTGGGACTCCCTAATGAGAAGAAAGAGGTAGACCAAGAAACACATGACGGAGAACTGTGGAAGATGAACTTAAAAGAAGAGACCTAAACATGGGGAGAGATCAAGAGACTTGCAAAATGCCGAGGCAAATGGAGATGTTTTGTAAAGGCCTTACATCCCCTTTGGATTTAAAGGAAGAAGAATTTGGAATGATAACGGGATAACATTTCTCAAGTATAACGCTTATAATAAAAACGCTTTCTTACTATCTCATCTTTGTAAAACCGCACGCTGCACCGTTAATGCTGGTACCAAACGAAAGACCCAAGCATTTCTGTGTTTCTACACATATATATTATTACCTTATTTTTATCCTTAATATAAATATCCTCATTTCTATCCCCTTATTAATCAAAGAAATATTATAAAGGGAAAAAAAATCTTTTGAAATACCCCTCCCCCCCCCAAACCTCCATAACCAGTGAAATTTATATTGAGATACAATCTAAAACCAAATACCCTGTGCTAACTACTGTCCTGACTTTGATCTGCTAATGTATTGGAGTATGCCATTCTCTCTTGCAGTGAATTATTAGTTATTCTCCTCGCAATGTCAGCATAGTTCATTTCAGAGTCGTACCTAGAAAATTATAAATGAATTTCATAACCATATTTCATTACAAATAATCACGCTTGGTGTATTCAGTCTAAATATATAATTACTTTAGATTGTGCATATAATTTCGCCTTTATTACTGCGGAGTTGAGTATTAGTCGTTGATTATTGTTTTTGCCGTTTTGAAAACAAAAATTCAAATGCAGTGCGTTGCAAGTACTAAATTATTATTGAACTTCGATACCTGCTGAATAACAACTTCATGTGGTTAACAGAATTTAATTCACGTATCAGAAGATATTGTTGTATTTTGATATTACCACTTTTTAATTTCTCACTAACTACGGCTACATGTTCGATCTCATTTATTTTTAAAACATGAACGGGGTTACACTTAATGTAAAAACAAAGTTTTACTTAGCAATTTTAGAAAGCGCTCCAAAATGTTTTTGTACAGAAATTATATAGCAAGTTCACGGTTAGTATTTGTAAAGAACAACCCTTCCCGTAATTAAACCACAATTTCATATAGCAGGACTAAAGTACAAATTCGGATAAAGTTGCATACAGTCGAACTTCGTTAATTCGAAAACACTTACGGTAAAAAAAAAAAAAAAAAAAAAACACGTTCTTGTTAAAAGTAGTTTGCGTTATCGGAAATGATGGAATCGTGTTATTTACTTAAATTTGACGGGAATTCAGGACACAGAATTAAAAGGTTAACGAGGTTCGACTGTAGATGAATTGGTCATATAGAATTTGGAATATATTGGTCATATAGAATTTGGAATATATTGGTCAACCAAGCGAGTTCTATTTTCATCAAGGCCCATGGCTGCAATAAATAGATGAACATGTGGGTCCAGGATTTCATTGCGATGCCTGATAGCTGTTAAGAGCATACCTCCTGGGAATAAAAAAAATCTGCGCGGTTGTTGATTCCTGTCTTATCTCACACCAGCAAACCACCACCTCTCTCTTTCTCCAGATGTCAGTGCAATATTATCAACTTACTGACTCTCCATTTCAGTATTCTCCAGGAATTACTTTGCAGACGCTGAATTGGAAATCATATTGACTCAATTACTTTGGGTCCAGTTAAAATGATCTCGAGATTAATTCAGTAGTCTGCATTTATTAGGGTACCAAAGGGATATAACTAGCCTTATATAAGGCTTTGATACATAATTTGCAGGGAAGAGAAACGTCTCCTTTTATGGATACAGAGCGGTTTGAGGTCAACTTCCGTACTGTTTATGCGAAGGGTCTTCAACCCGCGGGACACATGGAATATGGGAGAGAGATCAGGAGACCTAGATTGCCAAGGAAGTGTTGGGCAAGCTTGAAGACAATTCATAGCAACACGTGCCGTGTGCGGCCGGACATTGTCTTGTTGAAACGTAAGTCCAGGGTGTCGCAAAAGGAACGGTAACACAACCGGTCGTAGAATGTCGTCTACGTACCGCTGTGCTGTAAGTGTGCCAGAAATGACCACCAAAGGGGTCCGGCTATCAAAGGAGATGGCACCCCAGACCATAACGCCCTGTTGTGGGCATGTGTGGCGTGCGATAGTAAGGGCAGGATCCCCACGCTGCCCTGGACGTCTCCAGACACGTCTGCGGTTGTCGTCAGGACACAGTTGGAAACGGGACTCGTCACTAAAGACTATACGTCCCCAGTCAGCGCAGTTCCAAGTTGATCGAGCCCGGCACCACTGTAATCGGACTTGACGGTGTAAAGGCGTGAGAGGTAAGCGGCGTAACGGTCGGCGCGAGCGTAAATTCCGCTCTCTCAGTCGTCTGCAGAGGGTCATGTTGGACACATGTGTGCGGGCCACACGTTGGATAGTTGATAACGACGAATCCGGTGCTGTGACAGCTGCTCTGACAATCGCTCTGTCTTCCCGTTCTGTTGTGGCCCTAGGTCGACCGCTGCCATCCCTACGCTGACATCTGCCGTTGTTGACCCACTCTTGCCAGCACCGTCCAATCGCCGCATCGCTTCGACCCACATGTCCAGCGATTCTTCGATTCGTCCAACCAGCCTCTTTCAATCCGATAGCACAACCTCTTTCAAACTCTGACATATGCTCGTAATGAGCACGAATCTTTCGGCGAGGCATTGTTACAGTCGACGTAAGATATCCGCAGTCAAAATGCAACAGAAATTTTGACCACATATTGAGAATCGCTCCTTATATACACCTGCTGAATGCGCAGTTCCGATGCGCTGGAGTTCCCGCTATTCATTCATTGGACACCAAATTTTAATCATTTGCATGTTCGGTCAAAATGTCTTTGCATACGAAATTTCATTACAGTCGGACAACTCCTTGGTGCAGCGTTTTTGTTTTATTGTTTTTAAGTTGTTTTCGCGTATTTAAACGCCCTCAATAGTGCAAGAAGGATGTATTTTTTACGTTGAGGAAGATTGAGAAATGATTAAATGATTAAATATCATCTAGAGTTAGCCGAATTAGATGATAGCCAGGGGCGGGGCGAACTGTAATTTAAAATTGACCCCCAAGAAATCTCTCTCTAAAGAGCATCTTTAGAAATTCTTTAAGAGACTTTTGGCCACTTTTATAGGGTATATGCACTGGGCCACTTTTATAGGGTATATGTTCTGTAACCCCAAATTAATCCTATAACTCCCCTTACGAACATTCTGCGTACGCCTGTGGGTATATGGCTCACTGTGCATCTGTGAAAATCTCCTGTTTTCGCCAGAGGGGGAGGCGCCAAAAAGCAATCCTTGCCATGCCGCCCGGGTTCAAAATTAACCTCGAACCGCTCCTGGTGATAGCCTCTTACAGCTTTTAACGACTATTTTATTGATTTTCCTTTTAACTTAAATGCTAAATCAAGCTAATATTTTACATTTTGACGACAATTAATTTAGATATAATGTTGTGGACGCGCTTTTCTTATCGCCTGTTTCCGGCCATGAGATCACCAGGGTCAATGGTGAACTGAAGGCCTTTAAGGACCCTGGACATGATTCAATTCACCGGACTGCCATAAAATTGGTATCAGATGCTATTCTACTGCCACTAATTCATATCTATAATTTGATCTTTTTCACTGGAGCTGTTCCTGATGACTTCAAAAACATCCGTCACCCCGATATTTAAGAAAGGTCTTAAAACGGAAATATCTAACTACAGACCTATTTCTGTACTGTCTTCTCAAAAATATTTGAAAGAATCTCCTCTATAAAAGACTACATATTTTTCTTGCTAACAATAAACTTTTACATTAAAATCAATACGGATTTATCAGGGGTAGGTCCATTGAACAGGCTCTAACTGCAACTACTAATTTTATTTATTCATCATTAGAATCAAAAAAATCAGCAGTCGATGTGTTTTTTGATCTGTCTAGGGCCTTTGACCTCATTAATCACGAAAGACTACTTCATAAACCTGAACTAGCTGGTATTCGAGGCCTTTGTAATACTATATTTTGTAATTACTTAGTAAACGGACAGCAGTTTGTACACTTGTATTATTGCCGTTCCGCACTCCGTTCCATACTTCGTGGTGTCCCACGAGGCTTGGTTCTTGGTCCCCTTCTATTTAATTTTTATACTAACGATATCTTCTATGAAACTGTAGGGTTACCAATTGCGGTTTCTACATTTATAGATTTGGTTATCGTTCTATGACGGATTGCAGAACGATGGAGCGGTGATAGACTCCATAATATCACCGATAGCTTATAAGTTATATCAGAAGGGTTTTAGCACGTGCGTCAACTCACGTGGATTGTTACCCTGGAACCTTATCTCAGTTAAGTCAGGGATACCAAGAATCGAATGAACCATGTAGACAGCATGTCTCTGGGTTAAACAATTTATTTACAATCACATAGCAAAATAACTTAAATTGTTACGATTAAGAATTGACATTATTATTATAAGACATTATGAATGTACATCATGGGCAGCGTGACCATCTCGCTAAGAGTCCTACCGAAAGAATGTCTTTTATTGGTGTTCGCCTCATCGTCTCTACACTCGCAATCACTCTTATTGGCTGTTCACCCTTTTCATACGCAAATGTTCATTGGTTACCCCTTTAACACTAATTGATGATTTGCTGTTCCACTCAAGGGTTCGTGGTGTCACACTCGGAGGGTCGTAATCATCATGTCCAGTAGGGGTACTTATAAGCAGGAAATGTCTGTCAAGGAGTTTGAAGAAATACAATTAAGTTATCCTTGCACCGTACCGTGTTGTACACTAAACTCAATCGTCGCCTGCAGCCAATGTCTTTTCCGTCGCCGGGAACAGAGCGAACCGCTGATGAGTCGGTCCATCTGGATTCTGGATGGGAAAAGCGTATGTGCGGGGAAACAAAATGGTGAACATTAAATCATGATTAAACCTTTTGGAAATGTGGGTTCATGTATCAATGATCGTTGATTCGTGAGTCCCTATAAAACGATACAGAGTTTTTTACCAGGAGATTCCACAACAATTGGTTATTTGGACACTGGCGTGGGTTTAAACACGACGTTTCGGGAGCCAATTGCTCCCTTTGTCAAGTGAAGCAGAATGCCCTCACTTGACATTCTGTCTTCACTTGACAAAGGGAGCAGTTGGCTCCCGAAACGTCGTGTTTTTAAACCTTACGCCAGTGTCGAAATAACTGTTTGTTATGATATCTTCTATTTCCTCTTATTTTTAATAAATAATATTTATATAATATTTATAAATAAATCTTAAAATTCTTAATCTTAATATTCTTCTAATTCTTAATCTTAACCTTAATCTTAATATTTATTTCTCTCTTTTGATATTACGATGCCTTCTTTTGCCTCTTTAAATCTCTCTGTTTCGCCGATGATACGAGTATTTTTTCATAGCACAGAAATTAAAAATCTGATCTCTATGATTAATAATGACATTACATATTTCACTAATTTCTTTAAAATAAATTACCTTACACTTAATACAACAAAAACCAAATGCCCCCTCTTCACTAATAAAAAAATTGACCTATATCAATAATGAAACTATTAGATTCTCATGGAAAACAAATTTTTTCGGCGTCACTCTCCAATCCAACCTAAAATGGGATAAACATATCAACACCGTTTGTACCAAAATCAGTAGAAACATAAGAGTAATTAAAAACGTTAGTTATTATTTACCGATTTCTATTCTTATTGATCTCCATTATTTTTAATCTTTTCAATTCTAGTTTATTGCCTACTAATCTAGGGAAAGATTTCAAAATCAACTCTTTTATGAATTACTATTCCCCAGAGAAGATACTTTCGTCTATTGTCTAATCAAACCCGCTTTCTTAGATCCACTGAAACAGATCGTATGAAACATGTATTGATTATCGATTGACTAATTACATACATCTTTATGTTTAACGCTATAAAGAAGAGTGATCATTCAAATTTAATAGCCTTACATTTATTAGGTTATGTCCACTGCACACGGAACTTAAATTACCTAATACCCGACTTCTCGAGAACAACTCTTGGTTTGGTACGCGTGGGATGTTTTGGTCCTTGGGTGTGGAATTCTCCCTCACACACACTCAAAATTATAAATTCACTTCCTCTTTTTAAACACTCTCTTTGCTAATATTTAATGGAATCTTGACATTTTGGACTATTTTTATTTCCATTAATATTGACATTCTGGACTATTTTTATTTCCATTAAATCTTCTCTAATTATTATTTAATATTTAATTTTCTGTTAATCAACTTTACAGATCATAAGCTTTTTTTTTTAAGTACCATCTCCTTACTTTGGGCAGCATGGGCTCCGTCAGACCTCCTAGCCTTTTCCCATTGTTGCCCAGGTAGATAATCTGTAACATGCGAAGTAAATAAATTTATTATGTAATGAAAAAATGGTACCAGAAGTAGAATATATCATTACTGAGTACCTGCATGATTTAGCTCCCGGGTTCGACTCTCAACTGTGAAAAAAAAACAAAAAAAAAAAACGCTTACCGATTAACTGCTCACCGTAGTCGAAAGTTCGTTCTCTAGGCCTTAAACGGTTTGGATTTCTCGGGAAACTGGAAGTCCCGGCGCATCATGATCTTTGCTGCCCCTGCCGCGTAAAACTCGAACAAAAAGCATGATTTAGTGACTAACTTCAGCGGTTACTTCCCTGCACCAAATCTCGTAAACTCGTGGATAAGGATTTCCATTTCAATATGGTTATGTACAATCAACAACTCTACCTGTGGAAGAGCAAAATATATTTGTTGACGAGTTGTGATGGTTCGCGGAAATCGTTTTTCAAAAAATGTAGGCGGGACCAATTCCGGATATGAAGGTTTTGCCTACTTAAAAGGAGTTAGATGGAAAATTTTGAAATATCCAGTTCCCTTTTGTTATAATGTCTATATAATATTATATTTTATTACATATCTTTTTAAACAAATATTTTTAACACCTTGTTATATAAAAAATAAACATAGAAATCGGCCCGATGTTCATCCAAATTTGAGACGAAGAGTAGAAATATAAGTATTGAACCGAATAGTTGAAGGGAGTTTGGGAAACAAAAAATATGTGATTTCTCCAAGCCCGTAGCTAGACGTTTG
>QLNU02015360.1:126551876-126599519 GCA_006491805.2 Dysdera silvatica
AAAACAAAAAAACACCGCACTTTGCAGATGGCCTGCACCTTCCTTGTTTGGACGCAACACGTCCGACTTATCCACTCCCTTCCACTGTCGTCTATCCAGCATATATCACAAGGAACCAAACACATTGGGAGATCCCGTCGCGCCGTGTGGATCAGCCGAGAGGGAGAATAAAATCAGTTATTTGGCGCCTTTTGTGTTCGCATGCGAACTGTTTCACTGTTATTCTTTACATCTAGCTGTGTGTGTGTGAAAGTTGAAAAATTTGGATTAAAACAACGAAATGAAACGCAGCCGTGATTGTGAAACAGCTGGGGGAAAAAAAGGGGGCAGACAATTTACCTGCAAGTGTATCGCGATATTTGTAGTAAGGAATGGCCGTTTTGCGAAGCATCAAAAGTATTTAAATTTTTACATGGACACGCAGTTTTACTATGTTTTGAATACCTTTTACTCGCAACATTTTATTAAAATTTCAGAAAAATTTCCTCACGATACTTTAGAAAATAGCGCGCGATTTGCGCCGAGATTTTGCGGCATATATTTCGGGATATTTCCCCCTTATGCTTTCGTTATCTACACACGCAGAGGCGTGCAGATTAATTTAAAAGTAAATTTACACATTCGATATATTTAATTAATTTACAACTCTATTCTTTGAAAAAATACTACCTGGTGCTTGTTTGTAGAACTTAAAAAAATAACAATAAATTAACGATTTCACTTAAAAAACGATTTTAACGTTAATTAACGAGTGATTTTTTTTTTTTTTCATGATGCGCGATTTCGTCCTTTATCACCGCCTATCGGCAAAATTGTGAACTTTTTAAATGTGATGTAATTAAGGACTGTTGGTAATTTTTTAGTATTTTTCCATCATAATAGAGGAATTTCGATCTGATACATCGCCTACTGGCAGGATACGAAATTAGTGCTCATTAATCATATTTTACATCTATAAATTTCCATCCAAAGTAATAATATGTCTGCAGTGGAAAGGGCATGTTTTCTTGATAGAAGCTAATTTGCGTATTTCAACAATTTTAGCTTCTCAAGAGGAAATCAGGGAAGAGGTTTCAAAATTATAAAAAACGAAACAAAGAACTTGATGTGCATGAACTTTTACTTTTTCAATAAAACATTTTACTTTTCATTTTTATTGTGCTCATTCATTTGATTAAACTATTTTTTACCTACTACAAAGCTCCTATGAAAACTATTGTTTATGTACAAAATATAAAATTGTGGTGTTTACCTTCTACAAAGCTAGTGCAAAAGCCTTTTTGCATCTACAAAGCTGATGCAAAAGGGCTCTTTTTTCTACAAAACTAATCCATTTTTCCTGCTACAAAACTGATACAAAAAGACATTTCTTCTACGACAAATGGTATTGGTGAGAGTGTGATTACTGTATAAGTACATAAACATATAGAGTTGAGTCACATTATTGGTAATACTCGCATGTTATTTCAAAGATCTTGGTACATATATTTCTGTAACAATGCAGATGGTTTACTTATAAAAAAAATCTTTTTGCATGAAATAAAAGAGCACAGTTTTACAGAAAATTCTTGACCTCTTTATGGACAACTACTTTCTCAGGTTGGCATCTCTGCCGAAGGGTCGACAGATTTCCTTGAACGTGGATTCTATAGCAAATAACTTCATATCTAGTCAGCAGTGTAGCATGGGTCGCCAATGCCCGGGGTAAGTTAAGTATTGCGTCCGCTAAAACTCGTTATTACTCCATCACCAGTCCAATATCGAGAATTTTGAGGGAAAATGAAGCCTCTAACAAATTGGGATCGGGGAGGGATGCCACCGACAAATTTACCTTTTTTAGGTCTCTACATCAGTTTTCAAGATTTGTGCCTTCCGAAAATGTTTTCTGAATCTCTTCCTTCCTCCAACACAGGCATGCAATATCGTAATAATTATTAAGCAATTAACATAAATTTATTTCTTCTATTTGTTGTCTATTTAAATTCTCTGGTTATTTCCTTTTAATAAATGGGGTGGTGACAAAAACACGCTCGTGATTGAAACCAAGTCTAAGAAAGCGGGCTTTTATGTGGCCCACCCCCCAATATTTCTTTGAAGTTGGCGTCTATGCAGTCATAACATACATTTATATTCAAACGTTGTCTTTATAAAAAAATTTACATTTTTAATAGCTTAAGCATGTATGATTTCTATAATTGCATAATTTACATATTTTATTTGGTAGTATTGGAAGTGATGGGACTGTTCATGCTTTAAGTGGTCTGTATGCTCAAATCATTGTTGTTGTGGCAGCAATCCTTGTATTTACAGAAGTTTTGCATGGACCAATACCACTTCTGTTTTTCCATGTAAGCAGGCGTTTATATTTTTAATAACAATTATGAGTATCAATTATTGTTTTATAATATGATACATATAACGATATGAGTATCAATAATTCTTCCTCCTCTATGTCAATATCTGATTATTGTACTCATGGGCATATGCAGGGGTATTAATGGGGATCATAACCCCCTATTCAGTGGCAGATTTCCGCAGAGCATAAGGTACGCAACTGGGGCCTCAAAATCTGTAGGCGAAAAAAACGTACTATATTTTAAATTTTTACGTGTTACAAAACATGTTTTACAATTTCTTATTACAAACAAATATTTAAAAATGAAGGTGTGCTTGCTCTGTATTCATAATCTTTGCTGAAATATTTATAAATTTTACTTTTATGGTTTGCAATCTATGTTAAGTACCATAATGTCTTTGCACAAACGTTTCTGTTGAATTTAAATACAGACAAATGTTGGGAACTGAATGAAAGAGAGTCCCAGTTAATTTCCACATGGTCATGTGTTATCCCTTAGCTCTCCTCCAAACAGGGAAGGTCATCCAATTGCACACAATATTTCTTGTGTTTCTTAAAGATTTGTATGGCTGCCTTTAGATCTGAGGCCAGGGCTCAAGCTCTACATCCCCTCCCCCCAAATTTTCCATTAACAATCCTTGAATAAACCACATGTGCAGTTCTGGTCCCTAGAAACGAACAGGACAAAACTTTCTCATGGGAATGCCAATCAATTTACTAAAGTAATAGGCATATGGACAAAAAATTAACTCAGGATGTTTAGACACCACACTGTGTTTAGGCAATGTAGGTTTGAATTCTTGCATGTCACAAAAGATGGTCTAATTAAAAAGGCAGACCCCTAATATCACTTCTTTTAAGATTCCATAGACTTCACATAGCAGAGTCTAGCAATTTCTCCTATCGACAAGCCATGCATTAGCAGCCCTAAGAAGTAAGAGAAGCAAATTTTCATCCTCACAATTTCCCCGCAAAGCATTTCAAGTGTTTGTGTTCTCCCCTGTGCTATCAGTACTAGCCAATCAAAGCCCAGCTAATGCTTAAATGGATACACGAAATCGAAACAGAAGCACACACGCCTAAAAGGGTGAGTTTTGCAAAACGTATTCATTTCACAAGTCATGAATTAAATGTGCAAAAACTAGATATTGGTTTTTGAATGTGAATATTTGTGCCTTCTTTCATTCAATGTTTCAGTTTGTTACATAAAGCGCACCCCCACTTTAGAGAAGTGACACAACTCAAAATTTGTAGATTTGCGTTTTGAGCAATTTTAAATTACAGAACACCATATAAACTATGGTGAAACAACCTGTATTCTTACGTTTGTCACAGAAACTATTGAAAGATTTGATGTGCGGTTTCTTCTGCAGATAGATATGACATCATTTACCTTAATAACGTTTTCAGCTGGAATTCGCAAATTTTTGAGTTGTGTAACTTCTGAAGCGGGGGTGCAATAGGATATTCAGAAAATAACGCTATAATTTCATGTTAATTTGGTTAAAGAAATTCTATTTTTATAAAACCAAAAAATGGAAAATCCATCAAATAATGGCAAATAATATTTTTTTCATGGAAGTGCATAATTTGACAGATAATTGGGTGAATAAATTTTTCTCAATTTTAATACTTCAAACAAATAAATAGAAGAATTTTAGACATTTCTCGTGTTTAAAAGTAGAATAATTTTACCAATAACAATTTGTGTTAACCGAGGGGGGAGGGGCACTTGCATACAAAGGTTGGTCACAGGGTAATAAGTTTGAGAACCACTGATTTAAAAGAACTTTCAAATATGGGGGCGGGGGGAGGCTATAGCTCCCACCTCAATAGTCAGCACATAGTATTACTTTGGTATTACATTGATTCAGAAATTTTCTAGGGGGTAATATTTTTCTAGTGGGAGATATGCCTCCTAGCCTTTGCCCTAGTTACGCCAATGGCTGTAAGATAGGTAGGGACAAGAAAGCCGCAAAGAAAATATTTAGAAGCAGAGGAGGGCCTCAAAATTTGGTTGCACCTTGGACCTCTCAAATGCTAAAACTGCCACTGCCCCTATTAACCCTCTAACTGCTCGATTTTTTTTATCAAAATCGCTTCAAAAATTGCATATTTTTTTATTATATATTTCAAATCTACATGTAATTGAGAGTTAAAATATGTAGCATATTTTTGTAACCAAAGATGATGAGAGATGAAAGGTGGAAAAATTTCATACTCACAAAAATCGCGGGATAAGCAGTCAGAGGGTTAAGTATAAACATATATGCCACAATTTTGTTTATGCATATTTGTATATGTATATATAGAGTTGTAGCCATGCAACCCCTATAAATTTTGTTTACACTATTGATTGTACTTCTGTTTAATAGCTAAATTACCCATTAAACAGTTAACAGAAAGTAAATTGATAACCATATTCTGTAATTTATTTTAGGGATACTTGTTTACTTACCTTGTGGGTGGAGGTATTATTTGCTTCATTGGTGTTTATGTAAGTCTTTTAGCCGATAAATGCCCCAAACTTGTAAATCGAGATTACGACAGTAATGGGGAAAATTCAATGAGGTCAACACCATTCATGAGAAACCTCTTGACTTCAGATGTTAGTATATACCTTAGAATAGGTGCTGTCGGTAAGTTTAAACTACTTAAATTTGTTTTTTCCAAGTATTTGCTATTAATGAGATTATATATTTATTGTAAAATAATGGTAAACTATAAATACGTTTTTTCTTTAGTATTTGGTTTGGGAACATTGATTTCCTGTGGTTTAGAAGTAGCTTCAATGATCACAATGCCTAAACAATGCATGGATGAACTTAACCTTGCACAGCCCATACTTCGAATTCTTTTTAGTTTCCTGCAGATGCATTTCCTATTCATGAATGCTAAAGTAAATATTTTTCCTTTTCCATATATGTATTTAGGATGTATCTTTTTGCTTTTAACCTTGCTTTTTCAGTAATTAATAAAAAAGATACAGATATGTGGTTCGTAAGGTAGAAAATAAAAAAAATGAATGTTTCTCTACTTTTAAAAGACTTGCAAATAAATGTTATTACAAGGAATGAATTTTCAACGCCATTTAAAAATTTTCAAAAAATTATGCATGGAGTGTGCATATTATTTTCAACAATAATTTAAAATATATCAGATGCATAAAGTTAATTACCAGACTTTCAGTTAATAATCTAAAGCTTTAATGGTCTTAAATTTTACACTGCAATTATTTTTAACAAGTATCATGCGTCTTTGCTAAATTTAAATAGTTTAAAATTTATACACAATGCTTTAAATAGTAAGACATTAGTTTTACACTATGAGTTTTCATATTATTTTTGCTATTGTGTATTTGATAAAACTCACTTTAACTTTTATGTTAACAAATATATTTTCTATTTATGAAATGATTGTTTAATTTAATAATATATATGTACAGGGTAGTTATAATTAAACAGAGACTACTTATAGTGATCTCTGGAGAGAATTTTAATTCTGGCACCCTGCTCCTTTAGGGGTACCAGTCAATTGGAACAGCTTGTCGTTTTACTGAGGCTGTGCTACTGGATATGTGATAACTGTGCAGGTGAATGGAATAACATCACACAGTTAATGAAACTTAACTTCAGTTGAACTTAACAACAATACTAAATTAAGACATGCTATTGATATATGCATACCTGTACAAAAGTGTGCTAAAAACAAAGCGACGATACAAGTATGCAACAGCATGACTATAATAGGTCTATTCAACCTACATAGTATTTTGGTGATACACTGAAGTGCCAGAAAAACTGGTACAGGCGTGCGTATGCAAATAACGGAGCTTTGCAACCAATCAGCGTAACGCGATGCTGTCGGCAGCGCCTATATAAGACAAGAGATGTCTGGCAAAGCTGTTAGATCGGTTCTTGCCGCTACAATGGCAGGTTATCAAGATTTAAGTGATTTTGAACGTGGCGTTATAGTCGGCACAAGAGAGATGGGACATAGCATCTCCGAGATAGCGACAAAATTTGGATTTTCGCGTACGACCATTTCACGGGTATACCGTGAATATCAGGAATCCGGTAAAACATCAAATCTCCGACAGCGGTGCGGCCGGAAAAAGACCTTGAAAGAACGGGACATTCGACGACTGACGAGAATCGTTAAACGAGATAGACGTGCAACACTTCCTCAAATTGCCGCGGATTTCAATGCTGGGGCATCAACAAGTGTCAGCGTGCGAACTGTTCAACGAACCATCATTGATATGGGCTTTCGGAGAAGAAGGCCCACTCGTGTACCATTGTTGACTGAACGGCACAAAGCTTTACACCTCGTCTGGGCCCACCAACACCGCCATTGGACTGTTGATGACTGGAAACACGTTGCCTGGTCTGACGAGTCTCGTTTCCAATTGCATCAGGCGGATGGACGTGTACGGGTATGGAGACAACCTCATGAATCCATGGACCCTACATGTCAACAGGGGACTGTTCAAGCTGGTGGAGCTTCTGTGATGGTATGGGGCGTGTGCAGTTGGCGTGATATGGGACCCCTGATACGTCTAGAGACAACTCTGACAGGTACGTAAGCATCATGTCCGATCACCTACACCCATTCATGTCCATTGTGCATTCCGACGGACTTGGACAATTTCAGCATGATAATGCGACACCCCACACATCGAGAGTTGCTACCGAGTGGCTCCAGGAACACTCTTCTGACTTTAGACACTTCCATTGGCCACCTAAATCGCCAGACATGAACATTATCGAGCATATCTGGGATGCCTTGCAACGTGCTGTTCAGAAGAGATCTCCACCACCTCGCACTCCTATGGATTTGTGGACTGCCCTGCAGGATTCCTGGTGTGAATTGTCTCCAGGATACCTTCAGACATTAGTCGAATCCATGCCACGTCGTGTTGCGGCACTTCTGCTGAGCTACATGATTAGGTAGGTGTACCAATTTTTCTGGCACTTCAGTGTATATTTGTTACATAATATTCCTATTTTTACATTGATAATATTCTTGGGATTAAAAGAACGTTGACTGGAGATCTAGTCATAGAAATGGAGCAAAGCAGAAAGCTACAGCTTGTTATGAGGTTCTTCTCCCAATAGGCAACACCCTACATAAATCGTATTTTCAAATTCTGTTTCTTTGAGCGTGTATTTTTACAAATTTATTGATAAAGGGAACAATTTTTTGATTTCTTTAGACTATGAAAAAAAACCCGTTATGGTCTCATTTGAGAAACTGTGATATTAGGCAAAATGAAACTTGAATTGATGCATGTATTTTGATTAAATAAAAATAGTAAGCGAGTTCGGATGTCAGATGATGATCATAAATGCAAGAAAGAGACTGATAATCCAGCTGCTCAGTTTTTTATTGTCCGCTGGCCAAACAGCACCTATGTGCAGATGTAGTAAGTCTGATAGCAGGTAATGCATGTATCAGTCCACCACATATTAAACATGTTTGAGTAAAATTTGTTATTTTTGTTAATTTGAACACACAGAAGAATTTTACGGTAAAAAAATATCGTTCACATTTTCACTACTAGGAGAAATGAAGATATTTTGTGGATCATTCACTGTTACAGAGCTGGATCAATAGGTGAGTCAATTGTGTATTAGATACATAATACAGCATGATCAATGGTCTGACTTTGCATTTCATATGGAATGATGGCAATATGTCTATCTATATGCTAGGGTTTAATTCAATCTGAGATCATTTCTGTGATAAACACGTTTTTGCACGTATTGCCACAGCCTAATGTCATAGGGCTTCAATTATGAAGAATGTAGGAGCCAACATTTTCAAAACCTGGAAGTAACGCAATTCTTACCAGAGGTGAATCATGAAAGAGCTGTTTAGCATCTGGTAGTGTTCATGGAAGCATTAATTCCGTGGCTGAATTAAAGGCAAACATATATATCAAAACATATTGATGCCATTATATGTGAAATGCGATTATTGATAAAGCTGTGTTGTATATTTTGTACATAGCTGATTTAGGGAGCTCATATACTAAACAAGCTCTGCAGAAGTTTTGTTCAATAAGGTGCCGTAATTACCCTAATGGTGAGAATCTTTTCTGCATATTCTAAATAATATAAATTCCAAATTTTGCTTGGAACATTTTTATTAGAACTTGCCCCAGAGATCGCCAAGTAAGGTCACTTTAATTGTAACCACGGGCTACATGACATTATTATTGAACACAATTTTAATTTAATGGGAAAGGCTTGTTTTCCTTCAAAAATTAAAATGTAAATATGTTAGCTCTTTTAATTTTCAAAAAGTTGTCTTAATGATGTGTATTCATTTTTAGGAGATTATCCATGCCCTTGGCTTTTTTAGACATGCTGCTTTAATGCATTTAGTAGCAACAAATGTAGCTATCTGGATACGTCTTGTTTTGTGGGAAAGTGCTAAAGATTGGCTTGAAGCTATACATGTAAAGCATAACATAAGTGGAACATGGCCACCGAAAGAATTCAATATTACTTTGCATACGTTAGAATCTGATTCTAAATCAAGCGACGTCTTTAAACAAAAGCCTCATCATAATGTCTATTGTAAGTATATATTTATGCAGTAGTATATATATGGGATGTGGAGCCGTGTATGGTGGCACAGAGTTAATGTGTTTAACTATGCGAGAGGACTAGGGACAGGATTTATGATCCCCTATGCAGTTTAGCAGAGCAAACCCCCCCCCCCAACCAAGCAGGTTTCATGACAATTTGTTTGTTACATTATTAAAGTCACGTACCATGCCCCTTATGACTCCGTATCCCCTAAACATTTGTCCTCTCTGCCTGCCCCTGTTATGCAAAAAAAAAAAAAGTGTGAATGTTACACAAAGCACTTGCCATTTTTTTTATCAATCCATATTGCAGGATTTGATCCCCTAAGCAACAGGTTCAGATTTTTTGGAAAACTGTAGGTTCACTCTCAATACGTTTTAAATCTTATGATGGGAGGTGTCCTATGCCATATACCATAAACGACTAATGCGATGTATAAGTACTGTAATATGGTAAACTACATAGCATCCCCCCCTTTTTTTTCAGAAGATTCCTTTTACTTCAAATAGTTTATTATATAGGGTGTCCTGAAAAAGACTGACGGTTTTTAAAAATGTAAAACAGTTAAAGTTGAAGAAAATTCTTGCAGCAAATTAATGTGATAGAGCATAAATTTTATTCCCAAAGTTTCCCCTGGTTTTAGTTCAAATTTTTTCAATAGATGGCGCTGAAGCTTATTGAAGCTGTAAATCAATGAACATTGGATGAAAATAACATTATGGTGTTTCACAACTTTTTAATGAATGAAATATTACACTACAGTGCTTTTTAAATGTCCACCATTAGCCACAATCGGACGTCATAACAAGAGGACGAAATTAGCAAACATTTTCAAAGTGGCCAATGTAATGGTTGTGCAGTTGTCACTGATTACTTCTTCAAGTTCCCCAAGTGTTCGGGGAATTTTTTGGTACACTGTATTCTTCAAGTGGCCTCAAAACGAAAAATTGTATGAATTCAAGTCTGGTGACTATGGTTGCCACCCTATTCCCATTCCTATGAAACAGGAGTAATTTAAAGCAATGACATGGTTATCAAATTATTCCCCCAAAAAGAGGAATACTATAGGAGGGAAACTGGAGAATGAAATTTATGCCCTATCACATGAATTTGCTGCAAGAATTTTTTCTTTAGCCTTAATTGTTTTCTTGTTATTCCTTTTTGAAAACTATCAATCTTTTTCAGGACACCCTGTATATAGTTCAATATACTGCTTCAGTTCATGTACAGGGTCTTTCAAATTAAATGCTCCCTGTTTAGAGGGATGTACAGGATGCTACAATGGATGACTGTGTATGGAATTTAGCGTACAGATGTAACTCGATATGCACTTGTGAGTGATTCCCAAAAAAGTAACGTACATTTCATGGTTACAGTTACTGATTTTTGAAATTTCACAAATGGCAACACTTAAATTTTTTAACAGCATAATGCTAGGCACCATCATAAACCATAAATATATTTGGAATTTAATTTTTAGACTCATAAAGTTGTATAACATGTAAAAGATTAATTGGGAGAAAGAAAAAGTATCACCAACCAAAAATATCTTTCAAAAGCTTCGAGAACACGCTGTAACTGAGTAAACCTTCCGGAATTTACGATGTTTATCAGTATGTACTACAGATGGACAAAAATAAATACGAGAGGTGACATAATTCGTAAGGCAGAAAAATATCGACTAAAGGTAGAGTATCTGCCTTAATTTCTTATGCAAAACACTCATTGTTTATAGCATTTGTCGATAGATTGCTGTGTGGCAATAACATGTAATGACTGGCATTTTTTCTCAAATGAGTAAGTCAATATGTGCAACTGCTGCATTTGGTCTGTAACAAATCCTCATTTTGTCCAACAAATCCCATTACATTCTTCAAAAGTGACAGTATAGTGTGAATTTATGTCCACTTTTCTTATTGGCTCATATTTCTCTGAGGAGGAAACACTGATTAGGGTGTGTATTTGTTCAGTTACTGGACAGTGGTATTATGACATGTTGGAACATTTTGTCATACTGCAACTACAACAACAGGAGTGTCTTCATGAAACCACATTTCTGCAAAATGGTGTATTACCCCACATTGCTCGTCCTGTCCAAAGATTGCTTAGCCAGCACTTTACTGACGAACGGGTGATCAGCCGATGTTTTCAGATATCATGATCACCTCAATCTTCAGACCTCATTCCCTGTGATTGGTTGTGGGGTTATTTAATCAGGCAAAAATCATTGTGTTATGCTAATGGCAGTTTAAAAATGCCCTTTGATGATTTCAGATTTTTTAGCATGTTTAGAACAGCCAGGGAGGGCTTGAGCCCCACTTCCCTCCATATGGACGCATATGCATAGTAATACCACCAGCCTGTATCAGTTTGTTAGTGTGAGCCAGTTATGTTAATGTATTTTCTAAAATAAAACTTAACTATTTTGCTGGATGCTGAGAATTTCATGAACAGAAACTAAGAACACTTATATTGTCAGCAAAACAACTGGTAAATTTTTTACCATTTCACAAACTGGTCATTGAAATTAACTCAACACTGTGGAGAAGTCATATTTTGACTTGAGTGTATATTTGTGGAAATCAGTATTCAGCAGTCCCTTGGTCTCCACAGAGTTGTCTCTCTCATTGAATAATCAAACAATTTGATAATTTGAAAACACATATTTAACAAAAAAAAAATATATATATTAAACAACATTAGTAAACAAGCCCATTCCCAATGATGAACAAAATCGCAATTAAAAAAACAAGTGAACAAGAAATTATGTCACTTGTCTGTTAAAGTGGCCCCCCGGGATACGTCACCAAGCAACCACGATATGTTGCCTTTTATTGACAGCTTGAAGAAACAGCCTGTGTGATTGTTCTTGTTATATTGCTTTTGTGTTAACGTTTTTACTTTAACGTTCTTGGTAGCGTTTGTTTTTGAAAATCGATTTCCTTAAAATATGATGTTAACCACCTTTTTTAAAAAAGAAAAAAAGTTTATTGTCTTAGTTATAAAACGCAAATTTTAAGAAAACCATTGATTCAACCCTTCCAACATTCAGGTACAACTCGAAGGGGGGGTGAAGGGGGAATCCCTCATAGGCATATACTGATTCAGGAAAACTACAGGATTGCAAAAATGTTTGGAAAATATTTCATTATGTAAGACAGTTGCTATAGTGGACGGCGAGTTCGGATGATTTGCACGCTTGGCAACAACCTTGGCGAGATTATAATCTCTGGGGCTGCTTTAACAGACAAGTACCGAAATTCCATTCGTGCCTTTTATTTGCAATAATAAAAAATATTCGATTAACACCTACGAAAAAATGTGAGAGTAAGATAATATTTTTGGAAGGAGAAAAATAGTTTTGTACTTTCTTTTTTTTTTAGTCACCAATTGCTGGTGGAGGGATCCAGAAGAAGAAGGATTCAAAGTAGACCTTCAAAAGGTAGAAGACCTGATTGAGCTCCACATGTGTCTTCAAAACTCTACCATCGGTAACATCTGGGAAAAAGCTATGCCATACTTATATCCATTTATCATTCAATATAGCTTAGTTGCTGCAGGAGTTATATACATTATATGGTCTAATCTTCAAGCCCCAAAATCCAAACTTCAGCACTTGACAGCAGTTTCTATATACGGAGAAGATCCCAGAGATAGTCAAATGAATTGTGCAGGGTCAACAAAGGGGTTATTTTTGGGTCTCTTAGTGCTTGTGTCTGGATTAATTGCATTAATCTTGTTTTTTGTTCTATCAGAAGAAAAAGATTTCAGCGTTTTGTTTTTAATAACTACTTTGCGGTGTGCAATTTTTGGGGTATCTGCATTAGCTGCAATTCTAGGTTTGCTGCAGATAAAAAAAATGAAAAGTAAAACCAAATGTCAAAGAAGACTTGCAGAGCTTCTTCAAAGAACCGGGATGCTAGCTGTATACGTTTATGGTATTTGCAGTTTGATTGTTGGCGGTATAAAAATCACCAGTTCACAACATCATCTTTTGCTATTTATGGACGGGTTATTGATGGTTATTCAAGCATGTCTGCAATCTCTGTTTATTCACCAAGTCTCTAAAAAGAGATTGGGGCCATCAAATCTTGATGAAAAGCCCGGAAGACAAGTGGTCATGTTTTTGGTATTTTGCAATTTAGTGTTATGGCTTTTTGAGTCTTTTACAACACAATATGCCACAAGTGACCAGCTTCAAAAGAAGTTCTATGGTGACATAGCTTGGTCAGTGATCAGCAGAATTGTCATGCCTTTAGTAATATTTTATAGATTTCATTCAATAGCAGCTTTAATGGAAGCTTGGAGTAAATCATACAAAATTAAGCAAAACTAAGTTTATCGATGATGAACATTATAAAATTATTGGCCACACCAGTTATAAAATATCTTCAGATGCCATCAACTTTCCACATCATTCTTTGGACAATTTATTTTCTACTCGAAAGTCACTTATTAAATAGCTTAAGAGTGGACTAATTATGGAAAATTGAAAAAATTAAAATTAACTACATACAATAAAAAGTCATGTATAATCAAAAACTGAAATCATTAAATTTTATTAAGGAATTGCAAATTCTCGTTACATTCACATTCATTGAACAGTAAAAATATATTTAGTGATATTGTAAAATTTATTAACATAATCATCTACACATAAAGAAACCTATAATCAAAATATAGTCAGACCCGCTTATATAGAAGTTTTTCCCTGTCCCTTGAACTTCGTAATATTCATCAGTCAGGATGAATACATCTAAGTTCCTGTACAGCGAATATTTTCATAGCTCCTTTTAGCTTCATTATAAGCAGCTTTGATCATATTATCCATTCAGAAAGATTGTTGTCAAAATATATTGTATATATGTCAGTTTTAGAGATTTTAAAAGGGCAAATTTTTATATTAGATGTGCAATTTTGTACAACAATGACTGTCATTTCAATGTGTTTTGTATTTTAGCTGCAATAAATATATAAGCACCTGCTTTGTCTTGATTCCTATATTATTTATTGAAAAAAAAGCAAATATTCTTCTGTATTATCACAAATACAAATGAAGACATTATTTCTATGTACGAAATACGATCAAGAAAGCTGGTTATGAAGGACTTTCTGCAAGGAATGAGCCCTTTATAAGCATAGTTAATAGAAAGATATCTTGGGTTTATGCAGTAGCACATAAACAAACCTTCAACTTTCAGGTAAACAGTATTTTAGTATTTTACACATTTACTAAAATGTTTGACAGCCTTAAAGGCGGTAATGATTTTTCTTAGTTCCCACCCTAAAAGTACTAATATGGGTGTCCGATGGCACTGCCCATGCGAAGTTACTTTACAAGGTGCCTCAGAAACTTCATACACCCCACAGTCTATCGATTTAAATTCCACAGAAAACCTATGAGAACAATTAGATTCTGAACTTAAAAAATACACAAAGATCAAAGAACTTGAAATTACGCTAGAATACTTAAAAGAATTGCAGAATCCCCAGCAACTTTTGATAATGTGAATGTGCATTCCCAGAGCCGAATTGACCATTAAGCAAAATAAGCATGTGCTTAGCATATCAAGGGAAGGGATGCACTATAGAAATTTGCCATTGACCACATGGTGCAACTGAACCAGGTTTCATAAAAAGGACGCCATGACAGGTGTGTCTTGAAAAAGGGAAAGCTGAGGATCACAATAATACGTTACATGATTGGATGCTGAGTCATAACTTTTTATAAACATGTGTTATTAAGAAAACATCTGCTCTATAACACATACATGCTTTATTAAACATATTTCCTACAAGGTGGGGGCAAATGCACATGAGCCTGATGATAATTATTTACAAGAATTATTAAAAAAATTACAAACTTTATAATCCTTCAGTCCTTGAAAAATGGCTGGGAATGGGGGTAGGGGCCTGTAAATCCTATCTTTTGTCGTTACATTCAGTTCTCTTATCTCACAAGATTTCGTTTTTGTGGAGAACTAAACTGATGAGCAGCATGTCCTGTAAGCTCTGATGGATTTATTATTTGTATAGAATTGAAATTGGATCACCTGTTTGAAGGAATGAAATGATGCAATGTTTGTGTAAAAGTTAAGAAAGGTGACATCCATTGGTATAACAAGAGGTGGCTTCACCATCCATAGAAAAAATTTGACCAAGGTAGAAAATTACAAATGAATACTATGCAGGGTGTCTGGCCATACGGAAAACCTAGAAAGATTAGAGAAATTTGAAGTGCAAAGAACAAAATCAGGGAAATTTAAAATTCAATGTTATAATAAATAGCCTATTAGAACGTTTTCTTGAACTGTATTTTTTTTTCATACTGAAAATTTTGAAAAACTTAGGCTCAACTATTTACATAAATTACATTTTTTACACACACACACATGCACAAAACAAAAATCATACAAAATTGTTAAGCCCATATTTCTTAGTAAATAATATTTACTAAACATAATCAAAACTTAAAAAGTTTCAGCTAAGTTCTCATCTTGAAGGGTACCAATCATGAGTCTTCTTTTCTTTATATACATATAGTAATACATACTTTTTAAATAGCATAAAAAATGACGCTCTAGCTTTGCAATTGTATAGTTCAGTGGTTCCCAATTCGATTTAAGCCGCGGACCACTTCAAATAATTCCCACGAGTTCAGGGGTAGGGGTAATAACCCCCTTGAATGAAAATTTAACATTGAAAAGATACAAGGTAAAGGTCCATTGAGGTATCATTTTCAAAAATCAAGTCATTAATCGCCCCCCGAATGACCTTTAAATCCGTCCCTACACGAGTTGACTGCAAGACCTTAATAAAGAAGGGAGCCTTTTTTGGGGAGAGATATAGAAGTAAACAAAGCAGTGTTGCCAACAGTGAAGCCAAACAAAGCAGTGCTGTCAAGGTGAAATCCTGGTGGCAGCAATAGAACGTCCCTCATGTAAGAGCATAGCCAGCTTTTCTTCAAGGGGGGGGCAAAATACTAAAAATATACCATGACTTTCATTTTTATATTTAATAATTTTTATGAGTATTATTTTCAATATTTTTTTAAAATGATGACCCATCCTGCGGACCACCAGTTGGTAACCACTGATATAGTTGAACCCATTTCAACAATCTCAAAGGGGCTGAATGAAAATATCATTGTAAACATTTAATTAAAGCCAATGTTCAGTGGAAAGAAATGAATTTTTTAAATACAATTTTTGCATTTGTAAAATCCCTGTGGTTAAATTTTAAATAGCTTTGGTTTAACGTTAAAAGATTTTTATGGTCATAAAATTGTTTTAATTGTGCAAATTTTAATGCATCATTTACTATAATTAGTGACTGGAAATCAAGGTTTGGTCTGGAAGAGTCAGGGAAGTTCGAAACTTACTTTGGCTAGGAACAACAGCTATGTGCAGAGAATTGGGTAGAACTTTAGCCCCTCTAGATTTCGAGGCTGGCTGCACCAATGGTTATATCCCATAGTAAGAATTGTTTGTATAGCATACAAAACATTGTCTGTATATACAAAGTGTGAGAAGTAAGCATTTAGTGGGCAAAAAATGTAACTTAATATATTTTCTTTAATTTTATATTTATGAATAAACAACTGTAGTTATCCATGGCTATGAATAAACGAAACTCTAATACAAACAATTCTATCTTTTCAACTATCTTCTTGTGAAATTTAGAATCAATCAAAATAAACTTATGTCACATTAACTTTTAAAAGACTGAAATTTTGAGACTCCGAAAGGGGAAAAAACATGGCATGTGGATACCCATTTTTACTTTACAGTGTTTTTCCTTCTCCTCTCCCACCACACCCAGTTTTCATACTAACCAGAGGCTCCAGTCAAATTTTGCCTCTAGTCTGGTCAGGATTCGCACATTTAGCTTCTTTTTTTTGGGGCGGAGGGAGGCAATTAGCTATGAAAATAAAACACAAGGCAACATTCTTTTCTTTTCACGATTTAATGATACAACTTACACTGCCAAGTTCTGATTACATGTTCATATTATAAATATTAAAAGACGGATTTTTATTTATTTATTTACAAATTAACTGGAGAGGCTCAAAAATCTGTTTTTTACAGGCTTTCCTATATCACAAACGAACAGCCTCCACCTAGTAACAGTGTTAACTGAACAACCTTTATCTACGGTAACAGTGTTAACAGAACAACCTTCATCTACGGTAACAGTGCAAGTCTAGCTAACAGTCCTCACCAGTGGCGACATGTTTGGGAAGGCATGTTCAATTCTCAGACTATTTTATGGCATTGTTTGTTCTAGAACTATAGTATGATGCCACTAGAAGGGGAGAGTTGAAGCAATTCCCATTCTCACACTCTTATGCACTTGCTATTTTCCCAAAGGAAGTTTCACAGCTGCAAAGGGCATTTGTGCATTTCAAACACTGGGACAAAAATGGATCTCTGAGGGGAACATTTCCACTTAGCCAAACAAAAATTCCAATATATTTCCAGGTGTTAATGTAATATTTGGATACTGACATTTTTGTGTTTAGGTGCATGACCAGAGATGGATGTCACGTCCAACTAAGGATCAGGAAGGAAGGATTGTAACGGTAGAGCACACCCCGTCCCAGCAGAACACTAAACAGACCCCTCTTAGGAATTTCTGAAGAAAGGGGGGATGCACGAGTAGGGGGATATCTTCGGCGGGAGAGTCGAGAGAGCAGGCCACAAAGACACACACCCGTCGCTCCAGTCCCATCGTTGGGCAGTGTACGTTCTGCTTCACTGAATGTGTACGATTCTATCCCGGATTCGTGAGATACGGCGACGTTGTATTGATTTCGTTGTTGCATATACTCCAGTACGAATAAAGTAGCTTATTAGTTATAGTGGTGTCCGCATCTGTGTTTCTGCGAAACCCACAAGTTGTGTCACATTTCGGTTACCAGAGGATAAACCCTATGTCTCTTGATATGCCATGTATATGAAATGGTGCCTGTATGCACCTGGTGTCAGCAAACACTTACCCAAATGCCAATACTCTGGGTGGTGGGATTAACATCTTTCTGGACATGCCACAAGGATGGATGTTTGCAAAGGGGAAGATGGGAAGGGTGGCTGCTGAAGGCCCAGACATGGTACTCATATTATGCAAAACCAACTGCCAGAGTCGAGTTGGGGATGGGGGATAGTTGATCATGCATGGCACACAAAGATGCATGCTCATACTGGTGGTGTCACTCAACATGAACCTAAGCCAGCAGACTGAGCTGCCATGGAGAACAGGCTTGATTGATGGAACCGAACTACATCCTGGAGATGTCCAAGACTTCTACAGGAACTAACTAAGCCCCATAAGGAGAGTGTGAGGTACCGCAAGACGGCTGAGAGCAGAGGTGGAGATCGGCTTCAAAATCTGGAGGATGGAGAAGGCATATCAGAACCAATGTCCCCATTGACCACGAGAGGAAATTATAAGTATCACTTAATTATGGGACAGAACTGAGACCCGATTGATTCAAAATGAACAGAAAGCACATACAGCTCATTCAAGAGATAAAACCAGTCTCAACCAGGGATCAGAACTGCCCACATGATGAACGAACTGGCTAATCACATCATGTGGGCAGCTGCAAATTTCAAATGCATTTTGAACTTTCAAACAAGGCAGACCACTGCTTTAGCGATCGTTCCATGTCCATGCTATGTCTTGCTCTAATATAAATAGCCAATGTAGAAATCAGTTGCTTAACGATAAAGTCACCAATATCAATTATGTTGAAGTCAATATATGCCAGCCCATAACTGACAACCTCTCTCTGACACAGGGTCCTTGGCCACATATCAAAATTTTTTCTTCTGCACTTTTCTCTTATAAATAGGATACTTTAATTTTAACTTACAACTTATGTTTGTTCTACAATTGTGCTTAACTTCTAAAATAACGTAACATGGAAAACTTTTTCATTGGAAGACAAAGTTGGAGTAATAAATAGTTAAATGGCTCAGTTTTACATTATCACATTTAAAAAAAAAAGTACATGCAAGCCCGACATAGGCCCGATTTAGCGATCATTTATTAACTCAAATTTCACCAGTCCCTTGAATGACGTTATAACCGGGTTCAACTGTATATTTACAATAATGGAAATATGGACAAAATTTAGAATAAACATAGACATGAGTAAATGCATTTTACAAGATTTTGCTTTACATTCATTTTTCATAAAACATTTTCTTCTAAAATACTTTCATCTTCATGCACATCATGTAGCAGCTTCCTTCCAATTAGATTTGCCATATTCTCAGCTTTCCAGCCTTTAGGCTCAGCTACTTTGATGTTTAGCATGTCTTCTCTGAGCAACGTTCCAGATGATAAATGTTTTGCAGCAATAATAGTTTTAGATAGCTGTATATCAAAACATAAGGCTCAGTTAAACACTGAAAAAATACACTAAACTCTAAGAAAAACACATAAGAAATGTAATATTTCAACAATTTAAATACACCACTCAACATGGAAATTGCCCAATCCAGAAGAAGTGAGGATATAGGGGTGAAATTAAGAACAGAAATAGGACTATACAAATATATCTACATATTATTATAAAGCTTTACTGTGATGTTATTTTCAGCCATGTAGTGTTTAGAAAACAAGGTAATACTGTGCAATATAAATGTCTCTAAGTGGTTGCACAACCATGAACGACAATACACGAAGAAAAACAACAAGGCACTGAGTAACAATCTACACAATAGTAGTCCTAAGGAATAGAATACAAAGTATGATTGATTTGCTCCTCTAATTCATCAAGATCTTGTGTTGGCTGATTTGATTACAAATGTCCAATGTAGTCCTACAAACTTTTGGTTAGTTATAAATCCAGTGATCATACTAGTCATGGCAATGCTGAAGCATTGTCGGAAGACCCTAGTGGCATGTACATGAATGTTATCTTGCTGGAAAATAGGGCATTTGTAGGCTATTCAAGAATGGTATAAAAATGGGCTGTAAAACCTCCTTAACACATCATGCAGCCAGTAGCGTAGCTAAGAGGGGTGGTCGCTCTGGGTGCCACAATTCATGGGGCGGCAATTAGCCTTTAAAAAACAAAATTTATTTGTTTTGTTACCCCATTGGGAGGCGCAGCAAAATATCTAGCCACTGCGTGCAGCTGTGTATGAGCCTGTGCTGTGGATAAGAGGTGGCTTGTGGCACTATTTTAGTGAGAAAGAACTAGGCTAATTCACCACAATAAGTTGCATTACGGTTTACCCTTATGAAAATGGTCTATAGAGCTTCAATGACTTCTATAGAATTCCATAGAGGAATGTATAGAATGCAAATGACCATATTCTAAAGAAAAATACTTTTATAGAAATCTATAGGACGTGCATAGAATGTAAATATCCATATTCTATAGAAAAATATTTCTATAGAATTCTATAGGACATGTGTATAGAATGCAATCTATAGAAAGCATTTCTACATAATTCTACAGATGATATTGTATATACTGAGTTACATATATTGTTCTATAGTGGATGCTACAAATTTTTAAAAATTCATAAAATTTTAATAATTATAAAAATTTATGATGAGGGTATATACTATCTGCTTAAAATAGCTTTAAATTACATTCTCTTGTAGAACTGGTAAGTTTTCTGACATTTTGTTTTCTTATTTTATTACAAAATTTAAGATTTCATAAATAAAAAAACCTTTTATATTAAAGTAAGCCTTAAAAAATATTTTTTTTTTTACCGGGTGGCGAGTCGCGAATTAGGGAATCGTGCATTAGAGGGTCACAAGGATCAGAGGGTTAAAAGAGATCAGAGAGTCGCAAATCAATGTTAAATGAAACCCACTAAATTTAAAGATCGACATTAGGCGATTTTCTTTCACCTGCTTGTTACGATTTTAATAAACGCATCACAAAAGAAGTATGTCCTCCACCCCAAGATAGCATTGAATTTCGTTTCAGATAATTAGACTCCCTGCCCCAAACCTACACAAATCATTGGGCTATTATACTACATTGCAACTTATGAAAAGACCATTAGCTATAAGCTATTAATAAGGGCCAGAGTACCGGAAACATATCCACGCCAAAAATTTTCTAGCCGAGTATATAGCGTGAAATTGCGCCAATAAGAGCTCATGAATAATGAAGAATGATGTGTAAAAAAAAGTGCATTATATTGCTTTTATTACAAAGAAAAAAGAAAAATTATATCTATATTAAATAACTGGAAGCTAACAATGAGAGAATAGGACAGAAAATCGAAAGACTCTTAGTTTTAACAATTCCAAAAATTGCCGTAAAATTGCAAAGGATCGTGAAAATAGCATGATGCAAGACCTCCTTAGCTACGGGTTTTACTTTAAAAACTAGTTTATTAAGGCCAGCAAGTTCTAAGACAGAAGGTGTAATGCTGGAACTATTTCCAGTGTGACGCAGTGTTACCTGTCATAATTTGGCTATCGATAACAACAGTGGTATACAAGCGAAAAAGCATGTACGCACATGTTCTCGTATATTTTCATCCATACTTTAGTGTGTACTTTTGAACATATAATTATAGCGATGGCTAATTATGCATGGATAAAATGGGCAGAAGAAATTGCTGGGACGTTATTTCCTTGTCCTAAATCATAGCTAATAATTTAGATGACGATATGGTGGCTACCGCTCCAATAAGTGTTGGATCTAAACAAAAATTGAAGTTTGGTGAAGAAGTTCATTATGACTACATGTTACTTTCTAGCGAAATTTAAGATTTTAATGCTAAAATGTGAAAATGTGAACAGAATAAAATACATAAATTTAAGACTGGGAGGGAGGCAAGGGGCATTATTTCTGTGTGAAACAATTTTTACTTTTCGTGAGCTGGCGGACTGTGGATTCAAGCCCTCTTCCCTATAGCATATTTTATAGGCCCTCTATAGCAATTTTTATAGGCCCTCTATAGCAATTTTTATAGGCCCTCTATAGCAATTTCTATAGGCCCTCTATAGCAATTTCTATAGGCCCTCTATAGCAGGTTCTATTGGTTATTCTATAGAATATGGTCTATAGAAAATAGGTCATAATTCTATAGGGGTCTATAGAAAATAGGTCATAATTCTATAGGGCGCTATAGAAAATTTTTTATAGATTTTTTTATAGAAATCTATAAGAAATTTTCATAAGGGTATACTCGCCATACTAATTTAGTAAATATGTAGGTTAATGTAGTTTGGTGAATTGGCTTAACTCCTGCCTCACTAAATTTTGCCATGAGCTGTCACTGTGTTATACACAGTAGCATTCCATACCATGGTGCCTGCCTGAAGGGTTGGTTGTATTTTTATGGCACAAGGACAACAAGGGTCATTCTGCACCAAGCAAGGTGAAGCTGTGCATATAGTTTTAAGAATAAAATAAATCAAAAATGCAAACATAAAAATGCATTAAATGTACAATGGAGCAAAATGTTGCAACAATATCAGATGAGATTTAAAAAGCCAATATTCGATAAATTAAAAATGATTTCATGATTAAAAGAATCACATAAAATGTCATAAAGGGTAAAATTATTTTGGTTAAAAGCTGATGAACGTTGCTGGTTAAAATTTGAGCAAATGGTTAAGATATGTAAAACATTTAATGGGTCACTACATGTGGCATACAACGAGGCATCTTCTTCCTTTAAAAGATATTGATGGGAGTGTGTGTGCCCGATGCGAAGTCTAGCCATGGTGACCTCTTTACGACAGTCACTTCTGTAGCTAGACTGCCACATTTCAATGTTTGGTTTATTAAAACTTTGCTCTCTCATTCCAACTGCCATTTTTTGTACAGATGGGATGAGACATTAGAGTTAAGATCTTGAAATGGTCATATACTTAGGTTCTGCGGTTGTTATTTTGGCAGCAATGTCAGCCTGTTCATTGCCGGAAATTCCGACATGGCCTAGAACCTAACAAAATTCTACAGCATAATGTGAGTTTTTTTTATATACAAAAGTTTTTTGTGAATTCTGTGGATTGCAGTGGTGCAAGATTTTGTATGAAGCTAAGCTTTGCAGAACACTGAGCAAATCTGTACATGTGACACATTGGCGTATACAGGGGGTGTTGATGGGGGTTGTAACCCCCATTGCAATGAAATTTTGTATATTTAATATAGGAATATATGAGTTGTAGCTCTGTAACCCCTCCCATTAAGCCTATAACCTCCCTTTACGAAATTTCTGCATACATCCATGATATGACAGTTGGGCTTAATGAATTATCCACGATGTACTAATGCAGGGCTAATCCAATGGTATGGATTTCCGCTGTGAAAATTGAGCAGAATTTTAGCAGTTGTAGACCCTGTATAGAATTTCCATAGAAAAATGCCACACTAACATATTCATCCGCTTTTGATCCATTTGTAAAAATGAATCTCCTGTGCATGGATCACTCAGCCTGGAAGGTGACCCAGCATCCCTAGTCGAACACATGTTCAGCATTTCATTTCTCAACAGAGGATTTCTGGATGGACCAATAATGAACTGTGTTGTATAACCTGTGAATTCAATCATTACCATTTGAGTTTAATAAACATTGTGCAAATTAGATTACTGTTACTTCTAATCGTAAGAGTACCATTTAAGTAGGATTAAAGACAAATGATTCTCGCAATATATATGTTTGACTTCCTTTACTTTTTAGCAATGAACAATAACAACACACAAATATTACATTTAAGAAACAGTACAAAAGAATACTGATATATCCAGATAAACAATTTAGCATATGCAAATAACTTATAGGTCAAACCATTTTGATATCTTGCAGGTATTTGATTAAATGACACCTGTACTAATTTTTTAGCTCCTTATTCACTTTATTTGTTTGTGAGATTTACAGCACAAAGACAGCAAAGGTCATGGTGTACTGGGACCTACAGTTTTCCAAGGAGTTTGAACTTCTTATGGCCTAGGGAACCAACTGCAGGATTACAGTAATCAGTTAGTTGGTACACACTTTTTTCTTTGGCATCACTGGAAGTCAAACTATGGGATGACAGTATGCTAGGTGAATGCATTACTACTGTACCACCACAGGACTTTTTGTTAAAAAAAAAAAATCTATCAGCTTTATGCCTGCAGCATATTCAGGTTTAGTTAGCTTGTCAGGATTATGCATAAATCAATCTCACCATATAGTTGTATAAGACCATAAACTGTTTTTCATTCCTTCTTTGTGCTTTATGATGACAGAAAAGGTCATGCAATAATAAATAATGCTTTTATCTTTAGATAATACTGCACTATACATAGGTGTGTAAGTATCTATGTAGTGGTGGCATAGGATGATTTTAGACATAGGAAATCCCCCTCATCCAAAAAAAAAAAAAAAAAAGTAGCAATTTATATATACAAGGCGTTTCAAAATTAATACAACAAACTTTCAGGGGTGATAAAACACACCAACACAAACACTTTTCATCATAGAATGCATGGTTGCAAGTGAAGCAGTTACGTGATAGAAAGCACTTCGCATTTTTCAACATACACAGTCTTACGTACCACAAAAACAGTACAAGCATGAAACATCAAAATAAAGTAATAAATGAAATCAAAATTGAAGACATTAAATAAATGTACAACTTAAGTCACATAACAGTTATTTTGACACTGGCGTAAGGTTTAAAAACACGACGTTTCGGGAGCCAACTGCTCCCTTTGTCAAGTGAAGGCAGAATGAAGAGTGAGTGAAAGTCCTAAGTTTTTATACCCGCATGTTGGGAATCCATATCCGACATCATTTGGTGGGAGTTAGTCCCGGCTGGGGAAACCCCCACACTCAATGTCATCAGATGGCTATCCCCTAACTCAAGGTTTGACAAAAATCCTGTAAGGTTCTGGTAGAGGTTTTGCGGTGTTAATAGCATGACTCCTCAAGCTGTAGGTTTCCCATGATTCCAAAAAGAGCCAACTACCCAGATTCATCATGTTCAGCTCATTGAATTGTCTCCTCTGGTCACCATATGCATATGCTCCTTCCCTCGTAGACGTATCGATCTTCCCGTCTGTCCAACATACACCTTGTCACAGTCTCCACACGGTATTTGGTAAATAGCACCAGATTTTTCCCCCATCACGGACATCATCCCTAACTTTAAGTAATAAATCACGCAGGGTGTAGACAGGTTTGTAGTAGGTCTTAACATTCATATGTCGGAGAATTCGGGACAACCATTCGTAAACACCTGCCACATAGGGCAAAACCACCGATATCTTTGCCTAATTTCATCTTCTACATTTCTCTGAAAATAGAAATGTCAAGACCTGTATTATGCATAGCAGCACTGACGGATCTCCCTTTTGGATAGTTGGCAGTGCAAGCAAGAAAACATTCCAATTTAAAAAAAAAACAATTTTTAAAAAACATTTCAATCGGGAACATGCTTGTTTGGGAAGTGCTCTTTGTAATCTGTAAAATCTTTGCACTTTCCTGCTATTACCCTTTAGTAAGATCGTACACAAAATGTGCGTCCACTATCTCCACATCAGTATACTAATCCATTCCAAGTCACTGTGAGAAAACCACCTCTTTTATATGCATGCCCGAAAGAGTCTTCCAGCACCTGAAAGCACCTTCTCGCATATCATTACTTCACTTGCGACCATGCATTCTATGATGAAATATATTTCTTTTGGTGTATTCTATCACCCCTGAAAGTTTGTTCCATTAGTTTTGAAACACATTGTATAGTTGAACTTCATTATAATAACATTCAAAACATCACTAAAATTTTAATGTCATAACTGACAAATACTTACATACAAATAATTTATAAGTGGACCAGATTTTTGACCTAATAGTCAAGTTATTGCTACAACTGAGGTCATTACAACCGAGTTTGACTGTGTATATAATTTAAGTTGTTTGTTAATTAAAAATATTATGTAATGAAAAATGTTTCCTATGAATTCATGATTTTTAAAACATCCTTTAACGTTGAAATATATTGCATAGGATTATATTTTATTATATATAATATAATGAAATATAATCCTCAGCTAAATATAAAGTCTATTCGCCAAACAAAACCACATGAATAAATAAAATAACAGAATTAGTAATAAAATACCTTCCTATCCTAAAACAAGCACACACTGTGATATGTGTCACATGACCTTCTGAACCATCTCCTCAAGGTGGCCTATATTGAATATATAGTGGTTTAATCCAATGAATAACTTCGGAATAGCTTATATGCATTGACATTTCCTTCTCTGCAGGGGAATTTCAGTCAGAATAAGAGAACTTCGCTTCTGCATTTTGATTGAAATGGATTTAGATAGTTTTCTATTTTAATACACATGCCTTAAGCTCTGGGTACAAATTGTTCTCAGAAAGGCAGGTGCAACAAATTTTTACAGAGCAAAAACGTAAATGACCCATCTATGATTACCTAGATGTCCTTGAATGTATACTACTGTGGAATGTATACAGGGTTCCTAGGAGAGTCGGAATGCGACAATAACTTTTGAACCAAGACAGATATTGCAACCAAAGTTAGGTATTGGGAAGTAAAATGACCATGCACTCTTATACGAGATGAAAAGCAGCGCCCCTAGTGGCGAATTGAGAAGGTTAAAAATTTTATTTCGAAAAATAACGAAGACAGAAAAATATTTTCAATTAGAAAGTTGTAGAGCATCCTTCATTTAGCAAGAAAAGGTGTATGGCTCACATACAATATGTACACATACTGCCACAAAGTGAGGTGTTCCAGAAGTTTCAAGGCAATACTTTCAGTTAATTTTTTCTGGTGTTTTAAGAGTTCAGTTGAAGTTCTTATAGGAGAGAGAGAAATGGTAGTTTTTTTTCTTTAAGAACTTCAATTCAACCTCTAAAGTGCTAGAAAGCATTAACTTTTGGAACACCCCACTTTGTGGTGGTACATGTACATATTGAATGTGAGCTGTATATCTTTTCCTACTAACTGGAGGATGCTCTACAACTTTCTAATTGAAAATATTTCCTCATCTTCATTATTTTTCGAGAAAAAAAAATTTTTAACTTCCTCAATTCGCCACCAGGAGCGCTGCTGTTCATCTCATCTGATAGTGCATAGTCATTTTACTATACCAATACCTAACTTTCTTTGCAATATCTGTCTTGGTTCAAAAGTTATTGGCCGCATTCAAACTTTCCTAGGAACCCTGTATATACATCAAAATGTAATTTAGTAGGAATAATTACACATGTAACATTATGAATTAACTTTCTATTTAAAACCTACTTTGAAATAAATCATTTTATTGGGAAAAATTGTCTTAGTTTAAATTTTGAAAATAACAAAATTTTCAAAACAAACATTATACGTCAGTCATTTCAAATGTTATCGGCCTAACAAAAAAAACACAAGATTTTTGAGAATTTTTTTTTACTTTTCAACGTAGTCACCTTGCAATCAATACATTTAGACCAACGACTTTAAAACGACTTTTCCAAATACCATTGGAAAAATGCGATTTGCCCAACTCTGCAAAATAAGTGGTTTCCTCAACTTGTGGACCTCATGATATTTGAAGTTAATCTTCGTCCAGCAAGCCATTTCTTCAGATTTGGAAAGAGAAAGTAGCTTAATCGCTAGAAGCCAAATACAGCATATGTGGAACCACTTCAAAGTGTAGATTATGAAGTTTTACAGCAATAACCTAAGATGTATGTGCAGGTACATTATCATGATGAAAGAACACTTTTTGACCAGATGCGGACATTCAGCCGGAATAGCACCCTTCAGTTGGTCCAGTAGTGAAGTGTAATACTCTCCAGTAATGGTCCTGCCTTTTTCTAAGTAGTCTACGAGCATCACACCACAAGAAACCCAGAAAACCATAGCCAAGGCTTTTCCTGAAGATGAAACTATTTTTGCTCTACTCGGCACACTTTCACCTGAACCCACTCATTGTTTGGACTTCTGCTTCATGTCTGGCATGTAATGGTGAACTCATATTTCATCCACTATTATAAAATGTTGAAGAAACTCAGTAGAATTGCATTTAAGTAAGTCTAAATGCTCTTGAGAAGTGTTAATTTGAACGTGTTTTGCATCGACTGTTAACAAACACAGCACCCATTGAAATGAAAGCTTTTTTATATGCAAAATGTACTGGACATGGTTTATCAAGATATTTGCAATATCAGCAAGCTTGCATATCTTCAGTCAGCGATCATTTAGTATGGCATTGTGCATATTTATAACGATTTTGTCTGTCATAGTGGTTTTTGGAGTGTCACAAGCATTTATTATCTTGAATCGATGTATGACCACATATAAATTTAGCAATCTACTTTTCACTGTCGAAAATGAAGGGAAAGAATCCAGAGTGGAATCAAATTCTTTTTGTACGTTCATTGGAGTTATACCTTTTAAAACAAAATACTTTATAACAGCTTGAACTTCAATTTTATCCATTTTTCAGAAAAAGTGAAAACTTATCTGCTTTACTCAATTGGAACAAACAAGCAACTAAATGAACAGGCGTCAAACTTTGCAGCATGTCATCTAATGGGTTATACTTGACAAATATCAGTCATCTAATGGGTTATACTTGACAAATATCAGTCATTTGGTCATACTGGCACCATCTATGTATCAGACCAAGAACTTTTCGAATGACCCTTGTATATTAAAACAGATTAAATTTTAATATTCTTGAATGTTTAGTTCACATATGTACGAAAATTTTTTTTTACCTTTTTATAACATTCGAGTTCGCATTTTTGTAAAATTTTTTCGGAAGAAATTAATGCTGCTTCCACATTTCGCACTTCATTAACCAGTTGTCTGAATTCATTGGGTTCAAGCGATGCTTTATGGTCACTGCCTTTCCAGTTATGATCAAGTGTAAAATGGCGTTCCAAAATCTAAAAACATAACAAAAATTTAACTCGTGTGATTTTGTAAGATATTATTACCCTTCACAGGGATAACACAATTGCCAAATAATGGTCAACACAGAAAAGCCTCCGGGGCGAGAATTTTGTGAGTTTTCGTGGGGGAAATTTATTATACAATAATTTTTGCCACCCACGTATTAATTAGCTCAAACTAGAGCTTGTGTAATTTTGGAGAAAAAGAGACGCTTTCCCCATCCTGGATTCGAACCAGGGTCCCTCCGTTTAGCCCGGAGTGTCTTGGACCGCTAGACGAATGAGGACAGGAAACAACGCTCTCTTTCTCCGTATGTAAAGGTGTTAAGGTATTATTACCCTCCGCAGGGATAACACAATTGCCAAATATGGTCAACACAAGAAAGCCTCCGGGGCGAGATTTTTGTGAGTTTTCGTGGGGGAATTTATTATACAATAATTTTTGCCACCCACGTATTAATTAGCTCAAACTAGAGCTTTTTTGTTTTTGGAGAAAAAAGGGATGGGGATGGCATCTCTTTTTCTCCAAAAACAAAAAAGCTCTAGTTTGAGCTAATTATACGTGGGTGGCAAAAATTATTGTATAATAAATTCCCCCACGAAAACTCACAAAAATCTCGCCCCGGAGGCTTTTCTGTGTTGACCATATTTGGCAATTGTGTTATCCCTGTGAAGGGTAATAATATCTTACATCCTTATATACGGAGAAAGAAAGCGTTGTTTCCTGTCCTCGTTCGTCTAGCGGTCCAAGACACTCCGGACTAAACGGAGGGACCCTGGTTCGAATCCAGGATGGGGAAAGCGTCTCTTTTTCTCCAAAAACGAAAAAAGCTTTAATTCGAACTACATATACATGGGTGGCAACAATTATTGTATATCATATTAGGTTCCAAAGAAATATTGGTACAGAACATTGTAAATTAGCAGTAAGAATAATTTCACACACATTTAATCATGGTACTCAAACCTGCAAAGATTTTTCAGTTAATATTAAGAAAATATGCATTTTAAAACATTACATTAACTCAGTAGTTCCCAACCTTTTTCAAGCCGCGACCCATTTTTATAGTAACCAAGTAATCTGCGACCCCCTTTTATAGTAACCAAAAGATCCGCGACCTCCCTTTGTCGCCGCCGCCACATTTGCATAATAAATTTTTTTTTAACAGAGTAAAGAAAACACATTAAATATAGAATTATATTAATTAATGTATATTAGAGAATATAACAGACATTAATGTACATAAAAATAAAACAAACAACCATTAGTAGAATATTGCAATATGTGTAGCCATGTTGAAATATAAAAGCATTGGAAAATGTTTATGAAACTCCTTATAAAAATAATTGCAACTAAAAATAGCTGCGCACCCCCCATAGACACCTGTTTGCAACCCCTAGATTACTGAATTAACTATTGAATCAATTTTTTGAAATTATAGGTCTTATATAAACCAAAAGGTACAATTTAAATGAATTATAATAATTTTTGCAACAAATTTTTTCCATGCAAAGAAATATACAATCTTATTTTGAGTCAATATACAGGATGGTTAAAATTAAACTGACAATACTTAGGGCCAGTAACTCTGGTTCCACTGAACAGATCTGAATGAAACTTCAAATATGTATTATGTAGATCATTCGGCAGAGGTTTATATCGAAAAACAAATAGCTTGAAATTTCACCAATAGGTGGCGCTTTGCAGTTAAATCCATATGCAAATAAGTAAGAAATATGATTTTGTTGCAAAAGCAATACCTGCTGTTAGAACAAATCATTCAACCGCAATGACCATGCCGCCGAACAAAGAGGAATGCACATTAATCATAAAACTGGTTTATCAGAATGATAGTAATCCTTCGGCGGCACTCCGTGCTTATCGGTGGGTGGATGGAACATTTAAGGAGAGGATCCACATTCATAAATACAGCCCAAAACATGATTCGTAAGTTTGGAGAAACTGGTTCTTTAGGTGTCACTCCAAAATGAGGACTACTTGTAACTGAGCCAGCCATTGTAGAGGAAGTTGCAATTGAAACAGCTGTAGCCTCTACAAGTTCTCCAAAAGCTACTATAAGTGGTCTCACTACAGCATGGGTATTGAACATTCTGTGGTCACCCGTGCGCTTGATTTTGCGCAAAATTCTAAAGTTCTACATTTACAGGATACATGTCGTGCAACAACTGAAACAGCAAGATCATTTTGCACGTCTTCATTTTGCCTTGCGTTTTCTGTTGAGGATGCAAGTGGATGAGTACTGGCCATCGCATATCTCATGGACAGAAGAGGCCCATTTCCACTTAGATGGTGTGGTGACCACACAGAACTGTTGCATATGTGGTTCCACCAATCCTCATGCTGTACAACAACAGCTGTTACATTCCCCATATGTCACGGCATGGTGTGGATTCACAGCAAGTTCCATTCTGAGCCCATACTTCTTTGAGAAGGTCTCATCAAACGTGTTTGTTAGATGTACAGTCACAAGTGAACGATACAGCAAACTTCTGGAAGTCCATGTTGTCCTGGTGTTACGGCAATGAGACTGTTTGGTCATCACAGTGTTCACGCAAGACATACAACTGCTCATATGGCAATATGTGCAAAGACTGATTCGTGCTAACTTCTCTGATGAACCTGTCATCTCTAGCACCTTTCAAGAAACCTGACCAGCCAGATCACCAGATCTAAATCCCTGTGACTTCTGGCTGTGGGGTTTCCTCAAAGACCGTGTGTATCCAGGACGTGTGAAGAAGAGTTGAAAGCCAGCATCGTCCCCCATGTCTCTATTCCCAGCAATATGTTGCGTGTGGCCATTGATAATGTAGTGGTATGCTTTCAACATATTGTTGACCAACAAGGCATGCACATAGAGCACACAGGTGTGTAAGTAAATAAAAATTTGTTATTCTTTGATTTTTGTACTCGTCTTTCCTTTTGCTTCATGACAGCAACATCCAGTGGCTAAATTTTAAACTTTTTTTTTTTTAATGTAAACCTTGGCCGTATAATCTACATAACACATATTCGAAGTTTCATTCGGATGCATTCAGTAGAACCAGAGCTACCCGCCTCTGAGTACTGTCAGTTTAATTTTAACCACCCTGTACTAGCAATAATTGATATGCTCTTAAAAATAGAATTTTTGATATAGACTAGTTCGTATTTTATACAACAATCAATGCTTGTATTTCAAAATATATACCTATACGGTCAATAGTTAATATATCTACCTTTCTACAAGTTATAAAACATGGTATTTATCAAAAGGATGGCTGTGAAGAATTTAATTTCACAAGATTTTTAATATATTCATGGTTTTGGTTCAAACTAGAACTTTTCATTGGACTAGTCATTTAACTGGATGTATTATTTGTATATGATTTTCATTATGGATATTTGTGTGTTTTACGATACAAGGGCAGCAAAAGCAGTGCATGATGCGCTGGGACCTACAGTTTTCCGAGGAATCCGAACCTCTTAAAACCCCTGAAACTAAACCTTGAAAAACAGTGAGCAATTAGTTGACAAGCGTTCTGTTTTTCGATGCTATTGAGAGACAAAGATAAATGGCATGCTAGGCAAACATCTCAGCACTGCACCACCATAGGGTCTTCTTTTATGAATAAAATAAAATGAGGATATGAAAGTACATATAGTACTCTAGGAAAAAGAAAGCAACAAAAGAAAAAAGAAGAGTGCCGTTACAGTGAGTTCAAGTAAAAGGTGCATAGGATCTAAAACTTGAAGATTCACTGATATTCTCTAAATATTTTTCTAATGACCAAGGCCAAACTGAATGGATTTTAAAATTCCTTCAGCCTTTATGAGTGAAAGAAAAAAAATCACTCACCATTATGTTGATCGGTGTGGTCAAGCCAACTAGTAAAAACACACTGCATATCATCTTAATTATAAGTCAACATCTTAACCCATATGAGTATTATATTAATAATCATACTGGTTATATACAGGGTGTGTCATAAATTCGTGCAAACTTCAAAATTCACAATAAAAGAAGTAATGCTCGGAAAAATTTGGTTTGTGCACATATGATCAGAGGGACATTGGATTTTTTTTTTCTATGTATAAAAAAAAAAAGATTCCAAAAGTAACCAAAAGAGGGCGCTCACACATCATACTGGGACGTTTTATGCAAATCAGGCAAACACAAACCGACAATGAAACAGATCACAATAACATGACACTGTGCATTTACTATTTTAAAGTAAAAGATGTTCAACATGAACACCACCACAAGGTATTAGGCAAGTGAGGCACGTCACTACGCCTATTGCAGCTGAGTGTAGCATGTCGGCATCGATTCCACTGACGGTCCGTTGAATGGCATCTTTCAGTTTCATCAAAGTGGCAGGGGAGCCCCGGTACACACAAGATTTCAAGTATCCCCACAACCAAAAATCTTCCGGGGTCAAGTCTAGTGATCGTGAGAGCCACTTAAACTTACAACCTTGACTTATCACTCGGCCTTCCGTCAAAGTTTCCAAGAGGACTGTCTTGACTGCACGTGCAAAGTGGGGCCGGGCACCATCCTGCATGAAGGTGATGACAGGTAATGCATGTCTTTTCTGCAATACAGGCACAACATGGTCACTCAAAGGCGTAACATACGGTTTTGCAGTGACTGTACATGTTTTCCAACCGGATATAGGACAATGCACTTCAAAAAAGAAAGGGCTCAAAATGAAAGACGCGGTGAAACCACACCAACCAGTCACATGAGGAGAATGCAGTGGCTTAGTGAGGTACTCATTAGGGTTTGACGTCGCCCAAATATAACTGTTTTGCGTATTGACATCACCATGCAGTGAAAAGTGGGCTTCATCCGTCCACATGACATTCAACAACCATTGTGGGTCACGTTCCATTTATGCAAGCGCCCATGTAGCAAATTTTTGTCTTTCATCTGTTTCTGCCGGTAATAATTGGTGAAGTGCCTGTATTTTGTACGGATACAGATTCAAGATTCCGTGCGAAATATGGGAAACTTTCGCAATGCAATACTTGTGAATTCGCCGTTTTTGTAGAAAAGTTTAACCACCAACGCTCAACCTGCTAGCTGTCATTCAATGCTGTCAGCATTGAATGACGAATCCATTTCCAGCCAGGTGTTTTACTGCTAGCCTGATGTGCATAAAACGTCTCAGTATGACGTGTGAGCGCCCTCTTTCAGTTACTTTTGAAATCATTTTTTTTTTTATACATGGAAAAAAATCCAATGTCCCTCTGATCATATTCGCGTAAACCGAAATTTTTTCCGAGCATTACTTCTTTTATTATGAATTTTTGAAGTTTGAACGAATTTATGATGCACCCTGTACTATATGACCAGTACATTAGCATGTATTGCTTACACTGCCTTTGACTTCTTTCCTGTAAAGGTTTATACTTTTGTTTGGTATTGTGTACATATAATACTTTTAATTTTGCTGTACCTTTACAAGAATTTTACAAATATCATGTTCTGACTATTTATTTAGCTACATTGAACAGTTATTGTATCAGAAAAGACTAAATACACACTTTTGCACCAAGGGCAACAGCAGCAATACTAATCCCTATTCCCTTTTCATGTCCGGAATATCCTATCACTGCATTAGCAAAATGTTGTTGGTAAATCTAAAGTAAAGATATAATTAAAAACAATGAAAGTATAATCACTACATTATGCTAAAACTTACATTATTAATCCAAAATACCAAAACATTTCATTACTAAAGAAAACATATGCTTAGTTTTTAAAAAAAAGTTGTAAAAATTATGAGGCAAATTGTAGACACTTAAGGAACGTATATCTATACATATATATATACACACACAGTCAAAATTGTATAAATGCATACATGAGTGGATTTATCATTTTGCTACCCCTAGGCTATGTAATTTTACCCTAATTCTGGTATATACATGTGCCACGACACATTGGTGGGAACACAAGAATGGTTTCTAAGACATTTCTGTGTACTTATGAAGTTGAAATTTTATAATAAAACACCAGTTTGACTAAAAAAATATGTGTGCTTAAGCTGTTTGTGCTATTATAGACATGTAGTTAAGCGGGTTTAAATAACCCTAGAAAAATAGGAAAATTTTCAAGCTTAATATCTTACATGCACTTCTGTGATTTATATAGCTACATGGTGTGTACTATATGGATTCAACTGCATATAGGGCCAAAATTTACAGGATCCAACCAATTCCTATCTCTCCATGCTCCCAAAATTTTTTCATGAGCTAAAATCTAAGAACATCAAGCAAGTACTTTTTTGAACAATTCTCATCACAAATAATTAAAAAACAAACAAAGTTTTACACTGGAAGAGGTCCCGAACTACTGGGTATTTATCTGTCTTGATCATTTTAAATCATAAGGAAACAAAAACTACGAACTCTAGTAAAATTTTGCATCTTATTAATTTGTACCATCACTTTCCACATGTTGTAGAAACACTGGTTATTCTTTACAAATACTTACAAGGCACGAAGAAAAACAACAAGCAAAAAATCCTGTGGACAGTTCAGGCAAGAAACACCCTTGAAAAATGCAAAAAAAAAGGGGTTGGCAAATGCAATATTACTAGCTTACCTGTGCCAAAACGTCTACTTAGTTTTGTACAAAACTAATGCATACGATTACACAATTGATGTTCCCTTACATCAGGTTTCCAGAAATATAGATTATTAGGATGTTTTCAAACAAACCAAATCTGGCCAAAATTAAATAAAGAGTTTATAACAGAGAACTTTTGCCTTTGTGACTATTAAAAAATTCGGATACATGTTAGAAGACTAAGTTTAATTTACACAGACTTTGACTTGTACTTTTCAGGAGAAAAAAAACAACAAAAAACAGATGTTCCTCTCAACAAAATCAGCAACTCTACTTCATTTTGCAGTTTACAACAGATACCCACTACATTAAGGGTGCAGATAACATTGTAGCCAACATACCACTTTTAAAAGGTATAATAGTCCTGCTGGGCCATGTAAATTATGATGAAATCACATGAACATTAATGAAGATTTTAAAAAAAACAGAAACAAAGACCTATTTTTAATTAAAAGAAAAATACTACCCAAGTATTATGTTGAATTAAATTAGGATTCATCTATAAGCAATGCTAGATCATATATCTGAAAAGCCTTTAGGACAAAAATTTTTTTAAACAGTGTACATAATCCAGTATGCTCACTTGGCTTTAAATGAATAGGCATTGCAATGCCTAATCTAAACAATACATAGCTTATTGGAAGTCGAAAATTCATATGCTAACTTGAGCACCATTGTAATTTTTCACAAAACTTTCAGATCTTTTTTTTTATTATGTCTATTTGGATATCATTAGACCAGTGCTGCCATTAGAATGTTTCACCCATTGCCTTGCACCAACAGGTTCATTCTCCGGCCTGGTGACATACCAAAAACATTACTGCAGTTACAATTGCACAGCTTTCCATCTTTATAGCGGATTACACAATTTGGAGAATCATCCAGAATAACAACAGACTAGGGCTGATAATTCGAATCTCAACTACTGAAAGGCCTGACTAAACTTCCTGGTAGATTGAATTCACACAACAACATTCTTTCCTTAAAGCAATAGTCTCATAATAATTTTAGACCTCCCAAAACAGCAATTAACCCATTAATGGCCAAGCATAGAAATTTACGGTGATATTGCATAAAAATACCTATGTTTTTTATTTAGCAATAATGCTTCATTGAAAAAAAAAAATCTAGTGTATGTGGGGGATGGGGGGACAGGGCAAAATGTTGAGTTAACGAGGTCAGATCATATATAAGTACAAAATTCAGGATTTTTATAAAACGCAATTAATTTTCACGTAACAGAAATTTTATACATTTTTTAAAATGCTTTTACAGATATTCCCATAATTATCTGAATAATTATCTAATAAAAATCCAATTAATAAAATTTTAATTATCTAATAAAATTATAATTGCCTAATAGAATTCTAATTATTTAATAAAAATTCAAATTAACTACGTACTAATAAAAATTCCAATTCAGGAATGAAAATTTCGTATATCCCAATTAGCTAATGAAAATCTTAAGTAACTAAAAAAGTCCTAATTAGCTAATGCAATGGTTAATTAATTAATAAAAAGTCTAATAAACAATCAAAAATGAAGAGCATTTTGTTTTTCGGAGATATTACGTTTAGCTGTTAGTCCCATCTCAGTCGCAAGGTGTACCTTTGGAGCGTAAAACTACTTAAGCCAAACCAAATCACAGCATGTGACCTCAAAATCAAGGGGGTCTTTTTTAGTTTTTATTAAAAGGAAAGGATACTAACGAGATATAATTACAGCAGGGTGGGAAGGGGTGCATGAGTGCAGTCAAGGGAGTAGACAGGTGGCTTTCCCCCTGCTTAGAAATAAAAGTTGAAGTACATTTGGGTATATTTTAGTATTTTTGATAATATATTTCGGGTTACCAGTGGTTTGTTCAACGAGATGGAAAGCTGGCTACGCCCATGGGGGAGGAGGGCGAGGGTGTCAGGAACACCCTTATTTCATTTTCTATATATATATATATATTAATATTACTTTCTCAATAAACATAATAAATAAAAGCTCTTTGTTCATAATGGGTATTAAATCAAATAACTAATTATTACATTTTATAACCGTAAAAAATTACAGTGTAAAAATCTTGGAAAACGTCAAATTCTGAAATATATAAATGTTTATAGAACAAAGGAAACAAAGTAGCAAAAGTTAGATTGCATTGTCACTATTGTTAGCTGTCGATAATGCTAGTCAAAGTAAACATTCAAAGAAAGAATTTGGAAAAGCCAAACCAAACTCAAGGTTGCCCCAAAAGGGTGCAGCTATAAGCCGGCCAACATTGCGTTAATGCAACATTATTTTCTTTCTTCAATATTGCGTATTTATAATTATCATTTTTTGTAATTTCCATTTTTCACAAACTGTTGACATCTGAAAGATTATGTTTAAAAGAAAAGAACGTTGATATTCGTCAATCAGCAATTAATATACTTTTTCAAAAAATGGGTCTTTGAAAGTCCCTCAAAACACTTAAAAATAAAGAATTATAAAGCAGAAAATTTAACTTTCTTCCATTTGCAAAAAATTATATTTAGTAAGATCAAATCTTTCTGAACATGATATGCCAAAATTTGAGGGGGAAAAAATTAATTGGGATATAGAAAAAAATCCTGAAAATAAGGTTGAATTAACGGAACGTTGGTTGAAAATGGGTTAAATATCACCACACAAAAAGAGGGATTGAGGTTTTACCAACTACATTGTTGGAACTACATTTAGCAATCAAAGCTGATCTCAATTATATACCCAGAGAGCTAATATATGGTTCAATCATTTACCTACCAGAAAAATTGTTACACTCTTTAAACCAAGAGGATGAACCAACGCAATATGTGGACCACCTAAGGAAGCGCACATAATGGATAAAAATAAGCAAAATTTCTAACTACAAATGGATATTTTTTCTGTACAGAATAAAAGAGCTGAGGAAATGACATTAGAAAAGACAAAATATCATTAAAAAAACCTATGACAGACCTTTTAAGTACTTGTATATAAAATAAGTAAAGTATAAAAATTAAATATTTGAGGCAAGACAATACATGTGCTGACAGACAGATTGAAACCAGACACACGCTCTAACTTTCGAGTCAAATATATGAGTGGAACTGTTCCTCTGCTGATATGTATGTTTTTTTAGCATGTAAAATATAAAGGTGTTCTCATTCATATACATGTTCTCTTATTAGAAGTATTTCCACTAACAATATAAAGAAGTGACTGGTTCATTTAACAAATCTGACATGGTAGGTTTGTTTATGGCACAAGGACAGCAAGGGTCATGCTGATAAAGGACCTAGTTTTCAGAAGAATCCAAACCTTTTATGGCCTAGGGAACCAATCCATTACATATAAGCAGTTAGCATACATTTTGACACAGTAGGACAATTTATTTTGATACAAACCCATTTGTGTATTAGGTAATATACAGGGTGGTTATAATTAAAGTTCAACATTCAAAAAGCTGTAGAAAAAAGAACCACTGCTCAAAATTACATGAAATTTGAACTGAATATACTCGAAGGAGGAGGAAATGGTATGGAATTAGAAAAAAAATAGTTCTAAATTTTAGCAATAGATGGCGCTTTAAGCATCATAACATAAATGGGTGTAGCTACAAGTGACATTTGAATCGCAATACGATAGCTATGGCGTGCGTTGCATGTTAAACCAACTGTACTGTTCAATGTGCATGACTGTATCGTTTTCTTTTTTTTTCACTGAAAAAATGACTTCCAAGTCATTCAACAGTTGTGGCACTGTTAGTGGAAAGCCCATCCACCGTGACAGGGTCGTACCACATCGGATAGGAAAAATCTGTTTTTAATTTTCCTGAGGCCAAAAAACACATAAAAAGCAACAATGAAAGTGGTTTTTAATTGTCCTGAGGCCAAAAACTTTATAAAAAGCAACAATGAAATCGGTTTTTAATTATCGGCAGACTTGCACGAGACATGTTCAATATGCTGTCCACCGTTTTCTCCCACAAGTTGAAACCGATAAACAGCATGTTCCACAACAGATCGGACTGTCTCAAGGGTCATGTTGTGAATGTGTTGCGCAATGCGTGCCTTCAATTCAGCTAATTTTTCAATCGGACTACTGAACACAACACTTTTTAGGTAACCCCACATCCAGAAGTCACAAGGATTAAGATCAGGCGATCTTGACGTCCAGGCTGTTGGAAAATGACGGCTGATAATTCTATCATTTTCAAAATGCCTCTTCAGCAGCTGCTTCACTGGCTTTGCAATGTGCGGAGGAGCACCATCTTGCATAGAAATGCTACCCACACATGCACGCTGTTGAAGTGTTGGAATGACGTGGTTGCGCAAAAGACTCTCATAGCGTTTACCATTGACGGTACAGGTAACAGGACCCGCACGACCCATCTCCTCGAAAAAAAATGGCCCTACGATAAACAATGGTGTCAACCCGCACCACACAGTTACCTTTGCAGAATGAAGAGGTATTGGTTCATGTTAGAACAGGTTTTCCATTACCTATATTCTGCAATTCTGAGTATTGACATGTCCTTGGAGATGGAAATGGGCTTCGTCGATCCACGAAATGTTCCATGGCCATTCATTGTCCAATTCCATGCGAGCAAGAAATTCTAGAGCAAAAGTGTGTCTTACTGGCAGGTCAGCAAGAAGCAACTCCTGAACATGGGTAATTTTGTATGGATAGCAATACAGGATGTTTCGTACAATTTTATGCATCATGCTCACAGATATGTCCAAAGTTCAAGCAATTCCCCGTGCACTGCACGTTCGCACACCGCTGCTCGTCTTTTCCTGGAATGCTGTGAGCACATCTTCTACTGACGTCGAAGCAATTGGTTTCCTCCCCCTGCCAGATTTCACTTCAAAAGAACCTGTCTCTTCGAATTTCTTGATCATTTTCTCGAGACCCTTGGAAGACATCGGACCACAGCCTTTTTTCATACCCTTTACTGTCCTGAACTTCGTTAGAGCTACTGGCGCACTGTCACCGTTCTTGTAAAAGAGCTTCACAAGCAGAGCGCGATCCTTCATTGAGAGAGTCATGACGAGCTTCTCAGACGCTATATGAGGAAAACGCCATGTACCCAGCGTTTTTATAACAAATGCAATGTGTCGTGCGCATGACACGTCTTTTATTTTGCATATTATGATGCTTAAAGCACCACCGATTGCTAAAATTTTTAACTTTTTTCCATACTATTTCCCCCTTCTTTGAATATATCCAGTTCAAAATTCAGGTCATTCTGAGCAGTGGTTCTTTTTTTACAGCTTTTTGAAAGTTGAACTTTAATTATAATCACCCTGTATATACGCAATCCCTGAAAAAAAGTTTGGAGTTAACATCTATGGTCTATAAAATTTCACCAAAATCAATAAGGCATTCTAAAGAAAATAAATTCATTAAATCGAATTGGTGTATTTACAAAAATATACATTGTTTCTAAAATTTACATGTAAAGGGATCATTTAAATTAGCAGTATTTTTTAAATTATTTAATTTTAACTCACAACACCGTGAGAAAAAAGTATGGAATCATTTGAAGTATGGGGAAAAAAGTATGAAATCAAAGGCTTGTTTATGCAAATTCTAAGTGAGCAAATGATGTTATGATTATGTAATATGCATGGTTGAATTCTGAGTGGAGGTAAATATATAAAACCAGCATCATTTGCTTTTGTTTGTTTGGCTTTTTTATGGCGCAAGAGCATCTGGGCTATACTGCGCCAAATTGCTGCTATATTGTTAGCTAGCAAAAGACAAAAAAAAGGCACCGATAATAGAGCTCAATGTTCAAGTTAAAAACACAGTGTTCTCCCTTGCTATCTTTTGAATGGGTGGGCCACCCGGCTGTTTTTACGAGCTGCCCCGGCAAAAACGTATGGAAAAAAAATTAAAATACGTGGGAAATTAATAATTTTTGATCCTTAGCCTACATAAATGTATGGAAACTGTAACCAGTGACTTTAGTAAAACTTCCCCATCCCATTACTCCTATCGGGACTGAACTCGCCCGAGCTAAAAGCGACCCTGATTCAGTTTGACCATGCTCCTATCCCCCCCCCAATAATAAAAAAAAAGGAAACAAAACAGCGAGATAAGCGAAGCGGCGGGTTACCACTAGCATCTGGTGAGAGGAGGAGATCAGCATTTCTGCGCATGTGCGAGGATTTCGTACATCCACGCACATGTGCAGAACGTGGAGCTCTTCCTGTCTGTTACACTAGTCGGGTTACTGGCGCGGCATAGGTATTTCTGCAGTCTAACGTATTTATTCGTCTTGCAGCCATATTTTACTTTGTGTTTTTAAAATGAGTAAAAAGTTAGTCCAGGAAAAGAACCTGTTTAGTTATTTTAACAAAGTCGAAAAGAATGTACACGAAAGTGTTACGTCTACAGCCGCAATTACAAGTAGTAAATCGTCGATTTCCGAAAGGGACATGCTTGGGGCTGGACCTTCTGACCTTGTTTCTAGTGAATCAATCAGGCCTGGATCTGCTTCAAATGTAAAACATACTTTTAAACACCGTACTTCGGGAATTAACAAGGAATGGTTTAAAAAATTTGAATGGTTAGTAAGTAAAGACAATGGAATGCTGTGTTTCACTGGTATGAAATATGGTAAGAAAAGGGTTACCAATAATATTTGGATAACCATTCCATGCACTAGACTGCGACAGGAAAGCTTGGTAGATCATGAAAATAGTGTGTTACATAAAGAATCTAGTTCAGATATTCTAGATAAAAAGGCACTTGCAAAAACTGGATTAGGGCAAATTGAAAAATCTATTTCAATTTTACATAGTTTAGAGAGAGAAGCTATTGTTGGTGCTTTAAGATCTATGTATTTTTTAGTTAGAAATGAACTACCACATATTACATTATATAAAAAACTGCTGAAACACAGTGAAGCTATGAGTTGTATCTATTTAAAACATCTCAATGTTTTGTAAAATGCTAATTACACCTCTGAAAGAATAATGCAAGAGCTGCTTGAAATTTTAACTGCAGAAGTTAAATCTGAAGCTGTTTTATTTCTTTCAAAACTCTTCTGTTAGAATGGCTGGTTTAACTGAAATTCAAAGTATACTAGACTGTCCTCAAATTAAACTAAAAATGGTCAGTGATACTAGATGGTATCTCATGATAATGCATTCAGGTCTTTAAGAGAATGCCTGGTTAGTGTTGTGGCTGCACTAGAAAGAGAAGCTGTTGAGCGAAATGATAACAACTGAAGGGTTAAGCAAACATATCAGAACATACAAGTTTTTAGGTTCTTTACTAATGCTTTCTGATATTTTACCTCATTTGGTTACTTTATCTAGGGCTTGGCAAAAGCAAAATGTAGACTTAACAGAAATAGAACCAATTTTAGAAGCCACAAAACTGACCATTACAGAATTTAAAGAATCTCCTGGTTGTCATTTTCAAAGCCTCCACCAAAATCTCACTAGCTTGTGGTCTGATTTTCACGTTAAATTTTCAGATGCTAAAGCAGCTACGCTTAAAATTACAATCTATGATAAATACATAGATGCAGTTGTTAATCACTTGGAAGCAAGATTTCCAGACATGTCTATTATTACATCTTTCCCTAGACTTTTTAGTACAAACACCAGTTGTGCCCAAAATGAGGCAGCTGATATTCTCTTCGATTATCATTCTAAACAAGGAAATCCACTAACATTAAACTACGAAGCTTCTAAATTAGAGTGGGCAGTTGCCTCCAAAATGATCAAAAGGCGATCATATAAAAATCAGAACACAAAGCAAATACTTTTGAAAATGGCTACAACACCTTAGCTCAGAGAATCATTTCCCAATTTATCAAAGCTGACTACTGTTGCACTCTCTATACTTGTTAGTACAGCAGAATGTGAAAGAAGATTCTCAGCTCTAAAGCGAATTAAGACCTGTTTACGAAACCGAATGAAACAGTCAACTCTCAATAATCTTCTGGTTATTTCAATAGAGGGGCCAGATCCAGAAGATTTTAATTATAACAAAGCAGCTGATAACTTTGCTTCTCAGAAGAAGAGAAAAATTCATGTGTTAAATTCAAATCAAATTTATTAATGCATATTTCAACTAAAATATACAATGGATAAAGTTTAAAAACTAGCTGTTTTTAATTAATATAACCATAAGTTTCCATTAAATTTAATAGTTTAGTTGTTGAATTTTCATTTATCTTTATGTTAAAATCTCCAAGTATTATTATATTTTTTTTCTAAAACATTAACATTTAAAATTTTTTCCAGTTTATCAAAAAATTATTTATGTTTGAATTAGGTAGTCTGTATAGAGTTATTAATTTTAGGTTATTTAATTTTACAGTTAAAATTTCTAGGTCATCAGTTATTTCAGTTTCTTTATCCAATCTATCTGCATCCAAGTCAGTTATTATATAAACTGATATACCTTCACCCTTTTTTGTTGTTCTATTGATAAAAAATTCTTTGTAATTATCAATATTAAATGTTAAATCATTATTCTTCCATGTTTCTACAACTATTTCAGGTTCATTATTTTGTTTCATTATATATTTAATTTGGTCATGTTTGTTTATCATACTATTTGTATTTAAATACAGTAATAAAATTTTGTTGTTAGATTTTGTTTTATTTAAATATAAGTCAATTTTTTTCTTTTAGTTTTTGTTTTTAAGTTAATTCTTATTTTTCTTCTACCAGTATTTTTTGTTAATTTGCCATAATTAGTATTTTTTTAATTAATTTATGTAAGTTAAACTTTGTAACTTTATCTCTTTTATTATTATTTGTTTAAGTCATTGAGTTTCATGAATTAAATAATACATGAGTATTGTTTATATTAATTGTTTGGGAGTTGTTGTCTTTTCTCATTTTTATTTATCCTTTATTGGTACAGATGTGTTTCCAATTGTTTTTGGAATATTTTAGAATCTCCGAATATTAATGCATTTTTCTCAGATGTTCATTTATGTACAATTTATCCTTAAGCTCCATTTTCCCCATAACTGTTCTTATTTTGTATTTTTTCTTTGTACACAAAATTCATTTCTTTTAACTTGTTTAGTAAATCTAATATTTTACTTTTTCCCTGGTTATTTGTTTTTAATCTACGAGTGATTTCTATATAATTTTTATTTAATTCTCTAATTTTTTTAATTATTTCAAAACAGTTTTCGTCAGGTGTTAATGGCATTCCCTCCACTATTAAGTCTTTACTCATGCCATGAGTTTCATTTTTATCTAATCTTATTTCAATGTTTTGTTGTTCTTGTATAACATCTAGTTTTCTTTCTATATATAGTCTTTAGCATTATTATTAGATTAAATACAAAGAACTTGTATATATGCTTTCAAAACAGTTTACTTATAGCCTAACTGTCGTCATAGGCTTAAATTTTTTGTAGAAAAGTTTATCTCTAGATTTGGTATAATCTCATTTTCTTATTCGTTGCATTCAAAGAAAGCATTTAAATGTTAAAATAAAATTGCATGTGTTTTCTACAGTATATTACATAACCCGTAATATATATATATATATTTCTTGTTATGGTGCCATCCTCTCCTAACAAGAAATAGGGAAGAAATACTTAGAAGAGTTGAAGAATTCTACAAAAAACTATATGAAAGTAACAGTGAATTAAACGAAGACATTGAAATAGTCGAAGGAACAGCTCCTAAAATCTTAAAAGAAGAAGTTTCATTTGCAATAAAAAATATGAAGAAAGGAAGAGCCCCTGGTGATGATGGTATTACATTAGATATCCTAAAAGAAGCTGGAGAATATGTAGAAGACATACTTGCAAAATTCTTTACCAAATGTCTTAACAGCGGTAACATACCAAACCAATGGGATTCTGCAACAGTAATTCTTTTGCATAAAAAAGGTGATAAAGAGGATTTGAAAAATTACCGACCAATTAGCTTGTTACCTGCTATTTATAAAATCTTCACAAAAGTGCTAACACATCGCCTGCAGAAAAAATTAGATGCAGCTCAACCAAGAGAACAAGCTGGATTTCGAAGTGGATTCAGTACAGTGGACCATATTCAAGTATTAAGAGAATTAATTGAAAGAACACATGAATATGAACTTCCATTGTGTGTTGCATTTATTGACTATGAGAAGGCCTTTGACTCTATTAAAACATCAGCAGTCATCAACTCTTTAAGATCAACAGACATTGAGGATGTGTACATTGACATGGTGAAACGTGTGTATAAAAATGCAAGTGCAAAATTTCGGTTACATAAAGATACCGAAGCTATCAAAATTGGTAAAGGTGTGAGGCAGGGAGATACCATTTCTCCAAAACTTTTTACTTCAGCTTTACAGATGATTTTTCAGCAGATAAATTGGAATAACAAGGGAATAAAAATAAATGGTGAATATTTAAATCATTTGCGGTTTGCTGATGACATTGTTATTTTTTCAACGAACCCATCAGAACTCCAAGACATGGTACAGGAGCTCTCAACTAGAAGTAAAGAAGTTGGACTCAAGATGAACCTACAAAAAACTAAGATCATGTTCAATAATTTCGTAGAGGAAACAAAAATACAAGTTGACAACATTGAGCTAGAAATTGCTGATTCATATATTTACCTTGGCCAGCTGATTTCAATGGATGGCAACATTATGAAAGAACTCAACAGACGTATTAAACTTGGCTGGAGTGCATTTGGAAGAAACAGTTTTATCCTGAAGGGGAAATTGCCTTTGTGTCTAAAAAGAAAGGTCTTCAACCAGTGTGTATTGCCAGTCCTCTCTTATGGATCAGAGACATGGAGTCTAACAGTTGGAGCAATACGAAAGTTACAGACAACGCAAAGGAGCATGGAGAGGTGCATGCTTGGAATAACTAGGAGAGATCGAAAAAGAAACACTTGGGTGAGAGAGCAAACTAGAGTAGAGGACATCATTGTTAAAGTAAAAGGGCTGAAATGGCGATGGGCTGGGCATATTGCAAGAAGAACTGATCAACGATGGACAACAGAAATTCTGAACTGGATTCCAAGAGACCACCGAAGACCTAGAAAACGTCCTCAAACTAGATGGGTGGATGAAATAAGAAAACAGGTTGGGGTGACGTGGAAGCGAATTGCTCAGGATAGACTTGTGTGGAAAGCATTTGGAGAGACCTTCATCCAGCAGTGGATAGATAATGGTTGAATATGATGATGATGATATATATATATAATATTTATTAATTATTATTTATATATATAATACTTTATAAATCAGAATACATGGATTTTGACCACCCGGCTGGTAAAATTTTCAAGGCACAACTGTGTACCTTGAATAAGAACGTTATACCTATTGGGGCACATTGGTACATGTACCAATGTGCCCCAATAGGACTGTACCAAACTACACCCACTAGCAGATTTCTTAAAAAGTGTCATGGCTGACTCTTGCTGTTTATACAGTAGTTAAACACAGTGTGAAAATAAATGACATTAAGTTTATGTTATAATGTGATATTATACTTACAGTGATAGATTGAATTGAACACTGAATATCAGGTTACAAGTAGTTTTCTAAAAGTTTACAAAATTAGAGTAAAACCATAGTTCTGACCTTTGTTAGGAAACTGCAAATCCAATCCCAACAAACTTTTATTAGAAGATAGTCTTCACTGTTGCCAATTGTGATAAGAGAAATCAAACACTTATAAATAAATCAGCTGTAAATATCTACATTGTACCTCATGTACCAATGTGCCCCAATCTCCCCTAAATGTGCGAGATATTCATTTTTTTATCCAACACAGTTTCAAGTTTTATTATTGGTTTTTAGTGGCAACACAACAGTTGTTGTTTTTCAATATTCTTTTTTGTATTGGTTTTTTGGGGCTTTCTTTTCGTTTTGTTTTTTATGTACTTCAGGGTTTTTGTTGTTCGAATAAATAATTTTATAGAAAATGACGGAGCGGACGTCTTTTTGTACTGACCGCAATTTAGTTTTCTTAGATGAACCGTCGCTTTTAAATTGATACAGATGTCCAAGTTATATCGACATTTGCGATCAGCGACAAGCAAAAAGGTGGAACTCAACTTTAAGGAATCAGATCTCTCAAAGTGTGTTTGAGTTGTTGTCAATATTCCGACAGGGATAGTTTAAGTTTAACGATATTTTGTTTGGTTTCATGCTTATTTCCAACTTTTAAGTTTGCTAT
>QLNU02015360.1:126599619-126614696 GCA_006491805.2 Dysdera silvatica
GCGTGACCACCTCCGCCAACGGTCCGGATTAATTATAAAGGTCTATCGTATTTACCCGCACGCACGCGCATCTCTAATCCATGTGTTTAACTGTTTACCAGCAGTGTTGCCTTCTAACGCGTTTAGGGATTTATAGTAATTTTTGTTTTGTTTTTGGTCAGCTTTAATTATTCTTTTGTTCTGATTCGTTTTTTATTCATTTTTTTTCTCTAATTCACAAATTTCACTTGCTTTTAGTTTATTTTTGCTCTGGTCCTTCTTCCTCTTCGTAATAAACGAAGTTCCGAAAATAATGTTCAATTAATATTGTCGAACTCATCAAATTAAAAATGACCTGTCCTGAATATGATCTCCCTACACGGCAACAGCTTGATCTAAAAGTAAACTGAAACAGACCGGAAATTGTAAGAAACAAACAAACAAATTTATTTATTTATTTGGTTTTTAGGGGGCAAATGACATACATCAGAGGAGAGCCCGGGGGAAAAAGGTCGACAAGAAAGTAGACTTAACAAGTCCTACGCTACTCAAGAAATTTAGCAACAATAATGACAATAGGGTGTAAACAGAGATGCGATGCAAACAGAAAATTAAATATAAATAATTGCAAATTATCCGTTACCAATACTGGGAATGCCTACATACATAATTATCAGCGGCCCAAATGCCCATAAATCTGTGCACAATTAAGTCAAGGCAAGACGAGTCGTCTGTGAATTATTGTCCATGATGTTAAATACGCAAAGGAACTTTTGCTCCTTTAAACGGGATTCTGCTTGTTACTTTAACTTCTTAAACTTACCTTTTATATTTCCAAGAGTATATGCTTCTGAAGTACATGAATTAAACTACAAGGAAAGAATCAAAGATTATATGAATAATGAAACTAGTAACGAACGTCTGAAAAAAATGTTTTCTAAAAAGTAAGACCTGATTCAAATATGTGATTTCGCTCAAATGAATTTAACTTGAAAGAAATTTTAGATTTAATAGTGTGAAAGTAAAAGCTCCGATACATTTTTTTTAATGTGGAAATTTTGTGTAAAATTTTTAAATTAACATAGCAGTATTTATAATGGGTAATATTTCACCTGATATTTAATAACTATTAAGTAGATTTTTGGGTAACAGTGCAGAACACGTCCCCCAGTGTTTCTATCTTTTTGAAATGAATCAGAAAGTTGCTAGTACATATACTTGTGACATCACACATAGGGGCATTTGGATGTGTAAGGGTTTCATGTTTGGGTAGATTTGCATGTGTGAATTGTATTATGCCTTAATTAATGGTCGACATTTTTTTGTGGAATTGTGATTGAAAGGAAAAAGAAATGTGTTGGAGCAGGTTATGAAAGCAGAATGATTTTCATCTGGATATGATTGTGATATGAGATCGTGGGCTAGGCCTCACTTGAATGATGTTATCAGAAAGTGTAAATGTGCATGACAGGGGAAGCGAGGGGGAGGGAAGGGACAAGAAGGGAGGAAAAAAGAGAAGAGGAAGCAGAGGAGAGAAAGAAGAAAGTAAGGAAAAACCGTAGTCAGGAATAAGAAACTGTTGGACTCATAGTGTGGCGGCACTGGCATAAAAATAGACCACAAAATTAGTTTCCCGCGTTTGTAAATGTCACACGTCTGACAAAAAGGACCAACAAAAGTTAGTACATTCTTTTTTTAACTTTGCTTAATTCGAGACGTCCATGTTATTACCATGACGTAAACAACATGGTGTCAAGTCAGTGTCACAATTGCTATGCATGTTGGAAACACTTCCTACTAAAAGTCGCTAGGGGACGATTTTTGAACCTGTTTTAGAGCCTGTTTTTGAACAATTTATTTGATAAATTGCATCTACTGTGTTGCAACCGTAACACGTTCACCTAGCTTGCACTTATCCTGTGTTCGACTCCCATCGCTGTGGTAAATAATAAACGTTTAACGACTAAATGCTCACTGTAGTCCGGTGCTTGGTTCTCTAGGCCTTAACTCTTTAAGCCTCAGAACGGCCGAAGACGGCCGTGTCTCCCTGACTCACAACGGCCTTAGTCGGCCGGCCAGGTAGTTAGCTCTGTTTCTCCCCTTCTGGCACATAAGGAGGAAGGGGACCCCCTGTAGCATATACTAGGTATGTATCAAAGGCACGGAATAATGGCGTATACAAAATGCGCACCTTCATAGATTAGGTTACTGATACAAATGCAAATAGCGGTTGGCGGAAAAATTTACAATTTTCGCCAATGGCATAAAATAAATATCGGTCAAAATTTTGTCAACTCAAAAGCCATGTTATGATATTGGGTGTAGGGAGCGTGTCCATATAATTATTTGAAGTCATCATGTATAAGTCTCTAAATTACTAAATAGACTAGCTCCATTTTTCACTGATTATGATACTTATTTATTACATCATACACTATTTAATATGTTTCCAGAGACCAAATTAAATACCAACCAAATTAATCATTTCCTTGTATACTTAACAGATAATCTTCAAATTTCATAATTATTTATTAAACATGATTTTTTTAAATATCTGTGATATAGACAGAAAGAAAATAAAATATTTTTTGAGAAAAAAAATATTCAAAAGGAACCTATAATATAAAACCTTCTCGTCCCAATCACCCTTATTCATGGGGGAGGGGCAGGACTTTTCAAATGGCTGACGTTTTAATTATCGAAACCCAAAGAAATTAATGTTGTTTGATACCCCCTGCAAAAATTACGGATCATCTCTACAGAGAGATAAAGGTGATTCTTCCGGCAGAAGTGGGGAAGGGGCACAAAACGATATAAAGCGAAATAATGGACACTTTGGTGCTACATTTCTGAAAAAAATTCGGGGGTGATACATCCACTAGCGGTTTCTGTAAAGGTATTTTTTGTTCTTTTTGGGGACGAGGGCACTAAACTATTACTAGTCATATAGGTGACATATTAATTTCATTGTGTATACAATTTTAACGAGCCAAGGCTTATTATATCAGAAATTCGCAAACTCTTGGGCATGACTTACTGGCAGTGTTCGGTAATGTCTAAAGGGGGCAGTATAAGTATATTAAAATTATTATAAATGTTAATTTTTGTTGCAGAATACGCATATGATATTAATTTGCAAATATTAAATAAAAGTGGGAGGGGGGCAAAACTGTAACATATTAAAGTATATAGTATAGAAAACAAATATAATAAATAATATTTATTATACCAATGACTTCCTTACTTCCTGCCGGTTTAAGAATTTTATGGGCCCTAGGCTGAAAGAATAGAATGGGCTCAAAATGTGGCACTTGTAATAGTCAATCAAAAAAGCACAAGATCTTTTTTATGTACATTACCTTCAACATTCATGTTTACCAATAATAAAAATCTCTTGGACATTTGTAAATAAACAAGATTAAAATAACGCTTAAATTTTAATATCACAAGTCTCCTTCAAGATCCCTGTGGGGTTCCGAAATGGCGGGGAGTTAGAAATTATTGGGGGGGAAGCACATAGTATATACATTTATACATTGCAATATATGTAAAATTACTTTAAATATGCTTTAAGGTGGGTGATCATTAATTACCCCGAAAATGGAGTGATCGGGAATTACCCCGGTCCACACTAATGATTATATGATTGTTGATAATTTAATGAAATTGTATAAATTTGAAATGAAAATTATTAATTTAAGTATTTTTGAGTTGATAGTTGATATTATATTTTACGTTTTGTAGACATGATTATGTAGTATGTGAAAACGTCTTTGCTTTTATCTTGTGAGAGTAGTATGTGTGCAAAAAATGGTAATTTTTATTTATCTTTGTTCTTTTCTTTTAGTGAATTTGACTTAATGAGTCCTGAACTTTCATATATTGTCAAAGGAAGTATTTCATGTGTTGTGGTAGCTGCTGCATATGGTGCAGTTACCTCAATGGGCCAAGCAAAAGAAGATTTTATGCGAAAGAATGTTGCATCACCATTTGAGAGTGAATTTTTAGCAAGAGTAAGTTAGAACAGACAATTATATCAGTATCTTTATTTCGATGAGTTGTCATGTTTAAAATGTTTAATTTGACTTCATTGTATAAAGTTTTCCATGAAGTTAATTTTTATAATATTTGAAAATATATGAAACTAATTTCATTACATTATGTAATTGTTTCTTTAAAAATATATTGCAAACTTTTCATATGATATCTGAAGTTATAAGGATCTTTATAACAATTTTATATAAATAACAATGCTGCACAATTAATCAAATTCTATTTATTTTAATCCTTTCTTAACACATTTTTCATGGCTTTATTTGGCACAATATGATGATTGTTGTCCTTGTACAATAAAACACAATAACTTTATTATCATATGAACTTTTTAGATCTTTCCTTATAAACAAATGCCCATTTGAAAAAAGATATCAAGTTGATTCCTGATTATTGCTTTTATATTTAGACATTCAGGATTTAAATGCTTACTATATGTGCCACGTCATATATATTTTCTTCAAAAATGTTTGAATTTTTACCTTTCATGATTTTACAGATCCTACAAATTGAATTTTTAATTGTACCTTGATTTTATATAAGGGCAATTTCACGGTGACTTACATTACAAAGGAGAGCATTTGGCCATGTTTTTATCATCTTTCTCTTGAAATTATTCTCATATTAAGTTCTAATTTGGACTTGAGGGACATCAGGCATGTAGCTGTGCTGTGTAGGAGAGAGAGGAGTTATTGTGGCATTTCATATTTATATTTAATAGCTTAAAAATATAATGTAACTGACTTTATGCAAAATGTAGTATATATTAGCATGAATCCTAGCTGTATACAAGCATGCATCACAAGCAAGTGAAGTTTCACCAGTTACGAATTATGACATTCAATGTGCAATTGCTAGCCGTTGTTGAGTTCTACGACCTTGAAATTGTAATCATTTCATTATCTATGTGGTTTATGCATATTTAATTTCAAAACAGACACTTTCTTCATGATGCTTCCCCTCCCCTAACCCATGCTTCGAAAGAGAGTATATACATATAGGGTGGACCACTTAAATAGGTAATGTAAAATATCTCAAAAAATAAGCTTTTTACAAAAAAATATTTTAAACAAAAGTTGCTTAGTTTGAAGGGGAAAGTGTTTTTCATTATCTATGTTTGACTTGGGGGTGGTTTTCAAGATCATTTGCAAGTCAAACTAAAAGGAAACCTATATTTTCTATTGTAAGGTATTATTACCCTCCACAGGGATAACACAATTACTAAATTATAGTCAATATACAAAGCCTCCAGGGCGATATTTTTTGTTTTTCGTGGGGAATTTAGTATAGGTAATAATTCCGACACCCACGTTTTTAGCTCAATCTAAATCTTTTTTTGTTACAGGAGAAAAAGAGGCATCATCCCTGATCTAGATTCAAACTAGGGTCTCTCCGTTGAGCCTGGAGCACCTCCGCTAGGGCATCGACGAGAGGAACGAAACTCCCCTTCTCTGTATTGAAAGATTGTAAGGTATTACCCTCCTCGGGGCTAACACAATTGCCAAATTATGGTCAACACACAAAGCCTCCAGGGCAAGATTCAAACTAGGATCTCTGTTGAGCCCAGAGTGCTTTAGACTGCTAGGCCATTGAGAGCAGGAATGAAACTCCCCTTCTCTATATTTAAAGGTTGTAATGTATTATTACCCTCTTCGAGGCTAACACAATTATCAAATTATTTAAATGATGCCTCTTTTTCTCCTGTAACAAAAAAGCTTTAATTTGAACTGAAACGTGGGTGTCAGAATTATCTATATATTTTTTTATTCTTATTCTTCGTAAAAAAAAAAAATTTTTTTTTGTAGAAAGCATTTTTTCAATTTAGCGCTTAATTTCTGAGATATTTAAAAGGTAAGCTTGAATAAAGAAATTCATGTCACATCATAGACAACCAATTTAATGTAAGATATTCTTCTTCTCAGGGTTAACACAATTGCCAAATAATAATCACACAAAGCCTCCAAGGCAAATGTTTTATGTTTTTTTCATGAGAGATTTTATTAGGAATAATAATTTTGACACCCACATTTAAGCTTAATCTAGAGCTTTCCTTACAACCTCATATACAGAGAAACAGAGGGTTCTTGTCCTCGTTGGTTTAGCGGTTAAGGCACTTCTCATTCAACAGAGGGACCCTATTTTGACTCTAGGACGGGGATGCTGTCTCTTTTCCCCTTATACTAAAAAATCTCTACATTCAGTTTAAACATGGGTGTCAAAAAATTATTATTCATAACTAGTTTGATATTTAAAAAATGAAAGAAATTAAGTATGCAGTACTTGGAGAGACATTGTACACACAAATAAAAATATGATTGGCTGATATATCATGTCACTGATTTATATTCCCTAGCAAATTATATATTGCTCATGGTACTAATTGGTACCGAAGAGCGATGGCCACTTGCTACCAGCATTCAGCTTTTTATCTACTTCCATCTTACAGCTATCCATTTAATGTAAGTCATTTGAAAGTTAGCACTTAAGTGTTAAGATAAATTAGTTTATTGTGTGTTAAAAATGACGAATCTGTCTGTAGAGGAAAAGTCGAAATGGTTCTTACTTATGGGGAATCTGAGAAGTGTGCAAGAATTGTGATATGGCGCGAATGTCTTTATTTAAGCTTACTTTTTAAATGTCTTTGAAACTAAGCGCCAAATTGAAAAAATGCTTTCTACAAAAGTTACTTTTTTATGAGGAATAAGAATAAAAGTATAGGTTTCCCTTTACAGAACATGAGTTTGACCTTCAAATGACCTTGAAAACAATCCCCCGCCCCAAGTAAAGCATAGCTAATGAAAAACGCTTTCCTCCTTCAAGCCAAGCAACTTTTGTTTGATTTTTTTTTTTTTTTAGATATTTTACATTATCAAGTTATGTGGTTCATCCTGCATATATATACATGTTTATATCCCAAGGCTCTGTTGGATCATCTGGGATGGGACCATCGACTTAATGTGACCTCTAAACCATGATATATTTACTCACATCTTAGCTTCCTTGAAGTCAACCGCAGCCCATCAGATGCAACGATAATGGTCATAATTACGGGTGTGTAGTTTTATATATCCTTTAACTAGTTTTAATCTCAAGTTTAAATGATTTATAAATATTTAAAGAAAAAGGCTGAAAATGCCTGTGGAGATAACACTATGCAATGTAAATTATGTCATTGCAATGAAAGAAGATTTAAATGTGATCTAATTGTTTTTTAACAAACGTTTTGACAAAGTAAATTAAAAGAATTCAAAAACTTCTTTCAGCCAGTAATAAATCCTTCAATCAATATGGTTGTCAGCCATATATTTTGTGTTGATTTCTATTACAAAAAGAGAAAGATGTAAGAAAAATTAAAGCTCTTAGCCACTTTGGGTTTCCTATAAAATATTATGTGAAATATTGCCCCACTAAGTGTGATCTCGCTAGCTGAACGTGGGTAGAGCAAATGTCAGTTACCTCCAGATGCATCACTAATTTTTTAGATTTCGTGATTGAGGCAGGTTCCGCTCTCCATAAAATGAAGTATATCTCATGGGCAGGTTTGCGACTATGCTGCAATGGGAAATAAACATCTCCATAAGCAAAACAAAACTTTATTCACTACAGGTGCTTTCTGAAGGTGTACAAGTCACTCTTCCAAGATGTAAGGATTATATAGGTATCTGTGTAAAATATTTGCAGAGGCATGGTGGAAAAGCTACCACCTGCAAGAGCAGAATAGCCAGGGCCCAATACCGTAGCTAGAGTCACAGGTGTGTTTCCTCACTTCCCACTACTGCCCGACTCCTCAATTCCCTCCAAAAAGGTAGGACACATCCTCCCTTCAGGAATTCCTAAAGGTGTCTGGTTATCGTTATATTACGACGGTGTGTGTGCTCTGCTCCCTGTAGTCCATGGTTTGGTTCTCTAGGCCTTAAAAGGTTCAGATTCCTCGGAAAATTGTAGGTTCAGAGGTTCGGATTCCTCGGAAAACAGTAGGTCCCGGCGCAGCATGACCATTGTAGTCTTTGAGCCGTAAAACCACCAGCAAACAAACTGTGTGTGTAACATCACATTACAGATCTCATAATAATTACCATTATCTTTGCATATTTCATTATGCATTTTAAAAATGGTTCAAAAATTTTAATATAAGAATTAAGGTCAGTGATTTTGAATAATGTAAATGCCTTTAGTTGACTTTAATTTTTTTTTTACTAAATTCTATAAATTTGTTACTTTAAATGATTGCTAAGTTATTTTATGATATACTTTCAAGACAATTTTATTTCTAGCGAAAATTACTTGATACGATGGCACTCAGTGCTATACGAGGAGCTATACTACATGCTATGAAGATAGGGTGCTTCGGTTGCACTTATTTGTATGTAATTTTTGTATCTATTTATTTCATTGTAAATTAAATTATTGTACCAGGCCTTCAAAATTTTACTTGCTAGTGAAGAAACAAAATATATAGCGTTTGACTGCTATTTCAATCAAGTTGTTATTGCTAGGTGTGGGATGTACTCGTAATTTGAGTGTTACTTAAAAGGAGAGATTAAAAAGAATGTTAGAGTGCCAATCCATAGCAAGTGGTCTAGCAGTGGTTGCTTGTCCATTTTTAAAAAATTTAATTTTTTGCAGGTGATGACCCCTATCTGTTGGTAGTGTAAAACGAAGATTATTTTTATTTTCTAGTCACTTGTTTAAAAATGGCACTCATTTTTGTTTCACCCCATGGACTGATTTTGGCTTTCCTAGAGGTTTGCGGAAAACTGCATATTTCAGTTACGACTTGTGACTGAGTTTTGAAAACTATTATTCTTGGGACATTGTGAATTATATTTTTGCCAAGTACATCATTTGGCTATATTGTTTCCTTATGTCTAAAATTTGATGTTGAATTTGACACGCGGTTATAAAAAATTCAAATTTCAGAAGGGTTCAAATAGTGGGTCTCAATTTTCTCTTGCAAGTACCTCTGTTAGGGTAGTTTATGTAAATAAACAGTTGAGGACTGATACTTCTCTCCTTTTTTACAGAACCCCACAAATATTCAGATTTTCACATTTTTTGTAAAATTTAGGAGTAAATATCTCTGGTGAGAGACCCAAGAAAAATATAATTGTGCACACAGTGAAGTACTATATGGTAGTAAACTCCAGTAAAAAGTTTGAGTTTGATATTCCACTGACAATGAAAGTACCCCATAGTGATCCCTCTGATTTGCTTGAAATTTTCAAAATAGGTTCAGACCAATGTTTGAAGCATAACCCTCATGGCTTTTCATTCGCAAATTCGTGAATCCAAAGTTATTAATATTTTATGGTGCTACGGCACTGTTATTTTTCCATCGTTAGTGGTTAAAGAAACGTCTGGCAGACTTCGCACATAGGTAAAATTATTTGTGCTTGTGATGCTTTAACAGTTAATTAAAAAAAATAATAATTTTGCAGTAATTTAAAAATTTCATAACTGATGATGTGCAAAGCCGTTCACTTTGGTGATTTGTATCAATTGGTCTCAGTCATTTAAATGACTCGTTCTTTTGACACATTCACTTGAAGTATGCAAATCACTTTTCTCTCTTGTTTTGTCTTTTAAAGGGGAGACTAAAACGTGTGGTTGTATATGCAGAATTTATACCCATTGCAATTTTTAAAACAAAGTGAAAATGCATATCATCTTTCACTTAAATAAAATAGTTCGGCTAAAATTCTGCCCATATTTCTAATGCTACAAAATTTCACCAAATATTTACTTACATGTATACAGTGACCATACATCCTTTATTTAAGAGGACAGTCCTTCATTTCATTGCTCTGTTCTTTAGATTTATTTCTTTTTCTAAAATAATCATTTTGTCCTTTGTTTTGTGAATTCTAATAGTAAACTGAATACCAGTGGGTAACAGTCGGTCAACCGAAAAATGAGTATTGTGTATAAGTATTTTGCTCTCTCATTATTTGGTGGCAACACAGCAATTGCATTTTTATATTTTTGGGCCTTACTTCAAGAAACTCCTCTGTGGGCGAAGATCGAAAAATGCATTTTGTTCATTTCCAGTGACTGGAACTTAAATATAAATGACAGTGAATTATTTGATGTAGTTTCATGTAAATTAAAAGTTATGTCACCAATGAAGAGATTGAAAATTAGAGATAAAATAATGAATCCAGCTAGCGTAGATGGGCTGGAATTTTTAAATATTTCACAAACACATATCTCTTAAAAACATTTTAAAACTCGTAGAATTTTGCTCCTGTTTCCCTGGATCCAGTGCTCCACAGAACGGGTATTTTTGTTAGTGAATAATTGTAGACTATTACGATAACACAATTAAATGTTGAAACATTGAAAACATGTAATTATACCATCTGTAACTTCGGCATGACGTGTATGGAAATTTACAAATTTTTATAGCACAAACCTGATTTAGTAAAAATGGTGCATTCTTGCGAAAGGTCAAATGAAGTTTTTTGAAGTAATAATATGATTCCTTAAAATAGTGTGTTGTTCATTATATTATGTTGCATATTATATTTTATAGTAAATATCAGATTTTTTAATTTGAGTTAAACAAACGCAACCTGTTTCTTTCTTATCGTGAAACAATTTTTGATTTGTCCTTTATTCTCTCAACAAAAAAAAAGGGAGGGTCACTGTGTCTATATATTATATAGAAGTAAACGACCATATAGTTTTGTGGTCCTCATCAAATTTTCCACCTTCACGTATTACACTCACGAAAACAGTATAGGTATCTTATCGATTACTAATAAACTGATAGACATCTTACTGATTAGCTTGAAATTGACAAAATAGTATACACAGTATAATTTTTTAAAGTTTTTTTTATTACAGTGAAAAGTCAGTACAGATAACAGCACAAGCGTGCAACTTTGACTATGAAAGCAGCCAGGTATTTCTTTAACCATTAATTCTAGAAAAATATCGGTTTCATGGCAACTTAAAATATTAAATTAGTATTGTGCAGTGGCGCATTTGCAAATAAGTATATGTATAAATAAGGTTATGCTTCAAAAATTGGTCTGAACCCATTTTGTATATTTGAAAATAATCGTTGAGATCACTGTCACATGCTTTCCTTGCCAGCAAAATGTGTGAAGATTGAAATCAATTAATATCTTAACCAAATATTCAGCATGGACTTACTTACTGACAATGATTCATTGAGACCATCTGTAAATGTGTCTAATTTTCATTTGTGAATAACTCTAAACGAGTCAGTCGAAAACGGTGTGCTAATTAGTTGCAAACGAAGTAACTTACAGAACTATGAGTATATCACCCAAAAGCTGGCTGAACGTTAATTTTAAAAAACAGATCTGCCTCTCATTTAGTTGAAAGATGAACTAAAATGATCTATCTAAAATGACCAATTCATTTGTAAACGACGCATAATGTTAATAACTTCGATCCACCAGTTTGCGAATAAAAAGCCACAGGAGTTATGCTTCAAACATTGATCTGAACCTGTTTTGAAAATTTCAAGCAAATCGGAGGGATTGCTATGGGATACTTCACTTGCGAGACCAAATTTTTGCTATGTATAAAAATTTAAAAAATGCAAAATCAAGTAACATAATATTATTCAAGAAATATGATTTTAAAGTACATTAGAACTAACTATGAGGATATATAAATGAAAATAGTGCATCCATTACTTTGGAGGTCTTAAAAGTTCACCACTTATTAAAAGGTTGAGATATCTCCTCACATAGTTTTTCAGAAATGTTATGAGATTGTCCAGTAGCCATTGTTAATTCCATTGGTGTAAGTTCCCTGAGAATATCTGCTATTTTCACCCACACCTTATCTTCTGATGACTTAAATGTTCTTGGTTCTGCTAGATGGTAAAAGTGAATAAACGTGTCCTTGTTTTGTAAACTGATATTTTCTACTTTACTGATCCATCATAGACACATGCAACAGTATCATTCTTTCTCTGGGTTAGCAGCACTACTTTGCACACTTGGAAGTCCTCATGCTCTTCAGATTTTGTAGTCAAACAGCTTCTCATAACACTTTCGGAACGTGGGATAAATCGATGAAATCCTCTTGTTCCTACAATTGGTTCATAGCTATCAAATCTATCTTGTAGCTCCATTTTATGACAAAGAACCTCTTCACTTTTTTGCATGAATGTAGTTATTCTCTTTATCTTACCACAACAAAACTGGTACATATTCTCAACATGTAGAATTTGGCCATCCTTGGTTCCCTGTAAACTTGCCTTAGTTATCGCTGGTTTAGTGGTTCCTCCCACTCCCTTGCATGCATTTTTTCTGTGCGAGAAGTAAGAAAATTTCCACTCCATAGGCTATCCAAAATCCAGCTTATAATGACAAATGCTTATGAAGTTCTTGTTTTTTGTACTGGTTAGCTGCACTGTCAGAAAAATATATAATTTTCTGTATTTGTAGAAGAACTTTCTTAAGATGTCTAATGAGATGAGTTTAAAAAGCATAGACAGCAACTGTATTGTGCTCCAAATAATCATTAAAATGTAGATGTACTGGCTATAATATCTGTCTTGGTTTTAAAGTTATTGGCCTCATTCAGACTTTTCCTAGGAACCTTGTATATATAAAAGGGTCAATTTTCAAATAAAATGATGAGATAAATGACCTGAGGTACCACGAGGCATTTCCATTTAGGGCTTAATATACAATTTGACAGTCCGTCAATGTAATTTTATATTAAGGTCAAAGTTTATACATTGTACAGGAAATCTATACATTTAAATATGATTTTTAAATATAATAATTTAAAATTATACTGGTAATGATTTTAGACATTTTCAGTACAATATACAGAATATGACCTCATTGTACAATTATACTGTCGAATCTGTAAATAGCATAAATTTTTTAAAAATTCAAGTTTAATCTACACCTTCACATGATCTGTTAAATGAAAAATATGTATTTAGAAAATCTAGAAGAGCATAAGAAAATGCTATTTTGAATAGTTAGTCACATTTAATTTATTTGGGAGCTTTGGCAGCCAATTATTCAAATGATAGTAGTCAATGTATATGTGTAATGAAAATAAAGGTTTGTAAAATTTGAATTTTTTCTTTGTGAAATGGGGGTACATATAATTTAACTAAGTTACTTAGTTACAAGCATGTTTAAAATCATTTTTTCATATAAGAATTTTGTGGAAAAAATGTTTTTAATCACGCACACACACACATGGTTAAAGAAAATATATACTCTTTGTCCCAAAATGATTAAACTGAACAAAGTGTATAAAAAAAGTTTTTTTTTATTAATTTACAAAAAATTTTTTGTTATGTTTACAGTTCTTATATGCCTTTAAGCACTGAAGAAAAAGCATTTCACTTCGCTTTGAAGTTAATATACAGTCAGGGAAAACAAAAGGAAATTGCTCTGCACATGTCCCAAACTTACAAATAATCATTAGAAAACAAATTCACTTCTAAAAATTAATATGTGATTCTCATATCATTGACTTTAGTAACCTCAAACACAATCTGGCATTCTAAAAATTGAATTGTGGGAAATTCTGATGGTAATTTATATCAACATTGATAATTTTCTTTTCAGTTCCATAATGCTTGAGAATTGCTTTCCTTCTGCATGCAGCATCCTTGCTAGTGTATCCCAAATGTTCTCAATCAAATTAATTCTAGACAGTCGTTCCATAACTTCATTATTATTTGGAGCATGCCGATCCAATGTTTCAACCATGTTGTCAACAAACTTGCATACACCATGCTATCAGGCAAACAGTTTTGGTACTGAAAAATAAAATGGCTAGTTCTATAATATTGTTACTATATTTGAAGAGCGGGATTGCCTAGAATAAGTGCAGAACTGACTTCATAGTTCCGGTTACTACAACCAACAGCAAATAGTATGATTCTTTAACTTGAAACACTGATTTCCGATTATCTATGGTTCAGAAGTAATAGGCAAGACACCAATCCAAGCATTTTTCGCATTTATAGCAGTGATTTTCGGCTTGTATACTATGATATCCAATTCTCAATGACCTACAATGATACCCAAACCTATATAACACTCTATTTATGGTTATGATAGCGACAGAGGTGTTGTAAGCATTTCTTGTCCCAGCAGCAATGTTTATTGCAAAGAACGAACAGGACTTTCAAACACTTAACTAGGAATCTTTTCACACATGCACAACTGAGTTCATCTAGTCCACATAATGGATTTTTGTAATAATAGCAATATAATTTTCCCATTTTTTAATGATTTCACTCGCTGTCAATTTGAGGACATCTGGTTTGAAATGTCAAGTATTAAACTATTACTGAGCTATTGCATCTTTAAGGGCTAATCCACATTGAAAATCTCTTCCCCTTATCATATCAGCATAAAATGCAGTACTACCACTAACAAAGCTCTAGACTTTATACTCTGATAATCTGACTCTCAAAGATTCAGATGTTATACTGTATTTTGAAGTTCTGAAATTACAACACAAGCTCATATGGGCCCTGCGGTGGTAACATCTTTGCCAGTCATGACATTAATCCAGGGTTGAACCTCAATAATACCAAAAAACGAATGCTTACTGGCTAACTACCCACTGTAGTCTGAGGGATTGGTTCGTTAAGCTTTTCTCAGAAAGTCCCAATGCAATCATGCAAATTTAATGTAATTTCTGAGTGCTTTTGATAATATAGCATATAAAAATCTTTTACAAATTATCAATGATCTAAATAGCTTCTTTTTTCTACTTTAATTTTAGATTTCTTACGACGACTGCTGCCACATATAATAATAAAATTACAATTTATGAACATGTTGCTTCAGGAGGTAAGATTTGTATTATAGTTGGATTGAAACTTGTCCATAAACATAGATATTTAGGAATATCATGCATATTTATCTTTAGTATTAATTTTTGGCCATTGGAAATGAAATAAATTGCTCGCTGTCTATATTACAGTTTTGTGTTTTTACCACTAAACTGTAACCTAGTAACTTGCTAAGCAGTTATTTTCATTACAAGAGATGTATACACTGATCAGACAAAACATTAAA
>QLNU02015360.1:126614796-126625338 GCA_006491805.2 Dysdera silvatica
GTCAGATCAAAATTACATTTTCCATTTTTAATTTAAATCCAGCTTTTGAAAGTCTTTCGAGGGCAATTACAACTCTAAAGTTATGTTCTGTTTTTGTCTAACCTCCAATAATGTCGTTGTCGAGGAGTGCAGTTGTTCCTTCTAGGTTTTTTAATAGGGTATCCATGCATTGCTGGAGCAGAAAATATTCCAAAAGTGATTCTTTTTTATCCACTAAAGACCATTGGTCATATTTAAAGTGAGGATGTCTGCTGATTTCGAATTTATGCTTAGTTGTAAATAAGCATTCTCTAAGTCTAGTTTTGTGAAAACTGTACATCCAGTCAACTTTGAAAATATCTCATTAGCTGTTGGTAAAGGATATGCAACCTTAGTTAATACTTTATTTACAGCATGGTCACCTTGTAATCGTACCTCACCATTACATTTAATAACTAGTACCACTGGTGTAGCCCATTTTGAACTATTGTAGTTCCATGAAGCAGAGGAGAAGCACACACTAAAATGTTTTTAATTACAACACAGGTTACAGAAAGCTGTTTGGTTACACATAAAACAGAGACGCAGCGTACCCGAGGAAGGCGACCGCCAGACCCAGCATCATGGGGTCGCTTACACGTCACATGATCAACAAACCGGAAGGAAGAGTCCACTATACAGATAGGGGAGGGGGGAAATCGCAGTTGACATTGAGCACAGATACGAAAATATACATATTCCAACACCTACAATGTCATTACAATTTACCTGAAATTCAATTCAATATCTTCAACTCCTAGCATTTTCATGCATTGATAATGTTTATAAGATGATAATGCCTTTGCTAAAATATCTGCACCCATTTTATTAGTCAAAACAAAACTCAAATTAATTAGTTCGTTTTTCAAGGCATCCCTTACAAATGATGTCTGATATCTATATGCTTAGTGCGTTTGTGAAAAACAGGATTTTCAGACAATTTTATTGCTCCAATGTTGTCACTGAACATTTGAATTTTATCAAGTTTGGAGTTGCATAATTTGTTAAGTAATTTACTAACGTAAATGGCTTCTTTTGTGCTAGCTGAGAGAGCCATGTATTCGGTTTCTGTAGAAGATGGAGCAACCGTACATTGCTTATGACTTTCCCATGTAACAGTACTACCACTTACAATGAAATAATATACAGTATAGGATTTACAATCATCAGGACAATTAGCCCAATCAGCATCAGTATAACCAAAGAGTTGTTCACAAGTGGATCTAAAGATCAGTCCATAATTATTTTCTTATGGTAATGTAGCACACATTTTCAGCTGTCCAATGAGTCTTATCAAAGCAATTCAAGAACTGACTCAATTTACTTACAGCATTTGCAATATCTGGCCGGTTGGAAGTAGCAAAATACATCAAACCTCCAATCAACTCACAATAGGGCAAATCCTCTTCACAATGATCGGCCTTTTTTAATTTAATGCTAACATCCATGGGACAAGCCACAGGCTTAGCATCAACCATTTCAAAACGTTTTAAAAGATCCTTAATATAGCTCGGTTGACTCATAGCTATACTCCCTTTTTCTTGTCTGAAATTTATTCCCAAACAAAATTTTGCAAGTCCTGAATATTTTACTTCAAACTCTTTTCCAAGGTGATTTTTAAAACGCGCTAGTTTACTGGGGTTTTGTGACATAAACAAAATATCATCAACATACACTACAATTACAGTTAAACCTTTTTCGTCTTAGATATAATATGTACACGGATCGGCATCGGTTTGCTTAGCTCCAAATAGTTTAAGGATTTCGTTTAATTTTAAATTCCAGCATCTACCTGCCTGTTTCAACCCATAAAGTGATTTCTTTAGGAAAAGTACCTTATCACCTTTATTTAATAACTTTACCATATTTGACGCTTTTATAGATATATCGCTATCAGGCTTTTCAGTCTCGATTATTTTCTCAAGAGTTTCCATAAAATAATCTGGATACTCCAGAAAGATATCTTCCTCTAACTTTCCATTTAAATAAGCTGTAGCTATGTCAAATTGACGTATTTCGATTCCTAGTTTAGCTGCTAGGGCACTCGTTACACGAATCAACCCTGACCTGGCAACTGGAGCAAAGGTATCATTATAGTCCACGTTATACCTCTGATCATAACCTCTTGCTATGAATCTTACCTTACGTCTCATTAGTTCTCCTTTTGAATTATATTTATTTGTGAGGGGAAACGTATTTCCAATGCACTTTTTGTTCTCTGGTCTGTTTACAATATCGAATGTATCATTCCGAATTATGCTTTTGATTTTGCTTATTAAAGCATTGTACCATTCAGAAGCATCTGTCGAATTAAAAGCGTCTTTAATTCTCACTTCTGCATTGTAAGAATAAACATTGTGTGTTTCAGCAATTAAGGAAGAATCACCTTTAGTTTCATTTCCAACTTCCCTTATCACGTCTCTATTTTGAAGAGACAGTACATTTCTGTCCGCTGAAAACACAGGGAGAAACAGACCTCTCTGCTCTGTTTTTAATCAGTCGAAGCATTCCAAAGATCAATTCTCTCATCACCGGAAATGCATTCTGTAAGCACTTCCTGTTCGAAAGAGACGGGCTTTTCAATAACTGGCAACGTAGACTCGTTTAACAAATCAAGCATATATGGGGTACGCTTTTCGCTAACATTATCACTTTCAAAGAATTTAACACTTCGTGAAAAATAAAAGCATTTTTCATCAGGAAAATAGATCCGGAAAGCCTTCATGTTTTCAGAATAACCAACAAATATACCTTGTTTTGATTGAGGGGAAAATTTGTGATTAGGCCGGTTATTCAAACAATATGCTTTACATCCAAAAATTTTAAAATAGCTAACATTTGGGACGACATTATTCCATAACTCATATGGGGTTTTTCCGTTAAGAATTTTTGTTGAGCATCGATTCCTTACGTAATTTGCAGTATTTATCGCTTCAGCCCAAAAACAAGAAAGGCAATTTTGATTGAGACAAAAGACATCGCGCGGTTTCTGCCGAACTTCTATTTTTCCTCTTTCAAATACTATTTTGTTCTGGACAATATGGGGTGGATAAACGATGCTCAATCCCATTAACCTTCAAAAAATTGTCAAATTCAGCATTAATGAACTCTTCCCCCATTATCACTCATGAAGGCCTTTATTTTAGTAGATTTCTGATTTTCCCATAATGCCTTAACTTTCTTAAATGCGTCCAGTGCCTTATTCTTACATTTTAGAAATTTTACTGTACAGTAATGCGAATAATCATCTATAAATACGATAAAATACTAAGACTTACCCAAAGATGGGACTTTCATTGGATCACAATGAACAATATCCAATAATTCAGAAATTCGCTCAGATCGCTTTGGAAAAGGCATGCGGGTCAACTTATTAATCGTGCAAATATCACAATTAAATTACTTTGGAGATTTTAAGACATTTCAGCCACGAATATTTCCCGATCCTGTTGCACCCATAAGATAAGATCCTATATTTATATAAGATATATATATATTTATATAAGGTAAGATATATTTATATAGATAAGATATATTTATATAAGATCCTGTTGCACCCATAAGATAAGATCCTATATATATATATATAAGATAAGATCCCATATTTAAGTGTCCCATTCTGTAATGTCACTTAATAACGTCGGCCATCTTATTTTTACCACTATCCAAAGATTCACTGGTATGAGACGCACTCTCAACGTTTGTTCCACGTAAATAATGAGGACTGTACTTTCTATCAGCAGTCAGTTCCATCTTGGTCTTGGGATTTTTAATGGTAACAACGTTCTTTCCAAGTGTAACAGTATAACCTCTGTCACATAACTTTGCCATTGACAACAAGTTCGTTTGCAGTTCGGGAACAAGCAAAGCGTCGTGTACATTAACATATTGTATTTGATTGTTGACTTCTGCTTGTATAATCGCTTTTCCAAATCCAGTAACTTCGGTTGACAGTTTATTGGCTAAATTTACTTGCATTACGTCGGTATCACAAATGGCCTCAAATTTTTATCCACCTCTGCACAAATGTCTTATACACCCGCTGTCAAGACACCAGAGCATTCAAGTTTCTTCGTTTGGTGTAAGAAGGGCACTGACACTTTTTGTCGCTGAGTCCATGTACATCAGTAGTTCAGCATGCTCCAGTTTTTGATGAAAATTTTCTTTTCTCTGATTGTCACACTGATTTGCCTTGTGTCCCAGCCACCTGCATTTAAAACACTTTATCTTTGAATTATTGCTCGAATACTCAGTAACATTTTTAGATGCTTTTCCAGATTTATTAATCCATGTTTTCTTTCTAAGGTGTGTAGCAACATACTCTCCCAGATCGCCATGTTGGGAGTCATGGCAGCGCCTTCTCTCTCTTCAACGATTTTAATCCGCAGTACGTCCAGCTTTGGTAAATCGTCCCTGGATTCGATTGCACATCTGAAATTTTCAAAATTCGATGCAAGACTGTATAGCAACATAATAGTCAACAGGTCCTCGTCGATTTTAATATCCAGTTCGGAAAGTCTGTCTACAATGTCAAAGAACTTTCGTAAATGGTCTCGAATGTCGCCGCTGGAAGAGTCCGGCATTTTGTGTTGAATCAGAGACTTCAGTAGTGAGGCCTTTCTAGCAGGGCCCTTGGATTGGAAAATTTCTTTAAGTTTAATCCAAACGTCTCTTGACCTTTCACAATTTTTAATTTGCTTTAGTTCCGCTGGTGATATACACAAAATCAGCTTCGCTTTAGCCTTTTCGTCTGTCGCAGTCCATTTATCATACTCGTCAATCGTTTTCGAGTCATTCGTTTTATTTTTATTCCAGCTACATAAGCCCAGATGTCACTTTTAACCAACATCACTTTCATTTGAATTTTCCACGTTTCGTAGTTGTCCTTATTTAGCATTTCTATCCTCATTCCTCCGTAAATCGCCATTTTGTAATCGGCTCCGATAGTTTGCTTCTCATTGGGTGTGGCCTATCGTTTATTTTTCTTCAGTACGTGCAGTTGAAACAAGTTGGCGCCACATAACCTATTGTAATTCCATGAAGCAGAGGAGAAGCACACACTAAAATGTTTTTAATTACAACACAGATTACAGAAAGCTTTTTGGTTACACATAAAACATAGAAGCAGCGTACATGAGGAAGGCAACTGCCAGAACCCACATCAGGCCGCTTATATGTCACATGATCAACAAACGGAAGGAAGAGTCCACTATATGGGGAAAGGTTGACATTGAGCACAGATACGAGAATATACACATACATATTCCAACATGAACTAGACATTTTTTTGAAAATCCCAGCTCAGTCCAGTTTGTCAATTTCTTTTTCCACCCTCTGTTTGAGAGCAAAGGCAATGCTTGTGTGTGTTTTACAAATATAGGCTGGGCATCATTATCAATGTAAATGATAACCAGGCAACCCATTTAATTTCCAACTTCACCATCAAATAAATTGGGAAATTTTTCCGCAATAGAATTAATATTACAATTCTCCGGGGTGTATAATTTAATTCCTAATGTTTTGAACCAGGACCTTCCCAATAAATTTGGTCCAGATCCATTGGCTACAAAAACAGTAAATTTTTCAGACTTGCCCTGGTATGAAACTTCAACATCCAGGAAACCAAAATTAATAATTTCTCCTTTGTCCAGGTGCTAAGTTGAAGATCTACCAGATTTAAATCTTGTTTTACTGGCCATAATTTCTGGTATGTTGGTTCATTGATTATTGTGTGACCCATGCCTGAATCTATTTCTATTTCAAGTTCTTTGTTGTTGATGATCAATGGCTGATAAATATCACCATGATTATAATGTAAGTGAAAATTCTGTAATGTGCTGGCACCATTATCTGCATCCAAATTTAACTTCAATTTTCTGGTTTTGTTTCCTAAATCATCTATATGATCAGTTCAATTTTTAGTTCATTGGTTTTGTTTGTGGTATTTCTTAGTAATACAGGCTCTTTCTAAGTGGCCTACTGTGGAGCAGAAATTGCATTTCGACGTTTTGTATTTTCAAAAATCATATGAACGTTCGTTTCCACATCGATAACAGTTCAAGAATTTATTGGCTTTAACAGCATTTCCTTCTACTGGTTTTGTTCTTGGTTTGTTATGGTTAGTTACTGTTTCAACAAATTGGCTCTTTTTTTCCATACATTTCTTTGGTATGTAGGATAGAGTTTTTCATAAAATTTTTGACATCTCTAATGCTCTTTTGTGTTGCTTCCATGGCAATAGCCATGTCTAGTGGTTTGTTTGTTTGTTTTTTAGTATTAAAGCAGGACATTTTTCAAATAAACAATGTTTGAGTTGGTCATCTCTAATACCACATACCATGCAGTCATGCAGCCATCCAGGTCTGTAAAATTGCATGTGGCACTCAGGCATCTGAGTTCTGCTGCATAGTCACAAATGGATTCGTTTTTATGCTGGTCTCTTTTATTAAATTTAAATTGCTCAATGATTAAATTCAGAGTGAGGCTGAAATGTATATAGAGTTACTCTTTAATAATTGCGAAAGAACTATTTTCCAGACTGTCTGGTTTCACTAAAGCGTCTGCAATAGTGAAGGTAGTATCTCCTCAAACTGTTAGAAAAATGTTCCTTTTTTTAAAAAAAAATCTTCAGTTATTTCATTAGCTTGGATATAGAAGTTAAGTTTCTAGGAATAAGCTTTCCCTAAAGTGCCCTCAGTATATTCCTCCATTTTTCCAAAACGTGGCATTCTTGATGAAAATCCTGGTTACTTGTTTGTTGGTATTCTTGACGAAAATCCTGGTTAATGGTTCTGGTTTCCGTTTGTTTTTCCCTGTCGCCAGTTGTTGTGTCTATCGGAATGTTTGTATGCAATAGGACATAACTACAGCGTTTTAAGGTATACCTTTAATACAAAGATTACAAAAGAACTCAATTACATACACAAAAAAAACCTTTCATAACAAAGCATTCTTTCTTCACTTTCATCTCATCTGCTATCTCACACTCGTTGAATTGCCAGTTCTTGACATAAAATACATAAAAGACAGGCATATTACTCTCCTGTCGCTGCAGACCTCTAGCATCAATGAGGCATGACTTGTCCATTATTCATGGCTGAAAGTTTCACCTGTTTCAGACCATGTTTAATAGGTACTATCTACTACACAGAATGAATAACATTTCTGTTTTGAAGATAGTCGAAGCAGGACATCTTGCCCCAATGATCTGGCCCTTGAAATCGGATTAATCTTTTATTGTTCTTTTTAATCTTTGATAATTGAAATCGGGTAAATCTTTTGCTTTTCCCATGTTGAGACATCATGAACCAAGGTTGTGAATGATATCCTGAATCACATCTCCCGCTCTCTCTTTATCAGTACTTTATTTTATCTCAACATGGAAAAAAGCTATTTTCAACAAAAGCTATCTATCTAATTTCAACAAAGACCATATCTAAATATACGTAAATGAATGAGCACTGCATTGTATAATGACATATTTAAAGTTTGGAAGTTTATTCTGATGAAGGCAGAATGTGTATCTGTTGAAACAATTGTAAACGATATTTTAGCTCACATAATTATGCTTGTGTGAATTTTGATTTAAAATCCAGATCGTTATGGTACAAGATACCTTGGTATGAGCATCTCTGAAATAACAGTACTAGTAGGCTACACATTCTATGCAATAGTTAGTACCTACCAAAAGTAATCTGAAATAGGTGACACTTTGAGCCATCTGTAAGATATGGGCAGGTCATGTATTATTGATAAGAGGTCATTGCAGGCTATTTTGTCTAGTCTACGGCAACAGGAGAGCTACTGTGGCTGATATTACACATAATTTCAATCTTGATTAAGGGCTCAATGTTTTTGAATTACGTAGTTCAGCATATGCTCTTGAATACGGATCTCAGCAGCCATGAATAATTTATAGGTGGTTCTAATGTTTCAGATGATCAGCGTATAAATAATGCATAATTGAGGAGAATATTTCTATATTTTCTAACTATAAAAACTTATTGCATTGTGCTATGAAGACACTTAATTTTGATAAAAATCACATTAGAATATTGATGTATTAATGTCTGGGAAGTGCATATAATTTACCTTTGATTTATGCCATGCGCCTTGAATACAATAGCATAAGTACAGTAGAACCTGCCTAGAAATTTATGTATTTCCCTTCATTTTTATGTGTATTGTATACATCATATATCAAAAATTCTGTATCTAGAAACCCTTATATCTTGAACTTTTTGCTCATTCCTTTGGCAGTTTAGACAGGATTTACTGTGCATAAACTTCAACAATATAAGGAGAGATAAAATATATGCTAAGTTGCAAATAAGATCCAACTGTCTAATCTGTTGTTGGGCTACCTTTTGTTTTCAAAACAGTAAAATTTCTGTGTAGCATACAATTAAGTTGACGCTAATGTTGTAGTGGAATATTAGCCACACTTGTCGAATTGTGTGATTTATTTCCCACGAAGTACACAAAATCCAAATATCTGGTACAGTATTTGTCTTTGTTCCTCTTATGAGCTCCATTAGATTGAAATTTATGGATGAATTGGTTCGGAAGGGTTCAGAAAAAAAAATGGCGTTTTTCTGAAACTACTCGAAGTATCCTTATCTTTTAATTTAAATAAATCGAACACTACGCAGATTAAACGCTCAGATGGTAGAGCCTCCGCCCGGCAAGTGGAAGGTCGTGGGTTCAGGTCCCACCGAAGGCAGAAATATTTATTTTCTTTCGAACGTTTCACCATCTAATCACGCCATACCATCGGCGTTGGTATCACTACGCCAATAAACGTTGATTGATATTGTTGTTTGATTTAATATCTTTATCTTGTTGAAAGTATCCACTATAGGAATTGAAATGATCATATTTGCAGGAACTTTATTAGCAACTATATTTAAACATGCATAGGCATTCAGTCATTAATCTGTATGATTTAATGGGCTCAAACATTTATTTATGCAAACATACTGTGCCCTTCAGTGTCGTAATAGTAGCAAGCTTATTACCATGGAAATAATTTGGGTTTGATTCCAACAGATATTCAGCACTTGCAATTTTTTCTACAGATTTATAGTCTGGAGTTTGAATCCCTAAATAAGAGAGATTTAATTGTTCTGAAAACAGATTCTGCGTTGCATGATCATAGCCATTCTTATGTCATAGAATGCAAACGAAAACATACTCTTACATAATATCTTACTGACTCCACTAGTCTGGAGAGTTGTGATCATGCAAACAACAGGGATTCTGATTCTGCAGTGGTAATGTGTTTGCCCAGTATGTTGCTATTCCGGGTTCGACTCCAATTGTAAAGGAAAAAAGAAACTTACCAATTACCTGCTCATCATAGTCTAAGGGTTGATACCCTAAAACATAAATGTTTTGAATTTCTCAGAAAACCGTAGAACCTAGTACAGTATCACCCTTGCTGTCCTTGTGCTGTAAAACTCAAACAAAAACTAAAGGGATCCTTTTCTCATGCTTATTTTCTCTAACTTTTCACTTTTCTATCATCATAGTGTAATTAATGTGATATTAGATCATAAACTTTTCCAATCATTTTGAGTCCAATTCAAATGTTTGTAAGCCTATTAGAGGCAGTTTTTCTTTTTGGCTGCAGACATTAAATACATACATTGAGACTATTGTAATGTATAGAATGATATAGCAAGCATGTCAAACTCAGAAGTCTAACACGGGCCAAATGAACGAGGTTTATGTAGGCCACAAAAAGACAAGCTTTAATTTTCATAGAAACATAGATTTTTCCAAAAAGTATAATGTAAAAAAAAGAATAAGAACGATGAAAAAATTAATGTTTTCTTCCTGATACTCTGCATCTCTTCTCTTCTACTAGCTTTCCTACTTCTGAGTAAATCTTGTTTACGGTGATTCCTTTCAAAACCGACATAAGGTTAATGTCAGCAATTCTAAATCTGACAGGAGGCTTATTCCCTTTCATAATTGTGAATAACTGCTTACACCCATAAGTATTTCCAAAGATGAAAATAATTTCATATGCAAATTTTCAAGTATTTTCAAGCTTAACAGGTAAATATTTGTAAACTCCAGGCATGCCAACTTTACTGAATTTGGCCTTCAAATCTGAATTGCACTGGATCTCAATTACCTCTATTTGCATTTGATTAAGTATTGATTCTATGTTTAAAAAAAAAAAAATCAAAGAAAAAAGAAAAAACGTGTCTTCCAAACATTTAAAATGTATAAACTTTGTTTCAAATTCAGGCTTAAAATTATTTCTGCATGTTTTCTATATATTATATTGGCTGAGCCGCAAAAATATTCATTGCAGGGCTGTGAGTTTGACATGCTTGATTTATTCTTGTTGGTTCGTGGGCCGTACTTACTGTACCAACAATATTAGGACTGAACAAAGGCCGATCCGTGAGGTGGGGTGATACCCCTGAATTTGCTTTTTTTTTTTTTTTAATACAATTTTCGCCACCCCAAAATATTTTATTATATATTTTATTTGCCGCTGGAACTGAATAT
>QLNU02015360.1:126625438-126638718 GCA_006491805.2 Dysdera silvatica
TGGCAATTTTCTTCTCATATTTGATGTTGAGTAATAATTTTCAATAGGGTTATCCAACATACAGCCCGCAGGTCACAATCTAGCCTGCGGACAACTCTTTGGAATATAAAAAATTCCAAAATGAAAATTTGAGATATTTTTTAGAAATAAGGAAAACCCGTGGAGACAGCATGCTTGACCCCTTTTCATGTCTCAAGTGAATAAACGAAAGTGAACAAACAAACAAACGAAAGAAACTCTGATGGGAGTTTTTTTTTTACTACAAAATCCCTGGCCTGTGAGATTGGTGAAAATCTTTTAAGTAGCCCACTGCCCAAATAGGTTGGTACAACCCTGATTTACAACCACTAGTCTTATGCTTAATTTTTATTTTTAACATATTGATCACCCTTTGTGTACTCTAACTGCTGTGGCTCTTTCATATTTTGTAACAGTTTTGTGATATACCACTACTCCTAGGATTTATCGTTCCAACATTTAAAATATTGTTAGATCACGTAACATATTCATATGTTTCTATAGTATACATATAATCACTGTCCCCAGTTTCCTTATATAGCCGAAGTTATACAATAACAGCTAATTTTGTTGCAGCCGTTTTATATAAAATGGACTACTAATTTCAATAACCTGATCGTTAAATGTATAGGAAAAAGAGAGATTGCATACCCTTCAAGACTTATCTGAGTCTTATAACACTTTATAAGTTTATAGTTATGTAAAGTTTTCAGATTCATATACTTTTTTGTTTATATTTTTGGGTCCATTATATTTTATAAATGTTTATTTCCCCTGCCGTGGGGTAGCAGTGTGTTTGACTACCATGTGAATAATCCAGGTTTGATTCCAGCAAATTCCCAGCACTTGCCAAGGTTTTTTCTACAAATACACAGTCTGGGGTTTAATCCCTTAAAAACAAAAAAAGGTTTGGGTGCAACATGTCCTTGTGCTATAAAATACAACTTTTTTGTTTATATCTTTTTTTTTTTCATGAAAAGCATCATATCAGCTATTAAAAACTATCTAGTTAAGAATATATATGTTGATTGTTCCAGATAACAGTGCATAACATACTTTTGTTTAAAGTTATAGTTAAGGGCAACTTATTATACTTTAACTATACTGTATGTTATGTTAGGTGCTTTTTAATTGTAATGAATTATTTGACTTTTTTTTATTTTTGGTTATAGCATTAATTGGAAGTGTTATCAGAATTAATTATGGCTTGAAAGGAATGGCAGGTTCTGGCTCCCTGGGGGGGTTTCTTAGGTTTGTTGAATTTTGATATTTATTAAAAGCTTTGTGCTGATGAATTCTAGGTATTTCTTGTAATTAAGTTTTTATGGAGGCTTAGTGTTGACTTATATATAACATAGAGTTGTAATGTGGACTTGTGGTCGAGCCCACACAACAAGTATTTTAAAAAGTGGATTTCGATAGCCTTGTGTATAAATATGGAGTGTTCCTAAAGTAACTTCTCCTACGTAAGATACCCTAGGGACTGGAATTTTCAAGATATCGAAATGTAACTTGAAATGTAGATATTTCAAGGTGTGCGCTCAAGAATTACGCACATAAAAAAAATTAAGCTACCATGGTTACAGTTATCAAATTTCAAATGACAGCACTTTTTTTTATTATTGCAATATGATTAGCACTGTGAAAACCCCCGAATGCCATTGAAAGATTTCCTGTAACTGTAAAAATAGCCGTGAAAGAGCAGTATCAAAGAAGAAGTGTGAACGAGAGAACAAGAAAGAAAGAAAGGCAACAGGAAACCATGCCATTTGACGTTTATGTAGCAGTGCTCGATGTGGCCACTTTTACAGGCATTGACACATAAATGTTTTGCAAATTTTGCTGTTCGCATTTATCTTATTTTATACTGCTGTTGCACAGCCATTTTTACAGTTAAAGGAAAACTTTTAACAGCATTTGGGGGTTTTCACAATACTGGTCATATTGTAATAATAAAAAAAGGGTGTTGCAGTCAAAGTATTCAAAATTTGGTAACTGTAACCGTGATAGCTAAATTTTTTTTTATGTACGTAACTCTCGCTTGCATACTTTGAAATGTGTACATCTCAAGTTCCGTTCCGATACCTTGAAAAATCGGGTCCCTAGGGTTTCTTTATATAGGGAAGGTTACTTTATGACTACCCCATATATGTACAGCGTGTCCTGGAATTCATGGCCCACATCTTAAGAGGTTGTAGGGGACATCAGATAAACCATATTGGCCGAAATCTCCATGTCCCAAAATGAGCCAGTTTGGCTGTAGAGTGAAGCTATTATTTACATCCACATCGTTGCTATGCATAGGCGTAGGCAGAAAGTTCATAAAGGGGGTTATAGGCTCAATGAGGTGGGGTTACAATGCTACAACTCATACATTCCTATGTTAAATATACAAAATTTCATTGCAATGGGGGCGTTACAACCCCCAAAACCCCCCCCCGGCTACGCCTATGTTGCTACATGGGCAATTACATGAATAAAAACAATTTTTAACATAATTTAAGTGATTGACCTAGTAATGCAGCAGAGATAAAAAAAGTCGGAAAGTCCCTTCCCTGGTCCTGAGTAGTGTTGCCATTTAGTCATCAAAGGTGTGGAAAATGATTCTTTTACCATACTGGAGGCAACTGGGAATTGTCAAGCATGTGTAATAGGTGAAGGAGATCAAAAGAAACAACTTTGGTCCAGTGAACCAATGTTCGAAAATGAGCCGTTCTGGAATTACAGAGATGTTATTATTTGCATTCACATTAGTTAATCATGTAACAAAATTTAGAAAATTTGCCGTTCCGGCCTAGAACCATATTGGAAAAGGTTTCACTACTTACTATAGTCCAAAATAACTTCCCATGGCCAAATTTATGCAATTAGAAAATTCATGGCCCAAACATGAGCCTCACGTTTTGAAATTCACTTTGCTCTGAAAAAGTAGCATTGAAATGGAAGAATGATAAGCGCAAGTGTTTATTCAAAGACAAATTAAAATAAAATCGATGTAACCATCAACATAGAGTTTTCAAAATTGTTTGGGGCAATATTATGTACATTTATACATTACAGTATATGTAAAATTGTAATTTATTTCAAATTATTGGGGGCAGGGGCTCAGGCCCTATGGATCCATGTAAGTCTACACCTATGGATGAAACTGAGAAAAAAAGTGAATAATTTAATAACGTTAAACTTTATGCAAAAGCAAATCAGCACACATAAAATGTAAAGACGTTTAATTTTGATAATTACTATAATTATTTTTCTTTTTAAGATGTGAATAACTTAGTGTGTGTGTTGTGCTGTTTTTACGTAAAGGCATAAGTACATGGAATAATAATCAGTAATATGTGCAGTAGAAGTATAAATGCGGAAATTCTAATTCGTGCCTACCAGGTTTGTTTTTTGACCACCAGTTGCTGACCTAGGTGGTCTTTTTGGACTACCAAATTTTCTTCACTGGTGACATCCCTATTCATGCAAATGATTGAATAAAATAGAGGTATAATAGATACAAAAATAAACTCCAGAGTCATGAACATGGGTATAAAGAGAAATGCTGAAAACCTCCCTCAGTTGAAACTAATTTCTGTTGCTTTAGATAAAGATAAAAAAAATAGTTGGAGTAATTCTGAAGTGGTAGAAGTTTGGAAAGATCTAGAGAACAGTATAAAAGACCTTGCTTTTGACACTTCTTTGTACATTAAGACATTTAAAATATGCTATGAGCAATTTGTATCCCTGTGAAGGGTAATTATATCATACATCCTTATATATGGAGAAAGAGAGCGTTGTTCCTGTCCTCATTCGTCTAGCGGTCCAAGACACTCCAGGCTAAACGGAGGGACCCTGGTTCGAATCCAGAATGGAGACGGCGTCTCCTTTTCTCCTAAACAAAAAAAGCTCTAGATTAAGCTAATTATATGTGTGTGTGGAAATTATTTTATAAGCAATCTGTATCTCCGTCTGACTATTTGGCATATTTATTATCACTAAATTTTAAAGAACACTTGTCGAGGAGTAAAAAGGGGTAAGCAACAGATTTTGTAAAAAAGAAACACAAGGATACCTTGTTAGACATCATTCTCACATTTATCGTCCATGCACCACCTTTAAATAGTGCCTTATTTGAAGAAGAGGGTGAAAACAGTTTCCACTCTTCAGTGGCGAAAATCACTGGCCTTCATACAGAAATGAGTGTGTTGGCCAAAAGGAAATTGATGCTGTTTGGGGAACTATGCACAGCTAAGGGAACTTCTGCTGGAGTTGAAAGGATGTTTTCCATATTTGGACTTGCGCATATACCAGGCTAGAATGACTATCAGAGCTGATCAGTATGCAGACCTATGTTCAGACTATGTGCTGTTCAATACATTTATCTGTCTCGTTTACCACATCTCACCTTCATATGTATATCCAACCATCATCAGATCATAAGCAAGAATGGAATTTGTTTCTGAAGACAACTTTGATTCTTTTCTTTGGTAAACTTCTAACTCAATTTTTTCTTTTCCCCATTAACTTTTTTTTCTGAGTATGTATTTTGCTTCTCTTCTCTTGTTTAAGAAATTTTCATACTCTGAACTTTCTTTCCTTAGCAACATTATTTCTCTTATACCTTTCTTCTTACATTATTTTTTGCAGTTATCAAACCATTTAGGTTTTGTGCTTTGGGATGGGGTTTTTTTTTTCCAGAATTTTTGTATCCAATGGTATCAGTTGCTGCTATCTTATGTCCTCAAGGATCTTCCATTTATGTTGTGTTTCTCCTTTCTCTAGTTCATTATTCTGAATGCTTAATTTTTCTCTAATGGCATCTTGGTATTCATTCTTTATTAAAAGTTTGTCTTTATGCATTGAATGTATTTTCTTTTTTTTAGGAACTTCTTTCGGATGTTTGCTATCCCCTATCTATATTGGATTTGTACCATGAAGTGGTTAGAGTCAATATTCGCTCCTCTGCATAGTCTGCCATTCATGATATGCAATCTGTGTACATTCTATTAAGAAATGGCCTGTTTGATTTTTTGTAATACCATCTGCTGAGGGCCATATTGCTTTGTGGATATTTTTATGCTCAAAATAGATGCTTCTTATGGCCATGCTTATTGCAAAATCGATGAGCCATAGTCCATTGTTGTTATGTAAACTATGACATCCCAGTCTCTGAACTGATCTTCTTTCTCCAGCTTTGTGTTTATATCCCCCAGAACTGTTTTTACATCATGTATTCTAGTAGTGCATAAAATTCTTCTTTGGCTTCATTTTCTACACCCTCTGTCAGTACGTGGATGCACACTAAAGGGATATAGAAGAATTTGGATTTTAAATGTAGTGTTCAAATTCTTTTATTAACAACTTCAACTCCAAGGACAGCCTGTTTTATTTCTTTGGTAAACATAAATCCAGCACCAAAACATCTCCATCTTATTTCCTGTAGTGCTACTAAGTCTATATTATATTCTTTAGTTAATTTTTCAAATTTTCTGGAGTTCCCATTCAGTATACACTATGGGCATTCCAAGTTGCCATTGATACAAATCCTTTCCTGTGCCTACGCCGTTGAGTAAAAGCTATCTGGCTATTATCGTAAGGTTTTGTAACGTGATTTTTTTTTTTTTTTTCCTGAGGTGACGTAGTTAATTCCACAACCAACCCTTTGAGAGGTTTCCCCACACGTTGCACTTGAGGTTGCTGCTTCTTTATCAGGGTAGGTCCCTTAGCCTTTGAAGGTCCTTCTTCAGTCTACAAAGCAGTAGCACATGGCTTCACCCATTTAATAGCAGTGAATACTTACCACATCACAGTACCATGCTTGATCATTGTGGTATTTAACAAGAAGCCCATGCCACCAAATATTTTTCCATGATCTGGTAGTACTACTACCTCGGTCCGGCATTGTTTATTTGGGTAGGACCCTTATTCATTACTGACACCCATAAATGAGGTGCCATTTGGTATCCGCACCCATTCTGAAGGAGGCTAACCCCAACTATCCTCCAGCCGAGGGAAGGAGGGGAAACAAACATTAATAAGTAGAAAAGAAAAAACCTTTCATTTTCTCCTGAGTGTATAAATTTAGGTACGGTAAAACCCCTGTTAATGGACATCCCTCCGGTAAAAATTCCCTAACAAGAAACTTCCTTCACAATAATATCTCTCTTTTACAAATAATTTTTTCTTCTGTTAAGTGTCCACTAATGAAGGGTTTTATTGTACTTAAAAATAATTATTTATTATAATTATTCTTTAGTGACTGAGCCTCTTGTTTTAATGGGTATTTCATTTTAGCAATTTTATAACTTCAGTAACTTGCAAAAATTATTTTTAAAGCTTCTTTAAATGGTTCGGTAGATGAATTAAATTTCTCTTCATGCACTTAATCATATATATATATTTTTTTTTTTTAGCCTTGTGTCTGGTGGAATAATTTTGCTTGCAATGAAACTTTCCGGCGTTTCATTTCAAGAGTTACGGTATTCCCAACATGAAGCTTATTGGAATGAGTTTTAGTATGTGACTTTTTTATTGCTTAGGGTTTAACAAATTGGGACAAACTGTGGTTGCCAGATAAAAAATGGTACTCGCCCGCCTAAGTAAAAAAAAACTTGGGACCTAGTGTGGAAAGATTTCCTACGCCCCAACTGTAAAAATCTAGTCATCTCCTAGTGGCAACTGGGCGACTAGATTTGTCAAACCCTGGCAACAATAAATTTTAAATAATTATTACAAAGAATATAAAACGATTCATGGTCTCAATGGTATTAATGGATTCAAGAATTCTTTATTAAAATTGGGCCCTGTGGTTGTGCTGTTTTAGCACGTTGACCTAGTGTGCCATTAATCTGGGTTTTCAACTCCCATTGATGAAAAAATGTATGTGTGCAATAACTGCTTACCGTAATCTATTGATTGTTTTCTTAAGGTTTAAGAGGTTCGGATTACTTGGAAGTGTGCAAGCCTACTGCCCTATAATTATGTAGTAGTAGTAACGCATTCATCTATCATGTTGTTAACCTGGGTTTAATTCCCAATGTTATCATAAACTGTGTTCTGTTTTTCTACTCACTGTAGTCCAGAATTTGGTTCCCTTGGCAGCCGTTTAGATTCCTCAGAAAATCGTAAATTCCTGTTCAGAAAACTGTAGATCCCAGCGCAGTATGACTTTTGCTGTCTTGAATCATAAAAACACAAAATTTATTGAAATTGTTTTAAAAAGTATGTCTTTTATTGAAACCATTTGAACTAAAATAATTTCAGTCCTTAAGTTTGTTTTATAATACTAATTGTATGGGTAATAATTTCAACACCCATACTTGAGCTCAAATTAGAGCTTTAAAGTATAGGAGAAAAAGAGATGCCGTCCCCAGCCTGGATTTGAACTACGGTCCTTCCATTAGATCTGGAATTCTAGGCCGACAGATCTCAACCCTAGGCCAGGGATGGCACCTTACTTTCTCCTATACTTTAAAGCTCTAATTTGAGCTTAAGCATGGGTGTAGAAAATTGCCTCTGATTAAATTCCCCACAAAAAATTACGAAAACTTTCCCCGGTGACTTTGTATATTGGCCATTGTTTGGCAATTGCGTTAACTCTGAGAAAGATAATACCTTACAGTACTAATCATATTGCTTTTTTTTTTTTATGCTTGTCAGTGTCTTGTCATTTTTTATTCGTATGGAAAACAGCAATAACAAAATAAATATTATTTAAATATCTAAAACAATTTTTGTATTTCATTGCCACAATGGTTACAAACACTGTGTAGACATACAGGTTTTGATTCATTTCTAGATAAATGTGGTCATGTGTAAACATATCTAGGTTTGTAGGCCATGTTAAGCAATTACTCAATGTCCCTTTTGCAATATCTTTTTTTGCCTGATTTCCTCCCCCCCTTAAAATATGAGTGTTGCATAAACAGTGTTTTCAGTGATCATTGATGATAATTTTTCTCATATGTTTGTCGCACTTGGATTATACATTAAACTCTTAATGTTTTATTAATATATAGTTGTAGTAAAAGTAAGTAGAATGAAATTTATTATAAAGTACTAATGTGATCCTTGAGCTTATTGAGTTTTGGTTTACTTCACAATATCTGGAATGTAGCCTACTTGGATAGCAATACAGTTGACCAATGGTAATATGAACTTTTTTCTTAATATTCGTCAGATTGTGTAAGAATTCAAGTGCTTTTAGATTTTTTAACACGAAATACTGTGTAACGCAAACTGATAGTCAATGGCCCTTGGAAAATTTTTTCCGCTTAACATGAACAAAATATGTTTTTTCTCAAGTCTTTCCGTGCAATTTTTTTCAAACTCTATTCTTTCTTCGAAATAGAGGGTTCCAAAGAAGACCAAAATAATGTTACATTTCAAAGGGGATATTTTTTGTTCTGATAGCCCTATAGTATTGGGGGTACCAGGTCATTTTCAACAGTGTAGGATGATTTCATTCTTTCCTTTCCATCATGCCCCTCAATTTACACTATGTGATAATCTAAAGCTAGTTCAATTTGGTGTATATTTTATGCAGAATGGTTTTTTTGCCGTATTCCTTCAACATATAAGTGTAAAAATGAATTTCAAAGCACAGAAGTCATTGGGTGTAGAAAAAGGTTAGAAAAGTTGAATTAACAAAAAATGCCATAAAATTCGGGATTGCAAAGAGTACTGTGTCACTGCCTTTAAAAAAATCAAGAAAAAATTGAAACTGCTTGTGTAGTTAATCAGTTTGAGTACATATTTTGCCTCTAGTCTACTGCAGCTTGTGGTCAGAATTCACAAATTTGTCTTTTTGTCACAATTAATTGCGAAAACACAAGGCAATATTTTTTTTCTTTTTTCACAATTTAATGAGGCAACTTACAATGCCAAATTCTGATTCCAAGTTCACATTATATTGTAAGTGTTAAAAGCTTAATTTTTATTTACAAATTAACAGGAAAGGAAAGTCTCTCCTGATGAATTGCCCCTGGGGTTCTCACAATAATTAAGGTAGTTAAATTTTTATGGCACAAAAACAGTGAAGGTCATTCTGTGCCAAAAGTTCATTTGGATTTTAAAAAATCCTAAAAAATGAAGAAATTGGTGTATTAGAGTGCGGTTTGCACCTTTAGACTTGTCAAAGTGTTTTGTTTTTCACACGAGGAAAAAAAATAGTTTAAATTATCGCCAGTAGGTGGCGCTATTTGGCACTCAGTTAACAAAATACATGTAAAATATCTAGATTATACAGAAGGTATTCGTTTCTACTTGAAAATGTAAAAAAAAAAATTAAAAATGTTCAATGTGTTCACCCTCACATGTAAGAATAGTCTGTTATCACCGGTGAGAAAACTATTTACACTTACGTGCAGCATGTCAGTGTCAATAGCAGGGATCTCGCGGAGTATGGCATCCTTCAACTCAGATAAGGTAGATGGACTTCGAACGTACACCCAAGATTTTAGGTACCCCTATAACCAAAAATCCACAGGAGTTAACTGTGGAGATCTTGAGGGCCATGCATTATTAAAGAAACAGCTTATTATTCACTCTTAACCAAACATAGTCCAAAAACTGCCTTATACACGTTGTGATATGGGGAGGTGCCCCATCTTGCATAAACGTAATGGTGTCTAGTAGTTGGTTTTCATTCAAGGATGGCACAAGGTAATCTGGCAGCATTTTTAAATAACGGTCTCCAGTTACGGTTCACGTCTTCCAGCCACCGGTTCTGCATGGTTCCTGGAAGAAATAAGGACCAAGAATTACTGATGCACCGAACCCACACCACACAGTGAGTCTCGGTGCATGCATCGGCGTTTTTACCTATGCATGTGGATCATCTTGAGCCCAGATCTGGCAGTTATGCGCATTAACGGATCCTTGTAAAGAAAAATGGACCTCATCTATCCAAAAGATATTCAAACGCCATTGTGGATCATCTTCAATCTTTTGCAATATCGTTGGGCTTCAGCTCCTGTAAAAGTCTTAGTTTGTATGGATATGACTTCATGCACAACTCGAAACACGTTGGTTTGTGGTAAACTCTTGGTTCTTGAAACGACCTGTACACTGCATATGATGCTAGGTGACTGTGCTGCAAGGGCATCCATTTCTGTTGCTACCCTGCTGATACACTCCTCTAACAACTTCTGCCTGCCACTGTGAGATCAATCTTCTAAGCGACAGGTTTCTTCGAATCGCTGCACTATCTTTCTGAGCCCAGTTTCTGTAATTGGACCTCTGTTTCCCTTGATTTTCTTTACTGTTCTAAATTTCCGTAATGCTTGCACTGCTGATTCATCGTTGACATAAAAAAAAACTTTAACAAAAGTGCCTTTTCTACCGATGTCAACATTGCAGTCACTCAATGAGTTGCAATAATTCAACAAAGCACTAATTCAATCCTCACACACTATTACAAAGGCAGAAGTGGATTAGAAGTTAGTTGTCGGTTACAATCCTCTTTTAAACCGATAAAATTTGCATATTTTCAGGAAAATATACCTTTCAGCGCCACCTACCGGCGACAATTTTAACTGTTTTCTTTCTTGTGTAAAAAAAATCCGACACTTTGACGTCTAAAGGTGCAAACCACCCCATACACCAATTTCTTAATTTTTTATGATTTTTTAAAATACAAACGAACTTTTGGCACACCCTATATATACACACACTGCCTGACAGAAAATGCCGTACCACGAAAATGTGAATGCAGTGCTATGAAAATTGCAGAGTGGATGCATGCGTGCAAATTATGAAAGTAATTAAAATTTGTGGCCAGTCACCTGAACCATGCAAGTGATATAAGTAAGCAACCAGCATGTAAAGTCATCACGGCTGTGAGGATTGCGTGGTTTTGCTGCTGTTATGTTTGAAGAACAAATAAGGAGTGTTAATGCCTTTAAGACACAGTCATATGCAATTTTATCGAACGGATGAGTTCATTAGAGGTTTTATCCAAGGTCTTTGTACCGCTGATTTTGTCTTGTGCCATATTGTGGCATAAACACAATGTGATATTACAACCATCAGCCACAATTGGAATGATAATTGGACATTTGTACAAAATGATGAACTATGGACTTGGGTCAACACATTTTCGATGATACCACAAGACATTATTCAGATGCTTACCAAATTGATGCCACATCAGATTCAGTAATGTATCACCCAAAATGGAGGTCCCACGTTTTATTGATCATCCTGTATTTAAGGCCACTGGAACCTTGTCCTGTATGTGAAAATTAAATGATTTATTCAACACCTGTTTGGCTATCTATGTGTATAGTTTGGTCTGTTTTTGAGCATTCCTTCATGGTGTGGCAATTTTTTGTCCAGCAGTATGTGTATAATGTCAAAATATGTATATGGTATCCAGAGATGGAATAAATATGTAAGTTATTATTACCCTTCTCAGGGATAACACAATTGCCAAATAATGGTCAATGCGCAAAGCCACGTGGATGAGCTTTTCGTAGGGGATTTTTGTTACAGTTAATAAAATTGGCACCTACATTTAAGTTCATACTAGAGCTTTTTTTGGTATAGAAGAAAAAAAGACATCGTTCCTGTCCTAGAGTCGAACTAGGGTCCCTCCATTGAGTCCGGAGTGCCTTAACTGCAAGCTCAACGAGGACAAGAATGACACACTCTTTCTTCGTATATAAGGATGTAAGATATTATTACCCTTCTCAGGGATAACACAATTGCCAAATAATGGTCAACACACAAAGCCACCAGGGTGAGTTTTTCGTGGGGGATTTTTATTATGAATATTCATATAAAAGTCCCCATGAAAAACATAATTCTATAGTTAGTAATTAAATTTATTACAAAAATTGAAAAAAAAATGTTTAGTTGTGAAAATAGAATTGTATTGCAATGTTCTAGCTATCCATAATTCGTTGTAGAGCAAAAAAAAAAAAAAGCAGCTAGCATTGATAACATGTATTTTAAATATTAATTTCATTTATTTGCTTTTACTCATTTGACTTTGTGAAAATGTCATAAAAATAATACATTAAATTAACAAAATGTGATTACCTAACATTACAACAGAATAACAAATGTTTGCACAAGTTTTATTTTGTTAAAAAAGCTTTTAATTTTTTTTTTCAGTAAGAAATCTCTGACAGAAGCAAAGAAAAGAGTATGAAGATTGATTTAATGTATAAATCTATAGACACATAATAATAAATTTAGAATTACAGAAATTATTTTTTGAGTTTTATTATTTGATAATTTTTTCTTATAATTTTTAATTAATTTAGTGCTTCATTGGTCATGATCACCATCTTTGAGGCCATTGGGCTAGATTTGACTTTCAATAAATTTACTTGTGTAAATGTATCATTCAGAGATCATGCATAAAACCGTTGATCCCACTTCAAATAATCCATAGTGCAGTCTTGGGAACTAAAATATACAAAAAAAAAAATTGATTATATGTATATACTAGGTATCCTTGAACCAAACGAATAAGGTAGAAACTATGGCTTGGTTTATCAAAAGCCATAGTGTAGTCAGAAGCTGAAATGCTATTTTCTAAATAGTGACACTTTTTATCATCACTTCAGTATCATACTGTACCATTAATTGTGCTTATCTTGGAAACTATTGTGAATACCTCTATAGTTCTTATTTCTCCTAAAGCTGCGATAATGGCTCCATGTGGGGTTTTTTTTTTTTTGTTTGTTTTTTTTAGCTAATTTTTGGTAATTGGTGTAATTTCATCCCTTCACAGGTTGACAATGAGTACGCAAATTTTATAAAAGTTATATTCACATAAAAACTTACAGCTAACTCCTAAACTTTTTGTACCTTTACAACTCTTCAATTAAAAATTAAAATTCGTGTAAAAATTATAACTGCGAAAAATAGTAGCACAGAATTAAATATGTAAATATGAATTTTATTAAAGTAAGTTTATGAAAAAAATCCGATTGTAAGCAAAGTATTTTTATTAATAAAAATACATAAGCAAACATGTAAAAAGGATATATATTAACAACCGATTTCCGCGGGCATCGAACGCAAAAACACGAAGCGCTAGGCCGGTAACTTACCAACTAAGCTACCGATTGGCTTGCAAAGGATGTCGTATTTTAAGCTCATATATTGGATGCAAAATCTTCAAAAATTCATATCTCTGAAAATAAGCCGCATTGGCACGAATGCCGAGACACGTATTTCCTTATTTTGGCTCTACTTTCATCAAAAAAAATTTCATCAAAATCGGCGGGGCACTCACTGTGGATTCCCCTTGTAAGAGTAAG
>QLNU02015360.1:126642186-126655118 GCA_006491805.2 Dysdera silvatica
CGAAAATAGTCCACCAGAAATTGGCAGCGAATGCTGGCTTTCTGACAGAAAAATGCCCGTACTACAAATATGAGCCAGAGACCGTGCATGAGAACGAAACACACAAGCTTTACTGGGATAGAGCAATCATAACAGACAAGACAGTCCCACATAACCGTCCTGACATAACCCTCGTCGATAAATCGAATAAGACCACGTACTTAATCGACATAGCAGTACCCAACACCAATAACATACAGACAACCTACACAACGAAAATCACCAAGTACCAAGATCTCAGACATGAAGTACGAGATATATGGGGTATGGAAAAGATCCTCATCATCCCGTTAGTCATCTCAGCAACAGGGATAGTACCAAAAACGCTTGCGACGAATTTGGAGATACTCAACATTGACCCAAACACCTACATTGAAATACAAAAAGCCACAATCCTAAACACGTGTCACATTGTCAGGAAGTTTCTAGACATGGCACATTAAGAAGTGATGTAAAAAGAGGCTTGGGAACATGGCGCTCTGCCCGTCCCAAAGCCTGTTTCCGCCAAGAATGGGCGAGGAAAACTTTTATATATATATATATATATATACGAAAGAATTAACGAGAACAAACACTTAAACTCCATCTTAATAAATAAGAACAATCATACTCATAATACAAGAAATAAAAATGAATTTAACAAATTAAAAATAATAACAAATATAGGGAAAAATAACATTAACTATTATGGCATAGATTTATGGAACAATATTCCAGCGCTAATTCAACATCTTAAACTTAAAAACAAATTCAAAAATAAATTAAAATAATACTTTCTGGAGAATCAAAGAAATTGAATGTGTGGAACCGGCCAGGCCAGTAACCTAGTGTCCTACCCCGCCTTCAAGTGGTGCAGGCTGAGCTTTCTATTTATGTGGCAAATTAATATTTGCTACACGGATAGAAAGGCGGAAGGGGAGGGCTAATTCACCAACCCGTCTAGCCAGCGTGGTGAAATTATGGCTAATTCCTCCATTATGTTGACACACCAGAAACCATGGCCCCTAGTCTCCAGGTGCTGGAGTGCTCCTGATCAAGGCAGCGGTCAGTGTGGCATGAAAGCAGGGGGTGCTAAGAATCACTGGAATGGCCCAGGCTGCCGTTTGTTATTGACCTTGGCTACGTTTAATGGACGATCCCTTGCTTCTGAAGCAAAACTTCAGGAATTGGAAGAGGAACTAGACAAGATCAAATGGGACATTGTAGGACTCAGTGAAGTTAGAAGAAAAGGTGAAGAGTTGGTGGAACTTAAAAGTGGACATTTGTTTTATTATAGAGGAACGGAAACTGGAAGAACAAGTGGTGTTGGCTTCTTAATCAACAAAAGAATTAAAGACTACCTTCTTGAAGTCGAAAGCACGTCAGATCGAGCAGCGAGGCTCGTTGTTCAACTAACCCAGCGATACCAACTTCAGATAGTACAGGCATATGCACCAACATCAAGCCATACCGACGAGGAGGTTGAGGAATTCTATGAAGAAATCAAACAGCTACATACCAAGGGGAAACAACACATCAAGCTCATCATGGGAGATTTTAATGCAAGAATTGGACAACAGGAACAAGGAGAGACATCGGTTGGTAAATACGGATATGGGGAAAGGAATGAACGTGGCGATCAACTCATCGAATTTGCAGAAGCTGAAAATCTTAGCATCATGAATTCATTTTTTAAGAAGAAACCGCAAAGAAAATGGACATGGAAACACCCAAATGGGGGAACTAGTGAAATTGACTATATCCTGGCAAACAAGAAATCAATTATTGAAGATTGCAGTGTACTGAACAGATTTAATACTGGAAGTGATCATCGAATGGTGAGATGTAAAGTGCACTTAAATACTAAATTAGAACGACAGAAGCTCATTAGGAAACAAGTAAGTAAGAGGGTGGATTTAAAGAAATTAAAAGAAAATACCGAGGCATTCAAGTTGGAATTAAAAAATCGCTTTTCTGCACTGGAAGGACTTATTGATGAAAGTGATATCTCAGAAGCAAATGAAAACATTGTTAAGACAATAGTTGAAACTGCTGGGGAAATTGGTGGTGTAACCTGTAAAAAGCACAATAGCAAATTATCTGAGAAGACGAAACAGCTCATGAAAAGGCGAAGAGATATGAAGGTGGACAATCAAAATACCAGTTCCAGGATTGAGTACATAGAACTTTGTAAAACTCTGCGCAAAAGCATGAAAGAAGACATAAGAAAATTCAACTGTGAGCTAGTAAGGAAAGCCATTGAAAATAACAAGAGCCTTAGGGTTGTTAAAGGAAGTTTATCTGTTGGGAAGAAACACATCATTGCATTAAAAGGAGAGGATGGCACCGTAACAAGAAATAGGGAAGAAATACTTAGAAGAGTTGAAGAATTCTACAGAAAGCTGTATGAGGGAAACAGTGGATTAAACGAAGACTCTGAGATAGTCGAAGGAACAGCTCCTAAAATCTTAAAAGAAGAAGTAGCATTTGCAATAAAAAGTATGAAGAAAGGAAGATCCCCTGGCGATGATGGCATTACATTAGATATCTTAAAAGAAGCTGGAGAACATGTAGAAGACATACTCGCAAAATTCTTTACCAAATGCCTCAACAGTGGTAACATACCAAACCAATGGGATTCTGCAACAGTAATTCTTTTGCATAAAAAAGGTGATAAAGAGGATTTAAAAAATTACCGACCAATTAGCTTGTTACCTGCTATTTATAAAATCTTCACAAAAGTGCTAACACATCGCCTGCAGAAAAAATTAGATGCAGCTCAACCAAGAGAACAAGCTGGATTTCGAAGTGGATTCAGTACAGTGGACCATATTCAAGTATTAAGAGAATTAATTGAAAGAACACATGAATATGAACTTCCATTGTGTGTTGCATTTATTGACTATGAGAAGGCCTTTGACTCTATTAAAACATCAGCAGTCATCAACTCTTTAAGATCAACAGACATTGAGGATGTGTACATTGACATGGTGAAACGTGTGTATAAAAATGCAAGTGCAAAATTTCGGTTACATAAAGATACCAAAACTATCAAACTTGGCAAAGGGGTGAGGCAGGGAGATACCATTTCTCCAAAACTTTTTACTTCTGCTTTACAGATGATTTTTCAGCTGATAAATTGGAATAACAAGGGAATAAAAATAAATGGTGAATATTTAAATCATCTGCGGTTTGCTGATGACATTGTTATTTTTTCAACGGACCCATTAGAACTCCAAGACATGGTACAGGAGCTCTCAACTAGAAGTAAAGAAGTTGGACTCAAGATGAACCTACAAAAAACTAAAATCATGTTCAATAGTTTCGTAGAGGAAACAAAAATACAAGTTGACAACATTGAGCTAGAAATTGCTGATTCATATATTTACCTTGGCCAGCTGATTTCAATGGATGGCAACATTATGAAAGAACTCAACAGACGTATTAAACTTGGCTGGAGTGCATTTGGAAGAAACAGTTTTATCCTGAAGGGGAAATTGCCTTTGTGTCTAAAAAGAAAGGTCTTCAACCAGTGTGTATTGCCAGTCCTCTCTTATGGATCAGAGACATGGAGTCTAACTGTTGGAGCAATACGGAAGTTACAGACAACCCAAAGGAGCATGGAGAGGTGCATGCTTAGAATAACTAGGAGAGATTGAAAAAGAAACACTTGGTTGAGAGAGCAAACTAGAGTAGAGGACATCATTGTTAAAGTAAAAGGGCTGAAATGGCGATGGGCTGGGCATATTGTAAGAAGAACTGATCAATGATGGACAACAGAAATTCTGAACTGGATTCCAAGAGACCACCGAAGACCTAGAAAACGTCCTCAAACTAGATGGGTGGATGAAATAAGAAAACAGGTTGGGGTGACGTGGAAGCGAATTGCTCAGGATAGACTTGTGTGGAAAGCATTTGGAGAGACCTTCATCCAGCAGTGGATAGATAATGGTTGAATATGATGATGATGATATATATATAATAATATGGATTCAGAGATTAACGTAAGCTTGTACAACCGTAAAGAACATACGAATCTTAAGGCGTCGGAGGTACGAGGAAGTCCCCTTCTATTCACTTACTTTGCGTCAGTTTTGGTTCTGAAATCGGAAAGTTTTGATTCTAGTTTCGAGGTGTTGCCATCCTTCCACAGAAAGTGTGCCGCTACACACTCCCCTCCCAGAGACAACGTTTAAATTGAACATACGGTGGGAATTCCCGGGTGGGAAAATGCACTCGTCGACCCGATCTCGTGATCCCTGTTATCATTGAGGTCTCTGTGGTGTTTGCTTCATTGGTGTCCTAAACGGCATTGCTGCCATGAGCTGTTGTCCTCTCTGTTTCAAGCATAAAAGCTGGTTTAATTCGATCAATGTAGATTCTCTTGACAGTTCCGTTGATTTCGATATCGAAAATCTTCTCACTGCGTCGTTTGACTGTATATGGTCCGTGGTAACTTGGCTGCAAGTTTGCGTGTGTCACGTTGTCTTACACAAAGACGTATGTACACGTTTTGAGATCCATGGGCACAAAAAAAATTTTTTGTTCCGTGTGTTGTTGTTGGGGTTGGTACTAATGCTTTGACAAAATTTTGAAGTTGTTTTAAGAAATCGTGTTGTGTCTTCTCAGAATCATTGTAAAATTCACCCAGCAAGTGCAGTGCTGAACCATATACCAGTTAAGCAGATGAACAAGCGAAGTCCTTAACAGCGGAACGAAGTCCAAGAAGTACAAATGGGAGAGCATCTACCCATGCAGTTGATTTTTGAAGATGGCTTTTCAGAGCGGTTTTGAGTGTACGATGCTGTCGCTCGATGAGACCCTTTGCCTGTGGGTGATAAGCTGATGTGTGATGTTTTTGAAAACCAGGGTATTTTCCCAAAGAATGAAATAATTCTCTCTCGGATTGGCGACCCTGGTCTATTGTTATCTTTGCCGGTATGCCAAACCGAGCGAACCATGATCCAATTAGTGCTTTGCTGACAGTGTCCACGGACTGATCCTCCAAGGGTGTGGCCTCTATCCACCTGGTAAATCGATCTATTGCCGTTAATAAATAACGATAACCATGACATGGTGGTAGGGGTCCAACAATATCAATGTTTATGTGTTTGAATCTTTGATTGGGTACCGTAAACTGGCTTACGGCTGCTCGCGTGTGGTGATGGACTTTGGAGCGCTGGCTTGCAATGGATGCGCGAGTCCACACTTGACAGTGCTTTTTGATACCTTTCCAAATGAAATGCTCTATGATCAACTTGGTTGTTGCTCTGATTCCTGGGTGAGATAGTTCGTGTGTTGCTGCGAAAATTTTCTTCTTGAATTGTTGGGGGTTGAATGAGCGGATACGTCCCGTGGAAGTGTCACAAAGTAAACGTTTGGAAGACATTGGCAAGTGTAGTTTTTCCAGCACTAGACCTGAGTGTTGCTGCAAAGCTAAAAGTTCTTCTTGAGCGTCGGCGATTTCATCATAATTGATAGGAGAAGGTACTTTGATGGTATCAACCCTAGACAATGTGTCATCGACGACGTTGTTTGACCCAGCAATGTAACTTATGTCCATGGAAAATTCTGCAATAAAGTTTAATTGTCGAAGTTGTCTTGGTGAGGCTTTGTCCATTTTTTTCTGGAAGGCATAGGTGATTGGTCGATGATTGTTGAAAATTGTGAAATTTCGTCCTTCCAAGTGATGCCGGAAGTGTTTGATGTCGCTGTAGATTGCCAACAGTTCCCTGTCGTAAGCACTGTATTTCGTTTGGGCTTTTGTGAGTGTTCGTGAGAAGAAACTAAGAGGTTGTTTGATACCATTAATTTCCTGTTGCAACACAGCTCCAATTGCGGTGTCTGACGCGTCTGTTACCAATGAGAGGTTGGCACTGGGTATGGGGTGCGTCAAAAGTGAGGCCCTACACAGTGCATCTTTGAGGTTTTTGAAGGCATCTTTCGATTTCTCAGACCAAATGAGAGGTTTAGTACTGTTTTTCTTATGTCCCAAATGCAAGAATTTGCGTTAGAGGTTGTTGCATGCCAGCACATTGCAGTATAAAACGGTGGTAAAAATTCAGCATACAGAGAAACCGACGCATGGCAGTGGCGGATTGTGGTAATGAAAAATTTTTAATGGCACTAACTTTTGCTCTCAGCGGTTTTATGCCCTTAGCGTTCACCTCATATCCTAGGGATTGTATCGCATTTACACCGAATGTACACTTAGAAAGGTTTATACAAAGTCCATAGTTATCGAGTCTCTTGAAAAGTATCCTCAGATGATCTTGATGCTGCTCCTCATTCTGTGATGCCACCAGAATATCGTCGAGATAGCAGTACACAAAATTGAGACCTGAAAATACAGTGTTCATGAACCTTTGGAAAGTTTGGGCTGCATTTCCGAGTCCGAATGTCATGAAAGGAAATTCGAATAATCCGAATGGACTGGTTATCGCCGTTTTCGGAATGTCTTCCTTATGGACGGGTATTTGTTGATAAGCGCGAACGAGATCGATGGATGAGAAAGTTATTTTTTCATGCAGGATCTGTGTGCAATCGGCGAGAAAAGGTATAGGGTACCGATTTGGTACCGTATTCTTGTTGAGAGCACGATAGTCGCCGCACGGTCTCCAGTCACCTGATTTTTTCATCGTTAAATGAAGAGGGCTGGCCCAACTGCTTTTCGAAGGTCTGCACAAACCATGTTCCAACATGAAGTCAAATTCTTTTCGAGCTGCCTTATAGTTTTTCTGTCGAGAGCCTTCTTGGACGGGCAAACACTGGTAGTCCGTTTGTTTCAATAAAATGTTCGATGTTATGATCTTTAATTTTGGTATTGAGCATTTTTGGTCGCAAGAGATCAAGAAATTGTCTCAGGATAGCATGATAAATAATTATCGTCGGCAATGAGTTGAATAGAATGTGGTTTTTAACAAGTACGAAATATACCATTGGTTGTTAATGAGGTTACTCCATCTATCGGCTGTGTGACGTCGGCGATGATGAAGGACCAGTTGAATACCCTGCGTAATCCTAAGTTGATTCGCAACATTTTTTGCCCAAAAGTTTGAATTTTCGTCCCGTTTGCCGCGAGAAGTTGAATTTTATTGTTGCATTTTCTTTCAGTCAGTGTTGGTGGAATAACCGAAATTTCAGCACCAGTGTCCATAAAAAGTGTGGCTGTGTCCTTATTGCTGATGTAAAGGTGACTGATCTCTGTCCCGTGACTTCCTGTCACACCCAAAAGTCGGGGTCCTAGTTTTTCGCCTCGTCCTCCTAGGCGTTTTTCTTTTTGAACATTCTGCATGGAGGTTTACATTTCCGTGCGCGTTTGCCGAATTTTAAATGATAGTAACACAGATTTTGATTGTCTGGCCTTCGGGAAGCAGACTCCGATCGCGATGTTGAACGTTTGCGATAAAAAGATCGGTTTCCTCTATCACGGTTTTCCAGCTGCTTAGAAAGTTCCGAAATTCGAGTTTGCAGCAATTCCAAAGTGGCCTGCATGGTGTTATCATTAGCAACCGATGCCATATGGAAAGATAGTGTAGGTTTTAGTTCGCAAATCTTGTCTGCCATTGTGACTAATTTTGTCAAATCGTCGTTGCTAACTGGTAAGATGCTGCGCATATCCAATGGTAGTCTTTGCAAAAACGGTGTTTTCTTTTTCTGGCGCAGTATAGCCTAAATGCTCTTGTGCCATAAAAAATTCAAACAAACAAACAAACATCTTCGCAAAAACAAAGTTTTCAAAAATTCCGCACCTACCTTGCTGTCTGCGAGGTTTCGCATCTCGGAGAGTAGTTGAGAAGGTTTTCTGTCGTCTAACTGCAAATCAGTCAGTAATTTTTGTGTACGTTAACTTTCATTATCCGCGAATGCTGTGATTAGTCTGTTTTTATTTTCCTCGTATTTTCCTTCTGCTGCGGGATTGATTATAATATCCGAGATTTGGCTTAACACGTCGGTATCAATTGAACTCACAACTATGTCGTATTTCGTCTGGTCCGCAAAAATGCTGTTATTCCGAAACTGCGCTTCCAACTGTAGAAACAATACACGTGGATTCGACTTCCAGAAAGGTGGAACTTTTACACTAACTCTAGCAATTTGTGGCTCCTGTGGAGTCGAGCTGCCTGGCACTTCTTCTTTCGGCATTTTATCCAAAGTTGCGGTAAAGTCCGAGAGTCATCACTTATCGCGTTTTCGTGGGTGTACGATAAAATTGGCCGGTTCACAAACAGAATATCAAAACATTATGGCCCGAATAAACTGAACTTTAATTACATACGTACGATAATATGGATTCCGAGATTAACGTAAGCTTACACAACCGTAAAGTACATACGCATGTTAAAGCGTTGGAGGTACGAGGAATTCTCTTTCTATTCACTTACTTCGCCGCGAACTTCGCGTCAGTTTCGGTTCTGAAATCGGGAAGTTTGAGTTCTGAAAAGTTTTGGTTCTAGTTCGTAGGTGTTGCCATCCCTAGACGGAAAGTGTGCCACTACAACGGCATTTCCCCATCCACCAAAACGCCTATTTGAATGGAAGTAGGTGGACAAGAGGCCTGGTTTTTTTTTTTGTCTTTTGCCAAAACAATACAACCACTAAACAAATTTAAAGCAAACGGAGACCAAATTCCCCAGTTATGCCTCAAATTACGTTTGGTAGGATTAGACAGAGGAAAATGGATGACAATCGTTAAGAAGGCTTGGATTTCAGGGACTGTAACACCTAAGATGATGATTATGATTAGGTGTTAAAATACGTCAGCCTACAGACAGAAAAAGCTTAAATCTGTCTCTGACTGAGAATAAATGTAACTGTAGATCAACTTTGCTGCAATTCAGATGTTTAGAAATAGTTGCATGTGTTGGGCTTGTGCTGCAACGGTTTTCATGCAAAACAGAGGACAGAATTTAGTCACAAATCATGTACTGATAGCAAAAGGTTGGTGCAATAACTCATATAGTAATGACAAATTATGTAAATTTTTTATACAAATCGAACACTACGCAGATTAAATAAAGCAACAATTTTTATCGACATTTTTAGGCATAGTTATGGCATGGTTAGATGGTGAAACGTTCGTAAAGAAAAGAAATGTTTTTGTGTTCGGTGGGGCACGATCCCACGACCTCCCACTTGCCGGGCAGATACTCTACCAACTGAGTTACGAACGACAAACATCCGATCCCTTACGAATGTATTTGAAGACTATTTTCCGAAACCGGATATTTCGCCGAATGAGGCAGTACATGGACTGCTTTTTAAACCTAATTGCGAAGAGATCGGTATTAAATTCATCGAAAAGCCCTTGCAGCAGATATATTTATACAAGTCGAACACTACGCAGATTAAATTAAGAAACAATTTTTATCGTCATTTTCAGACATAGTAATATTAACGCCGATGTTATGGCATGGTTAGGTAGTTAAACGTTTGCAAGAAAAGAAATGTTTTTGCATTCGGTGGGGCACGATCCCATGACCACATACTTGCCGGGCAGGTACTCTACCAACTGAGTTACGAACGACGAACATTCGATCCCTTACGAATGTATTTGAAGACTATTTTCTGAAACCGCACTGAACCATTTCGGAAAATAGTCTTCAAATATATTTGTAAGGGATCAAATGTTCGTCGTTTGCAACTCAGTTGGTAGGGTACCCACCCGGCAAGTGGGAGGTCGTGGGATCGTGCCCCACCAAACGCAAAAACATTTCTTTGCGAACGTTTCACCATCTAACCACGCCATAACATCGGCGTTAATATTACTACGCCTAAAAATCATATAAATTTAAATAAAATAAACTTTATCTCCATTCTTCGAAGCATAACAGGTCCTGCAAATGCCCTATACTTGAGTGTTAATAAAACTAAAAAAGCCAGATGTTGTAAAACTTTTACCAATTTGTAATACGGTTTAAGTAGTATTTCATAATCTTAAAAAATGCATCCTTACTAAAAAAAACCTTTTGAGATAGGACTAATAAATGAAAATGACAGCCAATTTTTTAACCTTTGTTTTCATAAAGTTTTTTTTATTATTATGTACTTGCCTCTTAAATTGCCTTCTCACCCACACTTTTTTTTTTTTTAGTAAAAGAAGCATGGAGCGATTTTCGCAGCTTCGAAAGAAAAAGTTATGACAGTATCCATACTAGTTTCTTAGATAAATGCAGTTAACGGTCACAGTATAACGTTGAAGAGATGACAAATACAAAGTGTCACCATTTGGAAACTAAGCATTTTCGAGCCTGAGTATATAGAGTATTTTTTCTTTCAATAAAATCAACCATAGTTTCTTTTTCATTTGCTCAGTTTGTTTCCAGACACCCTATATATAGGAAAATCTTTTAAACTATGATACTAATTTTAAATTTCACGAGAACTAAAATGGGTTTAGCTGGAGATAAAGGTGTTTAATTTCTGCATATTGTTTTATGATAAATGGTAAAAGTTCATTGTTGGTTTATATTAATGCATGAAAAAGGAAAACTTCAATTGCAAATTGGTTTCAATTCCTATTTTTTTTTATTCAATTTTCTATTCTAAATCTAATTTTAGGAGCTTATACAGAAAAATTGGATTAACCACTGTGCTATGGAAAATCCAGTGATAAACAATATCTAGAAATGTAATACTTTTGCCAATCATTCAATCCTTATTCAATAATTTCTATGTATGCAAGGTTTTTGAAATTTTCGTTCTAGAAATTAGTAACCATTCATACTAGTTATAGGACTTCAAAAATTTAATTTTTTCACTTAGTTTTTTTTTTTTTTACGACTACTAAAAGAAACATGTTTCACAACTTGAGTTTTTTTTAATTAAAAAGGGTAAAAAGTTTTGACTAATATATCATTCCAAGTTATATTTCATTAATTTATTAAAATAGTAAATGATTGTATATATTATTTTATAATTCATGGATTTATATTATTTTCGGTTTGTTTTTAATACTTTGAATTTGTTTAACAAGAAACATTTACTTGAATCAAAACACAACTATCAAATTCATGAAAGCCAACTTTATTACCCAATGGTATTTTAATGTAAGATACTAAGTGAGTTGTACTTATTCCATACAGGTTCTTAAAAATGAATTAAAACTATGTGATTCAATTTAAAATGACATATATGTAATAATGTATGAATTGTAACTAGGCTCTTTCATCTAACCACTGGATACATCGAATTAAAACATCACTGGAGACTTCATCGGGTTCTTGAAGAAGACTATGATATGCTCCACGATACGCCTGTAATTAGAAATAATACAGTTAATATTTTTTGTATATTAACAATTTTTAAAGTGCTGTGAAGCCTTGGGTTCTGTAACAGTGAGCTAGAGGTTTAATAATATGTGATGTTGAGTTTATAACATTTGACTGCATGCCAGTGTTCTGCTATATGGATGGTGTGATTGTGCATTTATTGGCATGATTTTTATTATACAGTCAAGCTTCATTTTAATAAGAACTCTAATTTTTTGAGGGGAAATTCCACACATTTTCATAGGTAGAGTCTAAAAATAGTTTTTTTTTCATTTATTTCAAAACTTAAATTGAAACTAACGTTATGCAATTTTGGTGATGAACCAGGCTTAAGAGAATACAGAGGGTATTGGAACGATTTGTATAGTAAAACTTAATACAGAACTTGTATACATGTAACAGAAACCTGTTTGAAATGGGTTATTCTCTCAAAAGAGATGAGAAATTTTATTTTTTTGCCAAAAAAGGTAAGTAATTGAACGACATTTGAATAGATGTCTCTGCATAAGAATACCTTGTAATGTGTTTATTCAGAGAGTCAGCAGTAAACTACAAAATTATTAGGTACTTAAAATTCAGTGTTGGTTGTAGAAAGTTATTGTAAGAAAATAGAGTTATATCTTACTATAAATGTTTTGTCTTTCGATGCTGTTGCTCCATGTAGAATTTCAGATCCTTGGATATGACAGACCTTATCATTATCCCCATGAAGTAAGAGATACGGCGTGTCAATAGTGCTTTTCTTCTTCAAGATTTCCTATTCAGAGTTATAAAATAAATTATTAAGTTCTAAGCTGCTTTATATATTTTTTCAACTTTTAAATATACTCTTTTTTTTTTTTTTACCAGTAAAGTACGGTCACAGTACGGCGAAATGATAATTTTCAGTGTTTTAAATGTCTGTTTTAATCTAGTAGATTATTATAACCTCAATAGTACCTATAATTAATTCTATTTGTTGTGCCATTTCTTGAACCCTGTGATGATAACGTGCACGCCTAGTGTATTGTCAACCCTGGTTTGACTCTTAACAATGCGAAAAAAAAAAAAAAATAGTGCTTACTGACCAACTGCTCACTGTAGTCCGTGGGTTGGTTCTTTATGCCTTAACACTGAACGGACGGGTCACGTAAATTTACGTTTTTCCATTCTGACTTCCTAGGATGGGTCACGTAGAGTTGTTAGACATGTAAATAAAGAACTTTGTAAAATTTTATCAAAAATAGTGTTGATTTAATAAAACTGCAATGCTTTAAAACCATACATACACGTTTATTTAATTCTCTTAAAAAATGCCCGGAAACTGAGAAAGACAGAAAAAAACAAACCGTCTGTTAAGTGTTAAGAGAGTCAAATTTTTCGAAAAACTGTAGGTCCGAGCACGGCATGACCCTTGCTTCCTTTGTGTCGTAAAGCGCAAACAACTTTTACATTTATTTTCCAAACTTCTATTTTAATATGTTTGGTAAGTACATTTACCAAGAATTCTCCGACTGTTTCAAACATCACTTAGTGTTATGTAACACTACTTGCTCTTGCTTTATAATACATTTTCCCCACTTTTCCGGAGTTTAAAAACAGCATACACATTACTGTTTGAAATAATTTATGTAAGATATTATTACCCTTCTCAGGGATAACACA
>QLNU02015360.1:126655218-126674898 GCA_006491805.2 Dysdera silvatica
CCTTTTTCTCCTATACCAAAAAGCTCTAGTATGAGTTTAAATGGTGTCAAATTTATGAACCGTAATAAAAGTATCCCACGAAAAACTCACCCCGGTGGCTTTGTGTGTTGACCATTATTTGGCAATTATGTTAGCCCTGAGAAGGGTAATAATATCTTACATCCTTATATACGGAGAAAGAGAGCGTTGTTCCTGTCCTCGTTGGTCTAGCGGTCAAGGCACTCCAAGCTTAACGGAGGGACACTAGTTTAAATCTAGGACAAGGACGATGTATCTTTTTCTCCTATACCAAAAAAGCTCTAGTATGAGGTTAAACGTGGGTGTCAAATTTATTAACCGTAATAAAAATCCCCCACAAAAAACTCGCCCCGGTGGCTTTGTGTGTTGACCATTATTTGGCAATTGTGTTATCCCTGAGAAGGGTAATAATATCTTACATCCTTACATACGGAGAAAGAGAGCGTTGTTCCTGTCCTCGTTGGTCTAGTACATGGGTGGGGAGCATTTTCATGTTGAAGGGCCGCATGAAATTAGCTGTTAATATTAGAAGGCCGCATTAAGTTAGCTGTAATATATGAAGGCTGCTTGTGTTTTGATTGCGTCAGTCAATCAAGGAAGATTATTTCGTTAAATCTTCTACTCTTTTACACTTTACTTAGGTTGATTTTAAGATTATAATGCACATAAGGAATACAAACAGAATTGTATTTTTAAAAATAAAAGGATTTTTCTGCAAATTTTTAATTCGGTCAAAAGGCCGCACCTAAGGGCCTTGAAGGCCGTATGTGGCCATTAAGCCGCAGATTCCCCACTCCTAGTCTAGCAGTTAAGGCACTCCGGGCTAAACGGAGGGACCCTGGTTCAACTCGAGGACGGGGATGATGTCTCTGTTTCTCCCATACCAAAAAGTTCTAGTATGAGCTTGTAAATGTTGTATATGCTTGTAAAATTTATTAATCGAAATAATTTTTATATGCTGTATATGGAACTTGAAAGCTTATACTATACCATTCATGCTTATGTGTAAAAAATTTAGGTTATGTAAATTCTATGTCTCTTTACTGTTAATCCTGATACCATCTTGGTTTTTAGATACTTCAAGAGCATCTTGGTATGCTTTAAATCATCATCTTATGGAATTGAAAACTTATAGCTATCATTAGTAAGGGGAAAAGTGGGGGTTCTACGGAATGAGGCACGGTGGGCGGGGCATGAGGTATGGGTTGCACGAAGAGTTGGCGCGTTTTTTATTTATTTATTTATTCTTTACTTTTTCTATTTTTTTTCAGGAATCTCTCGTACTTGTAGTGATTTTTATCTACTGACACCCTACCTTAATGGAAAAAAGAATTTACTGGAGCAAGCGGGGATTCGAATTCGGGACCCTCCAGTTAGCAGCTGCGTTCTCTTGTCAGTCATAGAGGGTAATTTGGGACGAAATTGAGGCAGCATGGACACACGGGGCGTGGCCTATTTTAAACATGGCGGCAGTTGTTTATCCATCATCCTATGCCTAACTTCATTTCCTGTTTAAGTTTGGATCATCTTTTGACACTATGTCAGACCTGGCATAATGCCAATATGACCTGTTTAGACTTGTATAAAATATAGTCAGGACTGTAGCCAAAATGAAGGGGCAAGGCAAAGGCTTGTATATATGTAATAACTGGATAAATAACCGGGAATAAACGGCGTCAGAGAAAAATACAACCTTCAACAATAGACGTACGATTAAGTCAATGTCTATAGAGCACCATGTTAATTGAAATTGAATTTCATTGGAATATAAACACTTCCAATCAGAAATTCATTTTGCTTTTATTAAATTGTAAACATGACAATCTATTGTGTAGCCTTCGGCTGTAAAAGCAGCTTTAAAATCGTTATATGACTTGTTTTTCTACAATTATCATTAGTATATTTCTCTGAAATCGCCATTATCATATATTTCTAAAATCATTAACAAACTTATAAAATTAAAAAATCTATAAAACTAATAACATATAAAATAATTATCATATTTATATAATTAGTATATTTATAATAATTATTAGCATATTTATATAATTAATATATTTATAAAATGATTATTAGCATATTTATATAATAAAATATTTAAATAATTATTAATATAGTTGTATAATTAATGTATATATACAATATAGTACAACCTCTCTCTTAACGACCACCTGTATTCAACGACCACCTGCTTTAACGATCACCTTTTTTGGAAACGGATTTCTGCCACCATAGACCATCTAATACTAACTATACCTCCATTCGGAGGCAACCTCTCTGAGCGACTCCTTTTTCACGAAACCGACGGTGGTCGCCTTAAGAAGGTTATAATGTAGTCATTATCATATTCGTATAATTACAATAAAACCTCCCTAAGGCGAGTACCGTCGATTTCGTGGAAGAGCGGTAGTTCGAGGAGGTGGTCTCTGAATGGAGGTAAATTAGGAATTGAGTCTATAGGTGGGAGGAAATCTATTTCCAGGAAAAATGATCGTTAAGAGAGGTGATTGTTGAGAAATTTTTACTGTAATATACAGTAAAACATCCGTAAGGCGACCACAGTCTGGTTCGTGAGAAATGGTCTCTCAGAGAGGTGGTATCTGAATGTAGGTAAATTTAGCATTATGTCTATGGGGTGAGGAGGAAACCAGTTTCTAGAAAAAGTGGTTGTTAAGTGAAGTGGTCGATTAAGTGAGGTGGCCTTTAAGAGAAATTTCCACGGGAAGGCTATTCCATGGGTAATTGGCTGGTTTCATATAAGGGGGTCACATGGGTCATGACATCGTCATAATTTTGAGTTCCACTGAACTAAATTTTTCAACAAGAGAGCACTACCCCAGGTTGGAGTCAACCCAGCAACCTTCCAGTTAAAACCAAGAAAAAGATGTGCTGTCCATTGCCAGCGAAGCCATGGGTGCGGTGTTCTTTTTTCGGTATAAATAGTTGAAGAAAAAAACTCTAAATACATAGAGTGTGTGGAATGTGGAAGGATTAAATAATTCGACATTTTTGACATCAACAGTGGTAATTCACCACAATTTTGAGTTCCACTCATTGGCGTACGCAAGTGTAGGTCCCGACACCCACCCCCCACGAAAAATTAACATTAGGTGTATGGGAGCCAAGTCACAATGTAAGGGGCCCCAAAATTACATTAGCCCCGCCTAATCTGAGAGGCTGCGACCACCTATGGAATCAGTCAGAAAATTTGAAATCGGCTATTAATTAATTAATTAATTACTTCATCCGCAAAGCCTTACTTTTTGCACTGTTTTTAATTAAAAGTATATCTAATGCAAAAAACTGAGTATATTGTTAAATAAAAAGAAAAAAGTTATCGAATGCATACATACACATTAATTTAATTTTAAACTATTTTCACTTATCATCCATTTTTACAGCTAAAAGTTTCATCAATTTAATTTTAAATCAGTTTGACTTTCAATCCACTTTTATAACTAAAAATTCCATTACAGTCGAACCTCGTTAATGCGAACACCCTTAGCATCAATTACTTTTCACACAAAATATTCCCTGAATCCCATTAATGAATATCTTGTTAATAATACGATCCTTTGTGTCCTTTCTGGATAGGGCAAACTATTTTTAACATGAACAGTTTTTTTTTGTCGCCGTGATTATTCGCGTTAACGAAGTTCGATTGCAATTTAATTTTAAACAATTTTCATTTTTCATCCGTTTTTCACTAAAAATTTCATTAATTTAATTTTGCACTTCATATAATTATTATACCAAGAATAAACTAATACTGCACTTACATTTTTGTATGTCAATTGCTGTTTCGAGAATGCTTTAACAAAACAAATGAAATTAATCAAGCAACTTTTAACCACCGTATATGTGTTCCGCATGTGGTTAGGAAATGTGAGGCCTATGATATCACATATTGGTCAACACACCTACAGTTTCTCTTCAGTCCGAAAGAATTATTTGAGTGGCCCTCTAAAGCCCCCTGTTACTTCCATCCCCTGTTCCATCCTCTTACTACGCGTAAACCAAGTTTAAACACAAGTTCGTTTTCACCCATTATCCATATAGCCTTTGTCTAATTGCTTAGGGCGTTTTGCTCCTTTGTTGCTCGTTTAAATTTTTCATGATTCTTATCTAAGTAGCTAAACTGGATAGTTTTTCCGTCGTTTGGAGATGTTGCTAATTCAAGCCGGATGTCTCTGTAGGGTCATCTGTCAGTACAGACAGATGGAGGTTTGACTATTCCCTAAATAGGTCTTTATGACAAGCGACCCCGCTTTCTTTACCTTCAATGTGCGGATGGGAAGATGTCCATTTGTGTCCCGGATCTTCCAGTAAGCCCCTACTTTCAACTGTTTATGGGCCCTACCGAAATAGGGCCCCAGTTCACGAGGGCCCCTAAGCACTGCTTACTTTTGCTATATGGTAGCTACACCCCTGGTTGAAGCCCGGATTTAAGGCGCGAGACGCTCTGGGCACAACGATATTTTGGCACCCCTCCTTCTAAACACGACGGAAAATCACAGAATATGTAGGATGGGGGAGCATATCTATGTGTACTTTATGTGCATTATTATAAGATTAAATAACGGCATTTTTGTGAATAAGTTTATTTTATTTAACAACCAAAACGACTTTTTTTCTGGTGTTTGTGGAAGGTGTTCGTTTTACGGAATTTTCAAATTTGAAATTAAGACAAAAAAAGGGTAGGGGGTGCTTTTCCAGAGAGAGTGGAAAAGCGGAATTCTATGATAGAAAGATGACAATTTATAATTTATGTTACTTTGTTTTTCGTATTGCCTTTAAAACTTTTAGCTTATAGTATAAACTCGGTTTCGTTTTACATTCATTGTATTGCACACTCATTGTCTGTCCGAAAAGAAAACAACGCGAAAATAACTAGCGAACACTGACTGTAGTCAGACTAATTGCCCAGAAGTAAGAAAACCTTCTTGTCTCAGAAACCCAAAACAGATGCGCTACGTTTCGGTGTTTCGTCAAAAGAAATATTGTCGAGTGACTACAGAGCGGTACCATCCAAAAACAATATATCATGCTCCTAGGCCCTAGGTGAAGGAAAGGGACCAGAGCCGGAAAATGGACAGGATCTTATTAAAACTGGTCCGCAACCCTACATTCTGAAACAACAAGTTTCGTCCTATGACAGAAATATTATTCTTGTGGAATTTCAATGAAAGCAAAATCAATGACATTGCTAAAATATTCCCAAAATATAGTAGTTCTTATGGTGTAAAAGCAACAACTTATTAAAAAACATGTCAAAAGAACGTCTCAATTTTAATTTAAAAAAAGTTGTGTCCAAATTTATTTATAACTTCTATTTAATTAAAATACATTCATCAACTCAAGCCTAATCCTGCCCAGCATCACAGTAAAAACAGTGATGCCCAAATTTATTTATAACAGAATGATAATAGAACGAGGAAGTCAGGAAAATCAAGGAATTCTCAGGGAATTTTTTAAAATTTCATGAAAATCAGGGGAAAAGGAAAATTTTCCATTGTAAAACGATAGCAAATGTTAGAGATGGGCAAACTCGCTCATCAAATGAACTGCTCTTTCGAAGATTCATTTGCTCTAGGATTATAATTCTTCTATACATCAGGGCCGTAGTCAGAGCGGCTTAGCCCCCTGCCCGGAAAAGTCAAGGCTTCATTTTTTTCTGAAAATCAATTATTGAAGAACCGAAGAATTGAAAAGGTTGCAATATCAAAAATTGCGTTCATTTTGTTTTAAATTGTTTGTTGTGTACAAGATGATCTAAATTGTTCTTTAACGCTAAAATATATATTCGAAATAGATTTTCACAACAGGTGTTTTGTACGTGTTTTTTTTTTGGAAATCTGTCTTCACTTGGTATATGGTAAGGAGAAATGAATAACAGTTCAGTGCCTCTTGTATTCAGTCTTTTTTTGAGCATACATCCCACCCCGTAATCGGTCATTGGCCCCCTCCCGCAGATATTTTATATAATATATAATTATATATATATTGGCATATGGTAAGCGGAAAACCTTTCATCCCAAAAATGCCATTCAACCCCCCTCCCGACCATGAACTCCTGAAAGAAACACTGTTTGTAGCAGGCCCGAATTATAGCATAGACATAAAGCAAAAATACTTAGGACCTGCCGTGGTGAAGATTGAACACCGAGCCCTTTAATTTTTTCTTATAATTGTGTAGGTTTTTTCACACATGTACAAATACTATATAGCATTTGTACATTTAATATTTTTCATATTCTTGCCAGCAACATGGTCGTAAAAATATCAGGGAAATATCTGGAAATCAGTCAGGGAAATGTCAGGGAATTTTTTCCATCGTTTTGTTACCACCTATTCTATTTAATTAAAATACATACGTCAACTCAAGTTTCATCGTGCCCAATCTCACTCAAATGAGGCTATAACGCACAATTTTTTTTTATAGTCTAAAGAAATCGAAATTAATGTTGTTTACATTATTAAATTTGTAAAAATGAAAAATTTAAGAAATCAATTTGTAAAATACTATTTATGTAGCATGTTTCCAATCTGGAGGAGAACCTTGTAACGAGTTAGATTTTTCTGCTTTCCTCCATTTCTAATCGTTAGACACTGGTGTCTAATTTATTTGTTAAAGACTTGGAAGTTCGTTGAAATTCAATCATCTATCCATAGTCGTACTTTTGTTTTTAATAAATTTACAGATTTTATAATATCAATATTTTTTGCATTTTTGACGTACATTAAATAAATTAAATTGCCCATTAAAGAAAGGTTTACGTTTAAAACGAAATTTATAAAGAATTTAAAAATAAGAGCTTTTTATCAGCCGTAAAAAATCGTTTTTTCAATCCAAATTTTTGAACTGAATCAATTTTTGTGAACAATTGAAGTTATTGATCAATAAAAGGATAGATATATGTACTTGCACGTATCCCATTATGCACATTTTGAGATTTTCTACTTCCAGTTTTAGCATGCGGCTAGAATTCTTGTTATCTGGGTGATAGAAAAATTAAAACAATTATTTTTTATCGCTAAGTTTAATTTCGTAAAATATTTTCGACTTTCCACAACATACTTATTTTTGAATGCGTACATGTGTACGTGCCTACACGCGCCTTAATTAGACATTCTGATTCGCTAGTCCCCTTTTTAGGGCCGAAGTCAGACTGGGGCTAAAGGGGGCTGAATTTACCTTGGAAAATATTTTTTCTCAAAATAAATTATTTCAGAATATTGTTTGCTATAAAACTATACACGATAATGGAAATTACTATTTTACGTTAAAAATTTATTCAAAATGGATGCCTGCTGCTGATATTGTCCACATAATGTTTTCTACAAAGATTTCAGTAACAAACAGTTATTTTGACGCTAGTGTAAGTTTTAAAAACACGACGTTTAAGGAGCCAACTGATCCCTTTGTCAGGTAAAGACACCTGACAAAAGGAGAAGTTGGCTCCCGAAACGTTTTTAAACCTTACGCCAGTGTCGAAATAACTGTTTGTTATGGAATCTCCTGGTGAAACTCTGTATTGTTTCGTTAAAGATTTGAATCTTCATCTACTCTACTGGAAGGGATAAAAGAAATTCTAAATTTTAGTATACTTCTAAGTTTTTAATGAAAAATTTACGTTAAATTTGTTCATTAATGCTAAATATATTAGTCTACTCAGATATTTAGTATCATTAAATATATTAATGAAATACATCAAAACATTAACGAATGCTTAGCTCTCTGAGCTCATCCTGTAACTTTTAGCCCCTTTGCAAAAAGCATCTAGCTATGGCCCTAGCCACTTTTTCCAGTCGAAAAATCATTTCCATTTTAGATGGTCAATGTAAAAGATTCAACACGACTATCATAGGCGTAGATTTATATGGGCCCGTGGGGTCCCGCCCCCCAATAATTTGAAATAAATTGCAATTTTACATATATTGTAATGTATAAATGTGCAATAATATCTTCGTGCCCCATCACCCTAATAATTATGAAAACTCTACGCCTATGATAATGACAGGCATCTGCCTATGGTGTTTTTTTTTTCACTTAGGAATGTTCAAAGTACAGCCCCTAGATCAAAGCGATCCCTCCTTTGACGGCGATTCCCTTGGGCGTGTGTTTGACAGGATGGGCTATTGAACACCCGTTTGAGCCCCCAAATCCACAAGGTACAACAATAGCTTTCCTAATAGTTAGTCATCAACGGAAGGTCGTAAAGTAATGTCAGCGTTTGGGTTTGGAGAAAAATAGCCCAGTGGGTATACAGTTAGCAAGGAGATGGGGTCTTTTAAAAAAAAATTGTATGAAAATGCACAAAAATAATTTTCATAAACTACCTAAAGTTGCATTTTTTAAAAATATTAGTAAATTATTAGGTGGCTTAGCCCCAAGAGCCCATATATAACTCTGCAGGCCTATATTATAAACTATAATGAGGTCATTCGTTCTTTGCAGAGAAGAAGTTTGTCGTGTTGCAAATGTAATTTGCAAAACTTGTAATTAAATAGCACCGTAGTGTATATAGACTTTGAAGGACAAAGTATATTAATTAAAAAGAAGGTTGGAGATTTTTTTTTTTTAATATTGCAAAGCAAGAGAGGAGGGCGACTTGGTTAACTGCCTAGGGGCCCTGGGACTCTTAAGTCCGGGGCTAGTTGAAATAACATAAAGATACGCAACTTAAACTTCATAAATATATCACAAGTACTTTTAATATGAATATGAATAAAATGTAATTCTCTACTACCTCTCCAGCTTTTAAAAGACTTATTGTTGATCGTGCTTGAAAATAACCCCTATGCCGAAGTGGATCATTTTTCATTTTCTCAATTTGATGTGGATTCCTGGTACTTAAGGTTACATCTGCATTTGCAATAGGAAATGTAGGAATTACCGTGCATAAGATTTTAGCTAGAGCAACCTGAAATAAAAAATAAAAGGTGAATTTCATATAGTTTTAGTTACAACAAATTTAAGACTGATATATTGGGTGATTGTAAAAGTTTGTGTCTAATTTTAAAATAAAGTTCGATATGTCAAATTTTAAAGAATACGGTTTTATCGATTATATAGTCACCATTGTCCTTTACAATTGTTTTCCTTGCTTGTAGATTCCATTTCTGAAAAAAGAGCTTGGTTTTTATTGAAAAAAAGTTCGCAAGGTAGTTTTCGACAGCTTTCTTAGAATTAAGATTTTTGCCATTCGAACTGTTCCGAAAAGATCGGAACAGATGAAAATCTGAAGGACCAATATCTGGAGAATATGGTAGGTGGTGCAAAATTTCCCACTGAAACTCCTGCATTTTTCGCAGCGTCTGTTGTGGAAGATGACACCTTTTCGATTTGCTAAAACTGGATAGTATTTAACTGTCCGGAGAGTATGAGCATGGTCCAAGTAAACACTCTGAATGTTATTTTGTGCAGTCTAAATACTCACGCTTTTCCGAAACTCGTAAAGCATTACATGCCTCAAATGTAGCTTTTCGTTTTCCATTTTGAAAAATTTCTCTCATACACAAATCGACTTATCCGAACGATGTCCGACACTAAAGTGATCATCATACTACCATCCAATCAGTGCATACAGCATGACCAATCAAAAACATCGGAGCTCCGCCCTGCAGTACAATTTCCGCCATCTATGAAAATCAGGCACGAACTTTTGCAATCACCCAATATATACATATCATAAATCATAAGAGTCATTTCAATGAAAGACAATTTCAACGAAGTTAAAATGTATTGCTGAGTGTGTGAGTCTCACTTGTCATTACAAAGTAGCTCTAAGAGTATGGGATTAACAGTAACGTAGAGTTTTCAAAATTATTGGTGGTGGGGGCAAGCATTACACTGCATCTGATATTTCTTAATTTCTCTTCCGTTGTTAGGGTGTAAGTATGTAAATACCTGTGGATTTAACTCACATATTCTTCTGTGACCCCACCTAAGGTAAAGAATCGACACAAGTAATTTTTATTAAGTATAGCAGTTTCTTTTCTCTGACGATCAACTGAATGTACGAAATTTAATCAAATGAATGTACGAAAAATGTACAGACGCTCGTAATTTGGATCTGGGTGATGCTAGCACAATAGCCTAATTTCATAAATAATCTGCTACTCTGAGGTTTCTTTTACCTTAGTACCCCAAACACTGTTACCAATTAACGTTGTTTGCTATAACCTAATCAATTCATTCAAACTTCTGCCAAACTTACAAAATAATACTTACCGTCCTAAAAATATTACATTACACTTTTTAAAAAATTGCAGTTCCCTTAAGGACCATGTCATTTTCAAAGGGAAAGATTTCATGCCTTTCTTTGCCATTCTAAATCCAACTCCCCTGAACGTTTTTATTCTACTTTTTTTTCCTTTATTATCACACGTTAGTTGGAAATAGAAAATCCTGCATTCTGTGAACCACTCATAATACAGGGTGACCGAAAAAGATCTCCATTATTATAAAAATTCATTAAAAAAAACAAAAAAACAAAGCAGGTAGTCTATCAAAAGGCAGTTTACGGTAAAAGATCAATTTAAAAAAGTTTATTTTAATATAAATGTACATAACACCGTTATTGAACCTTTCTTCATGGAGAACACATATTAGTTCCAAAAATGAAAGGTTATTATTATAAGTATACCTACCAGAACAAAACAATACAAAGTTTCACCAGAAGATTGCTTAACAACAGATATTTCAAAACTGGTATAAGTTTTAAAAACACGACGTTTCGAGAGCCAACTGCTCCCTTTGTCAAGTGAAGGCAGAATGAGGAGCGAATGAAAGTCCTAAGTTTATATACCCGCATGCTGAGCATCCCTACCAGACATCATTTGGTGCGGAATAGTTCCGGCTGGGAAAACCCCCGCACTCGATGTCATCAAATGGCTATCCCCTAACTTGAGGTTTGACAAAAATTTTGTAAGGTTCTGGTAAAGAATTTTCTGATGCTAATAGCATGACTCCTTAAGCTGTAAGTCTCCTACTATTTCCAGAAAAAGTCTACTAGTCAGATTTGTCACATTCTGATATAATACTTTGTAACGGCCCGAAGATAACGGTTTAGTTGTGAAGTTAGAATCAAAACCAACTGGGTCGTTACTGTTGCCGTAAGGCGACGTCGGAGGCGGGATGACGTCAGTCCGGCCTCCCTTCATGTGCATGATTTGTAAATGAGATTAAAGTACTTAACATCCACTGTGGAGATGTTGTGACAGACAGAGAGACGCAGAGACTCGGCGCGCTCACTCACATACGTGGGCTTTTAATAGGATGCAACGTAGCGTTGTAATTCTGGCTGGGTAAATGTAGGCTTACCTTTCTAATTTAAGTTATGCGTTCATTTGTTCAACCCTGGCTACGTAGAGGAAAATAGTCGAGTGGTGGCGGAGCAAGGACCGGAGCTGTAAGTTATTCGCTAAATGCTAGTGCCGAATTATTGCCGGAGAAGTAAAAGCTTAGTGAAAGCAAAACGATTAATGCTACCCGTATGCGGATTAAGGAACGTGTTCGACAACTGCAGACCTTGCGCCGCAAGGGATGTAGGCTGTTATATCGGAAGGAAGAGACTGATTCAACGGACTGCCAAAGGGCGATATTGTCTTTGTTATATCTTCTAATTAAAACTAACCAGTGTAAAACTGTACTCAATAGTTTATCTTAGACTTTACTTGACCAGTTAGGACATTTCGGGACTTGTTAATAAGGAACGAGAGTAACTTGGAAGTGAATTTGTCGGTTACAAGAACTAGCTTATTGGTTTAGTAGGACTTGTAGATTAAACCCGGAATTGAGTCCAAGTGCTTAGAAGGACCTGTGTAGAAGAGCCCGAACGTTAGCCACTGGATACTAAGTCCAGGTTAATGCCTTCTGTTTAATATTGCTATATTTCTCTTAGCGTAATAACTAACTAGCAATTCTATTTGTTTAGCTAATGTGTTTAATATATTTGCAGTAACATTGCCCCGGTCGGTCTCCACTAGTGGATGAGTTCTTAAGCAGTTCCAGAGTTACCAGGTGATTTCTGATGCATTGATTAGTTCCAGTTCCGACACCCTCTCGAAAGGGACGGATTGGTTTGGGCCTGAATGTTATTTTACTGTTGTAACTTCTAGAGCACAATAAACACCTGTTCACGATTTCGTATATTGTTTGCCAATGTTAACCAACACGCAGCACTCGATTTCCCAATAGATAAATAAATTTGTAACAGCTAGTGAACTTTTATGTGCTGAGTTAAAAGTAAATCACCGTTAGGAGCATTAGACTGTAACGCTAGTTGTTATAACTTTCATTGAATACCAATCTGGTTTATAATCTTCCCTAAAAACATGTTCGGCTCATTGACTTGAGTTGTCCCTTCTAGCCGCTGCATACATATGCTCCTTTCCTCGTAGACATATCGATCTTCCTGTCTGTCCAACATACACCTTGTCACCGTCTCCACGCACTATTTGGTAAATAGCACCAGTTTTTTCCCATCAGAGACAAGATCCTTAATTTTAAGTAATAGATCTGAAAGGGTGCGGACAGATTTGTAGAAGGTCATAACATTCACACGACGGAGAATTCGGGACAACCGCTCTGACCCCTGCCACATGGGGCAAAACCACTGATGTCTTCCTGGTCTCATCTTCTACATTCCTGTTTCCACCACTAACACCACATTAGTTACGAGCGATAAATTTAGTCGGGTAACCGTTCTTTTTCAACACGCTTTTGTTGCGTCGTAATTCAACATTTCAAAACTCATCATTACAACTCTGATCTCGGCTGCTAGAATACCATTGTTTTATGGACTCTCAGAAGTTCATACACCTGATATTCCTCCACAGATATATATAAGACCTAGACTGGACATCGGCCGCCACTTCCTGTGACAACTACGGGGCATCCATCAGCGGGTCAACCAACACTCGTTACCTTAGCGTATCATTGATAAAACCAGATACGTATTTTTTATATTTGTATATAAAACTGATAATTCGCGCATTCTGGCATCTACCATATGGGGTTATATTCTAAAAATGTATAACTGTTAAAAATTTGGTAATTTATTTAATGCCCCTCCACCCATTATCTTCAATTACATTTATTTCTTTGCACTGCATTGTGCAGACTTGGGGGGAAAATATGGTGTATATTATAGGGTGGGGGGGAAGGAGTGGCCCTTTATATCCGAGCATTGCAAATGCCCATATACATATATTATAGGTAGTGGCGGAAATAGAGAGGAGGATTACGGGGATATATCCCCAGGCCTATAGTCAGGTCGGGCTTAGCCTGTGCTGCTAAGTTTTTTGCTCGATCAATGGTATAAATGATGGTGGGGAATTAGATTAAAATGCGAAGTTTTGCTTTGGCTTTAATTACCCTCTGTCTTCCTAGTTTCTGGATCTGCCCACGTACCTGTGTGCTCCCCATCCCGAAAAATTGAAAAAAAAAATTACAATTTAGATGAAAAAAAAGTAGTTTATGTCAGCTCACCCCCCAAAAAAAGTCACATCACCCTCGAAAAAATTTCTGGATCTGCATTTTGGGCAAATTTGGGATGCATTTACCGTATAAAGATGTAGGAACAATGTATGGATGATACTTTTGTTATCCTACCAAGGTCTTCAGTTGCTGATTTTCATCTCTATTTGAACAGCTTGAACCCTCATTTTCAATTTACGTTAGAGGAAGAAGATAAAGGCTTACTTTTCTTGGATGTTCAGATAAATAGAGATGGAGATAGCAGACTGTTGACTATGATTTCCATGAAACCTATGCATACTGATAGGTATCTCGACTTTCGTTCTCATTACCCAGCATCACCCAAAGCATCTGTAATTAGAGCCTTGCACCGACGAGCCTTTACACATTGTTGTAATGATGACCTTCGCAATGTTGAATTACGACGCAACAAAAGCGTGTTGAAAAAGAATGGTTCGTTCGTTCTTTTGCAAGAAGGGCAATGGGAAGGGTGGCCGCCGAAGGTGGCGGCGCTGTAATCCCAGACAGGACGCTTGAACAGCGTAATCAGCCGCCGAGGCGGCTGAGGGGGAGATGGATTGCCGATCAACACGGCATTCATAGATGCACGTTCACGTAAAGTCGTCATTCAACGCACACCGAAACCAGCCGTCACGGGGAACGGCCACGGCCCAGGCAGCAGGACCGGAGACACCCCCATGGGCCAGCCGAGTAACCTACAGGAACCGGCCAAGACCGGAAAGGAAGGTGTTTAGCACAGCCACGGAGGCAGCGCGAAGGCGGGGGGATCCGGTGGGATCCAGGAGGTCGGACAGACCTGGTGGCGAGGCGAGGCCTAAACGGCGGCGGGCGAGAAGGAGCTCCTCCCTGAGGTAGCCGTAGGCCGGACACCGCAAAAGAATGTGTTCCAGTGTTTCGTCAGCACCTTCCTGACACTGGAGACACACAGGCGACGGGAGTTGCCTAATGCGGTGGAGAAAAAGAATGGTTACACGAATAAATTTATTGCTCATAACCAATGTAGTATTAGTGGTGGAAACAGGAATGTAGAAGATGGAATTAGGCAGACCGGTGGTTTTGCTCTATCTAGCAAATGTCTCAAAGCAGTTGTCCCGAATTCTCAGTTGTGTGAATGTTAAGACCTACTACAAACCTGTCTACACCCTGCGTGATCTATTACTTAAAGTTAAGGATCGCGTCCCTGAGGAGGAAAAATCTGGTGCTATTTACCAAATACCGTGTGGAGACTGTGACAAGGTGTATGTTGGACAGACGGGAAGATCGATACGTCTACGAGGGAAGGAGCATATGCGTGTGGTAGCTAGGGAAGACAATTCAAACCAGTTGGCTGAACATGTCTTCAGGGAGGGTCACGAACCAGATTGGCATTCGATGAAAGTATTACATCAGAATGTGACGAATCTGGGGAGTAGACTTTTTCTGGAATCATAGGAGATTCACAGCTTGAGGAGTCATGCTATTAGAGTCAGAAAAACTTCTACCAGAAACTTACAAGATTTTTGTCAAACCTTAAGTCGGGGGATAGCCATCTAACGACATCGAGTGCAGGGGTTTTCCCAGCCGGGACTGTCCCGCACCAAATGATGTCTGATAGGGATGCTCGGCATACGGGTATATAAGCTTAGGACTTTCATAAACTCTTCATTCTGCCTTCACTTGACAAAGGGAGCAGTTGGCTCCCGAAACGTCGTGTTTTTAAACCTTACGCCAGTGTCGAATAACTGTTTTTATGGAATATCCTGGTGAAACTCCGTATTGTTTTGTTCTGGTAGGTATACTTATAATAATAACCTTTCACTTTTGGAACTAATGTTGATTTACAACTACAAAATAAATGTGTGATTGTTCACGATGCCAAACAACTGAAAATTATTTAGAAACATTGGTAAATGGTATATTTTCCCAATATAGTCCAAAAAAAGTAAGTAATTTAAAAAAAAGGTGCTGATGACTCCTCACCATGTCCATACAGTTACACAAGTTCATCCATTTTGACGTACTCTTGCATAATTTCCACCGTTTTGATGTAGTTTTCACTTTCTTAATTTCTTACTTGTAATTCTATATTGTCTTTTTGTTGGAAAAAGGCTTTGTTACTTTCATATACACATTAAAGTAAACACAAGTAGTAAAGGATAATTTCTACAAGTATTGGGTAATAAGTTTATTGAAAAATTAAATAAGGTTTGAAATTTTGAAAATTTTGATCCTTATTTAATTTGATTTTTAAAATGATTTTAAAAGTAGCAAGAAAAAATTAACAGTGAAAAATGCAGAATTGGTCAAACTTACTAAACAAAAGGTGCCTACTGAAACTACTAGGATAAGTATGAGTAAGAGTATACATGGGGCGAGAGTACTATGTGTAATTTTTCCTTAAACCACATACTTTTGAAAACAGTGAGCATTACCGAGGAAGAACTATTAGGAGCGCTCGCATGGATAAAAATGATTGTTTGAAATCATCTTAAAATCTTCTAATGTTTAGATAATTATTTTTAACTGCAAGTTGATATTTTTTGGTAAAATTTGTATGTTTTTGCACGCATAATTCAAATAATTAAATATTTACCATTAAGCAATCAGTAGGATAAGGGTAAAATCTTTAAAGATTAAGTAATATGTAGCCCGTGGTATCAAACCAAGGTAAATGCATATTTCAGTTAGGCAATAATTTGTGTCAAAAATCACTGCCTGGGGTAAGAGTATGCAGAATTTATGGGGAAGGGTACGCTGCATTTACACACCATATACAAATAACCTGATAGCAACGCACCTGGAAAGACTAATCACCATGTTCCGAGTGGTTCAAATCTTTGATCAGCATATACTAAGACAACAAATGAGGGAATTGTTGAACAAGCATTCAGATCATGTGGGATATGGCCTCTCAACAAAAATGTATTCACACCTGATAATTTTCTTCCCTCAACCGTGGCAGATGGGCCAGATCCTGCTTCGCTTTCACAAAGTCGGCCAATCAACAATGATCCACATGCATCGACTATCGGTCTTCAGTCCCTACCGTCAACGAGTGTCCTCCAGGATCCAGCCATCGATCTCTGGCCGTCAAGATTCAGCATTTACATCTATCTCCAGCCTGTATGATCCAGCAGATACATCAATCTCTAGGCTTCTTCACCAAAATCCATCTCGGAAAACAGACACTTCTACAAATAACATCACTCCAGGATACGTTTCACCTATTGCAATTAGACCATTGTCTAAAGAATCAACATCAAACATAAAGAGGAGAGGATCTTTAAAATTTCAGATTTTGATTTCATCATCATTTAAAAAATAGAAGATAAAAAGGATGGCAAATGAAAGGAGAAATGAAATGGAGAAAAAACATAAATTTTTCGTGTTACTACAGTCGTTCAAATAGAGGGTTCTCTTGCTCCAAGTTCGGGGTAAGAGTATCCATTTCTCATTTCTTCTTATATTTTTATACAGAGAAAAATTATTTTTCATAATTGTGTATTTTTATTTAAGAAACCAAAGAAGCAAAGTTGCTAAGTACACATAAAATAATTTGTTTCGTTAAGTTTTTAGAGTAGGAAAAAAATGTCAAAACTTGCATACTCTTGCCTCTAGTTCCCCTATCTCTGTAAACTTCTATATCGTTTGTGCTATGTTCAACTCCTGGTGCCAAACGATATTTACTGCCCAGTCTCCATAAAATTCCAACCGATCAACCATTATGTTCAACCAGGCCCGTAACTAGACGCTTGTTACAGGTGGTGCTCAGAAAGAAGGCTACATGGGGAACTTAAAATTTATTAATGTTTTGATGTATTTTATTAATATATTTAATAATACTAAATATCTAAGTAGACTAATATATTTAACGTTAATGAATAAATTTCTTAACGTAAATTTTGCATTGAAATTTAGAGAGGTATACTAAAACTTTTTATTTGTGGGTGCTGAGGACCCCCACAAAAATTCTGGGGTGCTCGAGCATCGGAGCACCCTCGGAGTCGACGCCCCTGAATTAAACCCTCTAAGTAACTCGATAGCTATAGTTATTAAAACCTGGAAAGATAGGTCATTGTCCTGAACGAACTGTATATCCTAGGTTTTTTTTTCTTCCATTAAATAAAGGTTTACTTTGAAACCTTATTTCTTCGGTTGTCTAAATTATTTGTTTATAAAAGGAAGAAAGAAAAAACAGCCAGCTATTAGAAAAGCAATTTTGAATAAACTTACTTTGAGAGGTGTTGCTGTTTCTGGGTTAGCTGATAATGCAGGAGCAACAGAAATTATCCCGTTGAATTTAACTTCTTTGCGTAACGTTGCCAAAAACGTTATAGCTCCTCCCTAATAAATAGCAAAAGATCAATACAACTGCATGCTTATTTAAATTATGAACTTATGAAATGTTATTGTATGCAAAATGATATATAATTCAGCACCGTTTTTATTTTTGAATTACATTTCATAATTTGTCACCGTTCATTTTAATAAGACACACATTATTAACATTGAAAAAGAACAATAAGAACTTTCTCAAGATCAGTGCAATAATCTGGTCATTCTAATGCTAATTTAAGTAGTCACTGATAAATCGAGTGCTTATATATGATACGGCAAGATTGGATTATTTACTTAACGTTAACACATGAAACAGATTAATGTTGAATGTAACCTCTTGTTGTATGATCTTTTTATACCAAAGTGATGATGAACAATGGTTGTTTAAATACTTTTACAGGGGAGAAGTATTTTCATGTGTTTTCAGGTGTATTAATAAAAATAAATCCTGTACTAAGGAGAACTCCTATCCAAGACCCATTAAGTAGATAGGCAAACCATTAATGAGGTCTAACAACAATAAACGCCTTTAAAATTGCACACAAAGAAAAACGTGATTCCAAAAACGAGTAGCCGTTTAGGGAAGGGCAATTTTCCTTCTTGTCAATGCTGGATTTAGCTGAAAAGAGAGTACCCCCCACCTCCATAGGCGGATTTAGGGGAGGAGCCCGGGGGGGGGCCCGGGCTCCCTTTCATCTGGTCAATAGTAATTTTATATCATGCTCCCCTCTTTTACCATTTATCAATTAAATTTAAAAAAATATATTAATGTAAATAAATAAAAATGTTTGCCTATTCAAAAATAAATAAAAAGTTTTTTGCGAAGTAAATTTGAGTGATTGTTAGAAAATGGATGAATTCAATGCGTTCAAAAAAGATTTAACTTTCGGTGGGCGGGTAGATTTTGAGAGGGCAGGGAAACACAAAGAGATTTATTTCCTAAGCTATACAGTGTTCAACATAGCAACGAGGCCACCTTATGGGAATTGGAGGGGTGACCCCCAGTTCGTGGAAACGTTCCTTTTGGCGATGTTCGTCCCACTGGGGGGAACGTCCCCAAAAGAAACCTTTTCACTAAGAAGCCGCTAATGAGGGGAGATATTTTGCCACTGTAACACGCACTTGTTAACGCTATTCCGGGATTACAACATAATAGTCGTTTCCTAAGGAAGTAAACAAATTTTGAAATCGACACCACATCGTCTGAGAGAAAAATCTGATCAAACTTATAGGTCATAACAATAAAACCAGTTCCTGACTGAACAATGTCAATAAAGTCACTCAATTCTATACGTATAGTAGACCCTTGCATTTGTAAGTAGTAGGTACCTATTTTGTGCGCTCTGTACTTATGATGAAAAAAATATATTTATGTATATACAAAATTTTTAAATAAAGGTAATGTGAAATTATTATAGACAAAGAGTGATGCATATAATATTATATAATTAAACTAAACAGTTATAAAACAGATGCCTTAAAAATGAAAAGGCAAACTTCATTGCAAGCGTTTCTTCAGAGTAGAAGAGTTAAATCGAGTGATCAAATAGATTCTAATGATCTTTCAACTGAAGATTCAAACAAGGAATTGCCACAGGAAAACCGCAAGAAATTGAATGCTTTACCAGCAAATAGCTCACTAGCTGAGGTATGTTCTTTCAATTTTTTGTTGTAAAAGTAGGCTATATGTATACAGGGGAGGTCTAGGCTACCGGCCCCCCAGCCGATGCGCCCTCCCAAAATCCATGGTATACGCCCTTTGAGACGACCGAGTCCGCTCCTAGTTCGACTGTATTTATTTTTACAAATATTTTTAAGCAATTTAGGAATTTTATTGTGCA
>QLNU02015360.1:126674998-126719306 GCA_006491805.2 Dysdera silvatica
GCAAACGAGGAGGTTGAGGAATTTTATGAAGAAATCAAACAGCTACACACCAAAGGGAAACAACATATCAAGCTCATCATGGGGGATTTCAATGCAAGAATTGGACAACAGGAACAAGGAGAGACATCGGTTGGTAAATACGGATATGGGGAAAGGAATGAACGTGGCGATCAACTCATCGAATTTGCAGAAGCTGAAAACCTTAGCATCATGAATTCATTTTTTAAGAAGAAACCGCAAAGAAAATGGACATGGAAACACCCAAATGGGGGAACTAGTGAAATTGACTATATCCTGGCAAACAAGAAATCAATTATTGAAGATTGCAGTGTACTGAACAGATTTAATACTGGAAGTGATCATCGAATGGTGAGATGTAAAGTGCACTTAAATACTAAATTAGAACGACAGAAGCTCATTAGGAAACAAGTAAGTAAGAGGGTGGATCTAATGAAACTGAAAGTAAATACCGAGGCATTCAAGTTGGAATTAAAAAATCGCTTTTCTGCACTGGAAGGACTTATTGATGAAAGTGATATCTCAGAAGCAAATGAAAACATTGTTAAGACAATAGTTGAAACTGCTGGGGAAATTGGTGGTGTAACCTGTAAAAAGCACAATAGCAAATTATCTGAGAAGACGAAACAGCTCATGAAAAGGCGAAGAGATATGAAGGTGGACAATCGAAATACCAGTTCCAGGATTGAGTACATAGAACTTTGTAAAACTCTGCGCAAAAGCATGAAAGAAGACATAAGAAAATTCAACTGTGAGCTAGTAAGGAAAGCCATTGAAAATAACAAGAGCCTTAGGGTTGTTAAAGGAAGTTTATCTGTTGGGAAGAAACACATCATTGCATTAAAAGGAGAGGATGGCACCGTAACAAGAAATAGGGAAGAAATACTTAGAAGAGTTGAAGAATTCTACAAAAATCTATACGAAAGTAACAGTGAATTAAACGAAGACATTGAAATAGTCGAAGGAACAGCTCCTAAAATCTTAAAAGAAGAAGTTTCATTTGCAATAAAAAATATGAAGAAAGGAAGAGCCCCTGGTGATGATGGTATTACATTAGATATCCTAAAAGAAGCTGGAGAATATGTAGAAGACATACTTGCAAAATTCTTTACCAAATGTCTTAACAGCGGTAACATACCAAACCAATGGGATTCTGCAACAGTAATTCTTTTGCATAAAAAAGGTGATAAAGAGGATTTGAAAAATTACCGACCAATTAGCTTGTTACCTGCTATTTATAAAATCTTCACAAAAGTTCTAACACATCGCCTGCAGAAAAAATTAGATGCAGCTCAACCAAGAGAACAAGCTGGATTTCGAAGTGGATTCAGTACAGTGGACCATATTCAAGTATTAAGAGAATTAATTGAAAGAACACATGAATATGAACTTCCATTGTGTGTTGCATTTATTGACTATGAGAAGGCCTTTGACTCTATAAAAACATCAGCAGTCATCAACTCTTTAAGATCAACAGACATTGAGGATGTGTACATTGACATGGTGAAACGTGTGTATAAAAATGCAAGTGCAAAATTTCGGTTACATAAAGATACCAAAACTATCAAACTTGGCAAAGGGGTGAGGCAGGGAGATACCATTTCTCCAAAACTTTTTACTTCTGCTTTACAGATGATTTTTCAGCTGATAAATTGGAATAACAAGGGAATAAAAATAAATGGTGAATATTTAAATCATCTGCGGTTTGCTGATGACATTGTTATTTTTTCAACGGACCCATTAGAACTCCAAGACATGGTACAAGAGCTCTCAACTAGAAGTGAAGAAGTTGGACTCAAGATGAACCTACAAAAAACTAAGATCATGTTCAATAATTTTGTAGAGGAAACAAAAATACAAGTTGACAACACTGAGCTAGAAATTGCTGATTCATATATTTACCTTGGCCAGCTGATTTCAATGGATGGCAACATTATGAAAGAACTCAACAGACGTATTAAACTTGGCTGGAGTGCATTTGGAAGAAACAGTTTTATCCTGAAGGGGAAATTGCCTTTGTGTCTAAAAAGAAAGGTCTTCAACCAGTGTGTATTGCCAGTCCTCTCTTATGGATCAGAGACATGGAGTCTAACAGTTGGAGCAATACGAAAGTTACAGACAACGCAAAGGAGCATGGAGAGGTGCATGCTTGGAATAACTAGGAGAGATCGAAAAAGAAACACTTGGGTGAGAGAGCAAACTAGAGTAGAGGACATCATTGTTAAAGTAAAAGGACTGAAATGGCGATGGGCTGGGCATATTGCAAGAAGAACTGATCAACGATGGACAACAGAAATTCTGAACTGGATTCCAAGAGACCACCGAAGACCTAGAAAACGTCCTCAAACTAGATGGGTGGATGAAATAAGAAAACAGGTTGGGGTGACGTGGAAGCGAATTGCTCAGGATAGACTTGTGTGGAAAGCATTTGGAGAGACCTTCATCCAGCAGTGGATAGATAATGGTTGAATATGATATATATATTTTTCTATTCAAAAATAAAAGTTTTTTGCTAGGTGAATATAGGGTTATTAGAAAATGGATGATTTCAATCCTTTCAAAAAAATTCAGTTTTCAGGGGGCGGGTAGATTTTGAGAGGATAGGAAAACACAAAGAGACTTATTTCTTAAACTGTACAGTGTTCAATATAGCAACAAGGCCACCTTATAGGAATTGGAGGGGTGACTCCCAGTTGGTGCAAACGTTCCTTTTGGCGATGTTCCTCCTACTGAGGAGAACATCTCCAAAAGAAACCTTTCTACTAAGGAGCTGCTAATGAGGGGAGACATTTTGTCTGTGTAACACACACTTGTTAATTTCGGGATTACAACACAATAGTCATTTCCCAAGGCAGTAAATAAATTTTGAGATCAAAACCACATCGTCTGTGAGAAAAATCCGATGAAACTTACAGGCCATAAAAATAAAACCAGTTCTTGACTGAACAATGTCAATAAAGTACTCGACTCTACACGTATAGTAGACCCTTACATTTCTAAGTAGCAGGTACCTATTTTGTGTACTCTGTGCTTATGATGAAAAAAAATATATTTATGTATATACAAAATTTTTAAATAAACGTAATGTGAAATTATTATAGACAAATAATGATGCATATAATATTATATAATTAAACTAAACAGATATAAAATAGATGCCTTAAAAATGAAAAGGCAAAATTCATTGGAAACGTTTCTTCAGAGTAAAAAAGTTAAATCGATCAATCAAATAGATTCTAGTGATCTTTCAACTGAAGATTCAAACAAGGAATTACTACAGGAAAACTGCAAGAAATTGAATGCTTTATCAGCAAATAGCTCACTAGCTGAGGTATGTTCTTTCAATTTTGTTTTTGTTATAAAAATAGGCTATATGTATACAGAGATAAACTAGACCACCGGCCCAGGGCCGATAGGACTCGAGCCCCCCAAAACTCTATGGTATGCGTCCTCTGAGATGACCAAGTCCACCCTTAGTTTGACTATTTATTTTTACCTGGTTCGACTGTATTTATTTTTACAAATATTTTTAAGCAATTTAGGAATTTTATTGTGCATCCTAATACGTATCATCATTTTTGTAATTTAATTTTTATATAAATGTGACTTTTTATTTTTTAAAAATTGGTCATGAATGACAATTTTTGAATTGTCAAATGTCAAAAAAATTAAAATTTTCAGTAAACTGTTATTGTGATTAATTTGTAAACATTTTCATTCTGAAAAGATTGAAAATGTGTTTTTCAATAACTGCTTTTAATTGAAAATTGCGAATAAATGAAAATTATGTAGCTAAATTTTTTGAGAAGCATTGTTGGGTTAACATCATGCTTTATAATTTGGAAACATGTTACTCTCAAAACAAAAATGCAATTTTTTGCTTTAATTTCCCATTTAATCATTTAAATTTTGGTGTGTATTAAAGCAAAACAAAAGGTACGTTTTTTCGAAAATAGAATTTTTTTGCAAAATCAAGTAACTCGCACATAATAAGAGAGTTAATAAATTAATATTAACTTATATAATATTAAATTAATATTTGTATTATATATCGCTAATAATAACGGATATGACCACAGGTGCCGTTTGTGGGGGATCTATATTATATAAATATATTATATAGTTAATGCAACTAATTAATACAATATATATATATTCAGACACTATTATGTCGATGATAAGGAGGAAGAGAAATTGGGCCTCCTGCTATTTAAAAGTCTATATCCGCCTCTGTTTTAGAGGAGTAAAGTATACTGTTTTAGAGAAAAGAAAATGGATGGAGGTATTTATGGACTGTGAATTATGGTAGTAGTGGACTATTTTAGAGGAATATATGTAGATGTTAGTATTTTAGAGTATAGTATACTGTTTCAGAGGAGGTAGTTATGGACTATTTTCGCTTGACTACTGACAAAGTTGGCCTGCAAAAGGGTTGCTGGTATCTAACTGCAGGAGACACACACGTATGTGACGATGTGTGGAACCGGCCAGGCCAGTAACCTAGTGTCCTACCCCGCCTTCAAGTGGTGCAGGCTGAGCTTTCTATTTATGTGGCAAATTAATATTTGCTACACGGATAGAAAGGCGGAAGGGGAGGGCTAATTCACCAACCCGTTTAGCCAGCGTGGTGAAATTATGGCTAATTCCTCCATTATGTTGACACACCAGAAACCATGGCCCCTAGTCTCCAGGTGCTGGAGTGCTCCTGATCAAGGCAGCGGTCAGTGTGGCATGAAAGCAGGGGGTGCTAAGAATCACTGGAATGGCCCAGGCTGCCGTTTGTTATTGACCTTGGCTACGTTTAATGGACGATCCCTTGCTTCTGAAGCAAAACTTCAGGAATTGGAAGAGGAACTTGAAAAGATCAATTGGGACATTGTAGGACTCAGTGAAGTCAGAAGAAAAGGTGAAGAGTTGGTGGAACTGAAAAGCGGACATTTGTTTTACTATAGAGGAACGGAAACTGGAAGAACAAGTGGTGTTGGCTTCTTAATCAACAAAAGAATTAAAGACTGTCTTCTGGAAGTTGAAAGTACATCAGATCGAGCAGCGAGGCTTGTTGTTCAACTAACCCAGCGATACCAACTTCAAATAGTACAGGTATATGCACCAACATCAAGCCATACCGACGAAGAGGTTGAAGAATTTTATGAAGAAATCAAAGAGTTACACACCAAAGGGAAACAACATATCAAGCTCATCATGGGGGATTTCAATGCAAGAATTGGACAACAGGAACAAGGAGAGACATCGGTTGGTAAATACGGATATGGGGAAAGGAATGAACGTGGCGATCAACTCATCGAATTTGCAGAAGCTGAAAACCTTAGCATCATGAATTCATTTTTTAAGAAGAAACCGCAAAGAAAATGGACATGGAAACACCCAAATGGGGGAACTAGTGAAATTGACTATATCCTGGCAAACAAGAAATCAATTATTGAAGATTGCAGCGTACTGAACAGATTTAATACTGGAAGTGATCATCGAATGGTGAGATGTAAAGTGCACTTAAATACTAAATTAGAAAGACAGAAGCTCATTAGGAAACAAGTAAGTAAGAGGGTGGATTTAATGAAACTGAAAGCAAATACCGAGGCATTCAAGTTGGAATTAAAAAATCGCTTTTCTGCACTGGAAGGACTTATTGAAGAAATTGATATCTCAGAAGCAAATGAAAACATTGTTAAGACAATAGTTGAAACTGCTGGGGAAATTGGTGGTGTAACCTGTAAAAAGCACAATAGCAAATTATCTGAGAAGACGAAACAGCTCATGAAAAGGCGAAGAGATATGAAGGTGGACAATCGAAATACCAGTTCCAGGATTGAGTACATAGAACTTTGTAAAACTCTGCGCAAAAGCATGAAAGAAGACATAAGAAAATTCAACTGTGAGCTAGTAAGGAAAGCCATTGAAAATAACAAGAGCCTTAGGGTTGTTAAAGGAAGTTTATCTGTTGGGAAGAAACACATCATTGCATTAAAAGGAGAGGACCACATCGTCTGTGAGAAAAATCCGATGAAACTTACAGGCCATAAAAATAAAATCAGTTCCTGACTGAACAATGTCAATAAAGTCACTCGATTTTACATGTATAATAGACCCTTGTATTTGTAAGTAGTAGGTGCCTATTTTGTGCGCTCTGTACTTATGATGAAAAAATATATTTATGTATATACAAAATTTTTAAATAAATGTAATGTGAAATTATTTTAGACAAAGAGTGATGCATTATTATGTAATTAAACTAAACAGATATAAAATAGATGCCTTAAAAATGAAAAGGCAAACTTCATTGCGAGCGTTTCATCAGAGTAAAAAAGTTAAATCGAGCGATCAAATAGAGATCTAGTGATCTTTCAACTGAAGATTCAAACAAGGAATTACCACAGGAAAACTGCCAGAAATTGTATGCTTTACCATCAAATAGCTCACTAGCTGAGGCATGTTCTTTCAATTTTGTGTTTATTACAGAAATAGACTATATGTATACACGGGCGGACTAGGCCACCGGCCCTCGGGCCGATGCGCCCGCGTGGGCGATAGGACTCAAGCCCTCCTAAAATCCATGGTATGCGTCCTTTGAGACGACCGAGTCCGCCCCTAGTTCGACTGTATGTATTTTTACAAATATTTTTAAGCAGTTTAAAAATTGCATTGAGCACCCTAATACGTACCATCATTTTCGTAATTTAATTTTTACACAAATGTGATTTTTTTTTTAGAATTTTTAAAAATTAGTCATGAACGACAATTTTTAAATTGTCAAATGTCAAAAAATCAAAATTTTCAGTAAACTGTTATCGTGATTAATCTGTAAATATTTTCATTCTGAAAAGATTGAAAATGTTTGTGTTTTCTCAATAACTGCTTTTAATTAATTAAAAATTGCGATGAAATGAAAATTATGTAGCTAAATTTTTTGAGAAGCGTTGTATGGTTAACATTATGCTTTATAATTTGGAAACATGTTACTCTCAAAACAGAAATGTAATTTTTTGCTTTAATTTCCCATCTAATGATTTAAATTTTGGTGGGTATCAAACAAAAAAAAAAAAAAAAAGTTACAATGTTTTTTCGAAAATAGAATTTTTTGTAAAATCAAGTAACTCTCACATAATAAGGGAGTTTATAAATTAATATTAACCTATATAATATTAAATTAATATTTGTATTATATATCGCTAATAATAAGCGATATGACTACTGGCGCCGTTAGCGGGGGGGGGAAAGGGCGATCTATGTTATATAAATATATTATATAGTTCATGTAATTAATTAATTAAAATAATTAATACTACATATATATATATACACACACACAGACACTATTATGTTGTTGTTGATGATGATGATACGGAGGACGAGAAATTGGGTCCCCCTTTTTAAAAGTCTGTATCCGCCCATGCTCCCTCCCAATCTCCCACTTTCAACGCTAGAGGAATATGAAGAAGAGTGTTTTAAACAAAATTCTCGGTGACGTCGTCGATCGTGGCGGGTGTTTAAAATTACACAATTCACAATTCCTGCTCTAAGGGACATAAAATATCACAGCTATGTCAAGAATATGGCAAACTAGATAATTGTCTTAGTTTAAAAGTTGAAGATGTGCCAAATGAGTTAATAAGAGGGTATATTGTGGTTCTCAGTGGGTATTTTTTCGTAAAAATTAAGTGTAGTTATTCGTCTAAATAGCAAATGTTATAAGTAAGGCCTGGATGTTGATATTTGTATTTTCTTTGTATTCTTTGGCCCCTTTTTTTCTGTTTTTAGGGCATTTTATGCGATTTTTCCTTGTTTTAGGTCATTTTTTGCCAATTTTTTTTATAAAAATTAAATTTTCGTAAGAATTAGAAATAAATTGCAATAACCAAAACTATGATTTCTAGACAAAAAGAAAAAAAAAAAAGCTCCAATATCTTTCATTGTCAATCAACTACGTATATCAATCGCAGCCTTTTTAACTTTTCCTTTAGCGCCATTCCCAACTTTTATTTCAACGCTGTAGTCACACTTCCCAACTATTACCTTATATTAAGTATTTTTATTGAATTTCGAGGTACTTGAAAAAGTTAATCGTTCAACCATCTGTCAGCTACTTGAGAAATCTTTTACTTTTTTTGTGGCCAAACGGAGTGAAATGTAACAACGTTTTGCTCTTTTTTAACGGATGCTACGCCAAACATAGTAAATACTGGAAAACAATTAAATGTTTTAATACAAAGATAGTGCATGTCAGCTTGATTATGCCTTACATAGGGATGCTGAGGAAATTCAGGCAAATTATCTGGATGTAGATAGATTTGTTTCTAATGTTACAAAAAATTCTTGAAATTTCTTTATCGTACAGAAGTCTTTAAAACACAAGCTCCTAGTTTAACTTTGCCAACAAATTCTTTGACAATGCATTAGGGAACATGGTTGGATGCTCAATGAATGTATATTTGTTACAGCGGAAATTTTGATGCTGTAAAGGCGACAGTAAATGAGTTTCAGCCGGAGTACGTAGCATCTCTTCAAATTGCGCGATGTCTGTTCTCTCAGGAAAAAATAGAAGGAAATTTGGCATACATAAGATCAAACTTCAGCATTTTACTTTCTTATGGCTTAGAAGCACAGAATGGAACTCGTTGACCTTAACCGGTTACATCGACAAAGAAAGCGAAGTAGTAAAATAGGCCAAGGGGAAGACTGGACACTCCATTGTTGCAAAATTAAACTATGTTTTAAAAAAAACTCTAGGTTTCAGACTTTGAAAAAAAATTCTGCCATGTTAACTGGAGGGGCAGAAACATAGAGAATTGATGAAGAATTTTCCATAAAAAGAAACGTGTCTTCTCCAAACATACTTCAATAACATATGTAAGTTTCTTTCTGCGAGTCGTTGTACCAACATATGTAAGTGTTGAGAAGAGCTTTTCAAGGCATAAGAATTTGCTTTCAGAAAATATAATGGACTTTCGACAATGTTAAAAAACGCATACTTATTCAGTGTAATTTTGATATTCTTGCAAGAGATTAGAAAACATCATTAAAATTAATTTATAAAAGGTATTTACTTTATTTTTTCTTTTCTTTTGACATATCATGGAGAAAGAATGAAAATTATAGTCTATAAATTGTCTAAAGTTGAAATTATTTAATTTATAACGTGGAAAAATATTATGCAAATTGTTTTGGCGGATTTCTTTTTAATCTTAAAGGCACTTTTCGACTTTTTGGGTCATTTTACCATTTTTTAAGAGCATTTTTCCATCTTTTTAAGGGTTTTTTTAGGAATTTTTAGGTCATCAAGATCCGGGCCCTAGTTATAAGCTAATATTTTGTGGAGGGCGCCGTTTTACATCTTTCTTACGGAATGATCGGTTATCTGAAAGTTAAGTTTCTTCACAATATATGGTCTTGAGTTTGATCTTAGAATGGTTATGTCTATTTTTTTTAAGAATTTAATTTTGCCCTAAGAAATGAAACAGTATACTATAAAAAGAAAAGCAAAACGAAAGCAATGTATAATAATTGAAAAACTAGGGCTGTGCTAAGGGTGTTGCAAACGAGAGTGTTGCCTCAGATTATTTGTGACTTTTTCGGCGCAAGCACAGCAAAGGTCATGCTGTGCCAGGACCTACAGTTTTCCAAGGAATCCAAACCTCCTAAGATCTAGAGAACCAACCCCCAGAGAATTACAGTGAGTAGTTAGTTAGTAAGCCGTCTTTTTTTGCTGCCGTTGGGAGTCAAGCCCAGCTTGCTTCGGATTAAAAGTTAAAGTGGCACCAAATGAGGTAACATGGAGGTGTATAGTGGTTCTAAGCAATGGTCGTGTGTTAAAATTAAAAAATATCGATAATTTTTTTCAAATAGAAAATACCATAAACTTTTTATTGGGGGGGTTGCTATTTTGCACCTTTGCGTCAGGTTAAAAAAATTTCTTTTGCAGCATTAAGAAAGTCAATACAGAAAGCAATGCTGATGTCAAGTTATTGGCTTAAAACAGTGTTATTCTCAAATAAGGTTCACGAACGTTACTGAAGAGTTGTTTAAAGACTACAATGCGCTATGATACATGTGTGAGAAAGTCCTATGACAATGTTAAAATTGTACACCATAGTTAGAGGCTCTCTAGATTTTGAGGCCCTAGGCTTTAGCCTACCTAGCCTATTGGAAAATCCAGACTGGCCCTTGCATAAACATACATGTGTGTGCATATGTAAATTGTGTTTTTTAATTTGGGAGGGGGTGATGGTGAACAGTTGGAGATTACCCACTGCATCTTACTACATAAATATAAATAATTTACCATAGAATGTCCCCACATAAATAAGGGAAGTTCCGGAAATTTCTTTCTTAGTTTTTCGATGTGATATATAGAGTCATCTATCAGATGATGTACGGAATTTACATGAGCTCGTGGACCTTCGCTGCGACCGTGACCAGCTGAAACAGAAATTGAAGGCATTTAAATGCAATAAATGTTTTCTGTGAGTTCATTTGAAATACCTAAAAAGAATTAAAAAATAATAAAACATTTAATAAAACCACATCATGGTGATACTGTTACCAGTAGTAATAATAAGGTTTGCAGAAACGTTGTTGAAAGGGATAAGGTAATGTTAATTTTGTTGTGAAGATTTTTTTTGTTGAGAAGGGTGGCCGCCGAAGTTAGGGCTGTGTTCTCAGAAGGTAACGTTACCAATAACATAGATTAATATGGCCTGAATTAATGGCGGCTTTTGTGAGTTGGAAGTGTGGGAGTGCTGTAAAAATGAATAGTATCTTAAACTAAATTATATTTTAACATTATATTTTTAACACACACACACACATAAGCAATAACCACCCAGTTTTGCATGTACAGTAACTAGTGACAATAACCAGCAATAAAAGACATAGAGAAGGTCAAAAGACAATGGGCAAAGGGAAAAATGAAAGAAAAGGAGGCGCAGTGTGCACACACATTTACACTCGCCGGAAGCTGAGGCGGGAATCGCGAATTCTATTAGCTTCGAAACAAATCGAAGGGAAAACCAAGGTCTGTGAGGCTAAAGCATCTCGACCTCCAAGCTAGTTACAGCAATGAGTTTAATATGAAATAAACTAATCTGAAACTTTATGTAGTGTTAAATGCTTAACAAATGAAGAAAAGCTCCGTGAAAATTACAATATTAAAAAAAAGCACAGTATTAACTATCATTTTATAAGCCGATATTTTATGCTGTAAGAGGCTAAAATTATGTTGCACCAAGGTTTGCAAGAAAGTCGAATCCGTAAGGTTTATAGAACAACATTCTCACCAGTAGAAAAATGCCAAGATTTCGCTACCGGTTACATTGAAACTCAAATTCACTTTACTACGCAATTGTGGCTGCGTGTACAATAAACACTGAGCGGAAGAGACCATTTTGTTACATATTAATATATTAAAAATGTTTTCTCTTCATTTTTTTCGCGTTCCTATCTAAATTTTCTGATTCATATATATAGTAAAGACTTTTTGTAGCGGACTTTTGAAGTCCCATATTACACAAGTTTGAAGAATATTTTTAAATTAGAATTTACGCTATCAAAGTGGTGCGAATTAGTTATTATATAAATTCGCATCTCAATAACATTTAAAATAAAATAAGATATCGTAGTTGAATTTAACAACAAAAATATTAAAAAGTTTTTGAAGAAACATTACTATCTAATATAACGTATTTTACATTTACATACATTACTTTTCGTATTGATTGCTCTAATATTCATTATGAAGAAAAGGCTTTATACATAGCTTTTACTATTAACTGAGATACAAAAAAAAAAGAGTTAAAATACAAAACAGAATACGAAATTCATTTGCGAGAAAGCAATCATCTGACACTTTTAATACTAAATAGCTGATTAGATCTCATTAAAAACAACATTTGCATCAAAGGCTTTGAGAACAGAAAATAGTTTAGATAAAATTAAATCCATTCTTTATGTATAAAAATAATGTTTTTATTTATAAAAGACTCAAGAAACTTTCTAGTATTTAAAAAATGAAGGTGGTAGAAAAAATGTGTTTTTCTGAATAAAGTCATATTTTATATGGAATTTAATTCAATGTTCTCTCAGTGCGTAATTCATAAACGCCAACGTAAAACGCACTGCAAGCAGAAAAATACTGGTGTCGACTTTAGTTATTTTAAGGAAAATTACGAATAACAGTAGTCATTGGTGAAGAATGAATCTACGATAAAGATAAAAGATACATTAAAGGCTCCAGGGTATTTTAACGGAACAAGGTTACAACCAAAAACTGGGTTAGCGTGATTTGCATTCTAATCACGGCCTATAGTAGAGATGGTCAGAGATAAACTTAACGGACATAGTAAAAATGGGCAATCGTTTTAATTTGTAAGCTCTATTCAAACGTCAGATTATTATCGCGGTCCAGATAAATTCAATAACGTATGTTAATTAAAGGGGGAGGACTCCTTAAAGGTTAAGGCAGTGTGCGGAGGGATTATCAAATACGATTAAGTTTTTGATACTCTAATTCTTTTTATATGATTCGTATTATGGGAAGGTAAATCCAGCTGATTCGGCTCCATCCAGAATGTGTGTGACGTGTTTTTTTCTCTGTCTAAAACACAGGTGCTAATATGACTCATATAAAAAGAAGTGGTTTTAATTGTATTCAGTAACGTAAGTGAACAAAACTTTTTCGTTTTTTTTTTAAAAAGTAAATCAATAAAATTAAAAATACGTTAATTTTTGAAATGGTCGTTGAATTTTATTGGAGCAAGGACCACGAGAGTCGCACTGCGCCATATTTTTAAAATCAAACATATTATATAAACCAACATACATTAGGCTTAATGTGCACAATAATTATACAATAGTTATAATATACTTCTCTTCAATTTCTACTGTCAGTCATTTATATATTTGCTTCCTAAACGCTCTACTTAATTTTTGAATAAAATACGAAACATGATTAATCTGACACTACAGTAATTTTTTCCATTAGCAACCAACCCTCAAAGGACCGAGAAGAAACGTTGTTAAACAGAAAAAGATGTTGATCTCTCAAAATAATATGCTGAGAACGCACTGACCAATAATATTATATTCTATTTCCTTTCACACTTGCAGGCTTAGGATTGTCAATACATTTGATAACTGCATTGGCCTGTTTAGAATTCCTTTTCTATTATATATTTTAATTGCAGCTTACATTTTCTCCACATAGACTTTTCAAACTAAGCCTACAATCCTTGGACAAAAGTATGGAATACTTGTATTTTTAATTTTACGAAAAAGGGCCTGTTTTAACCCCGTTTTGATCGGCTATAAAACAATAATAATTATGCAATAAAAGAAAATGCATTATAGGTGTAGATTAATTAGATATAAATTAAGACAAATCTATTTTAAAAACGTTTATTTAATCAAAAGTTACATCCAAATCCCTGAAGCTGTACAGGACTAAAAATATTGAATACATTAAACCTTTGGTCAAAAGTATGGAATAAAAGAAGAAAACTACAAAACTAACCACTTCATTGTGATTTTGCCCCACAAATTGTATGGTGACGTCATTCATCGTCATGACGCGTTTGCGGATATGTAAATATAGTACAGCTATGTAAATCAACACCAGCGTCACGATACTTTCATTACAGTGGCACCTAAAAGAAAGAATTAACGCAAGCCACGAAAGCTCTATTGATAAGTTTATTAAGGGAGAAACACACACACAAAAAAAAACCACATTGCTATTGTCCTTAATTGTTCCCCGGGCAGTGTTTTTAAGATTATAGCTAAGTTTAAAGCGACTGGAGGTATCAAAAACCAAGTTAAAAGTGGGCGGCTAAGAAAAACGATTGAGTGAGATGATAGAAATTTGATAAAGATTGTCAAAAAACAGAGACTCTCTTCATCAAGGGAGATTAATTCAGCTTGGAAAAATAAAGGGGCGGATGTTTCTTATAAGATTGCAAGGAGGAGACTGGAAGAAAAAGATTACAGGTTTCGTAAAGATCAAACAAAACCATATATATAACAGACAGGCAGAAGAGGGTTCGTCTTACATGGGCGAACAAACAAAAGAATTGGTCCATAAGTGATTGGAATCATGTTCACAGATGAGTCTAGGATTTCTCTCGTGTAAGAAGATACTGTGCCCACAGTTATCTCCATACAAATTATCTCCACACAAAGTTATCTCCATACCCGTATGCGTTTACAGGTAGAGTAATGAAAAAATTTATCAAAACTGTCTTTGAGGATCATCAAAATTTCCAAAAGGCATCATGAGTTGGGGCTCAATAACAGCGAAAGATGCAGGTGAGATGGTTATCCTAAAAGAAAGTGCAAACGCCAGTACATATTTGGATATTTTGAACCATTTTGTGACGAAAACTACAGAAGAACACTTTGGTGATGATGATGACTACATACACCAAAATGATAACGCATCATCTCACATGGCCAAAATAATCAAAGCTTACTATGCAGAAAAGAGTATTACACGCCAATAATCCCGACATCAATCCGATAGGAAATATTTGGCTCACACTAAAAAAAAATTTTGAATTTTCATTGATGAATTATAGGCTGCTGTTCAAGATAGTTGGAGGAAAATTGATCCCTGTGAATGCGAAAGTCTTGTTTCATCATTACCAAGGAGAATTACGGACGACTTAAAGCAAAGGGGGCTAAGAAGTACTGAGTGCCATCATTCCACACTTTTGATCCAAGATTTAATGTATTCCATACTTTTGTCCCTGCACAGCTTCTGGAATTTTGTCCCTGCACAGCTTCTAGAATTTTGATGTAACTATTGATTAAATAAACTTCTGAAAATGAAATTTATCGAAATTTGTATCTAATTAATCCATGCCTATAGTGCAGTTTGTTTGATTGCAAATAGCCAATCAAAACGGGGTTAAACAGGCCCTCTTTTATAAAAGTAAATAAAAAATACATGTATTCCATACTCTTGTCCAGGGGTTGTATATCTGTCTGTGAACTTGAATAACCAACCTGCAAGAAATTTGAAATTTTTCGATTTAATATTTAGTTCGTCGATAGCGAGTTTTTCTTTTAGTAATGCACCAGAAACTGGAATGGTGGATGCTCTTGTTTTCATTAAACCATTGTAAAAACTATCTGTCAAATTCTTCTCTTTCAGAACAATGAATTTTTAGACGTTTATTCTCGACGACGATCCGCTTTCTTTTACAGCCTTTAATATCTTCTCGTGACTTCTTAAAATTCCTTTAAGAATAGACTCGGGCAGCTACAATTGTTTAGCTAATTCTACTACTTTTTCCATAATAATTTTTCCATTCTTATTAACAATTTTTACCTTATTTTGAAACGTAAGATGTTTTCTTTTGGCAGCTACTTTTCAACCAGTAAATCTAAACTGAAACAAAAACCACTGCTGAGCCCCTTAATCTTTGTATCGAAAGGCAACCGTATAAGTTCAGACAGTCAAAATTGAGGCACTTGCATTCAGCGACAACGAATGGGGAATTCAAGGCCAGACGCCGGTAAATGGGAAGGGGTTGTAAAAACAACGCTATTAGAAGAAATTAATTATATTATTTCTATGAAGTTTTTGCTTGGACCACAAAGCACCGTCGTTAAACGGAAATATTCTTTAAGTAGAATGACGTCATTTAGAGCAATTATTGCATATTAAAAGTTTAAAAAAATTGAGATACTGAAAAATAGAACTTTCATATATCGGAATTGTCTGTAAAGTTTTAGTGAACCCCGTGATTTGAAGTTCCCATTCATTACATAAAGAAAGTTTTTTTTATATATATTCCTTAAAATTTTTTTATGAATATGAAGCCTTAGGCTTCGATATATGTATGGAGGTCCTACTATATTAATGATATGGTTAAAAAAATTTACAAATTACCATGATCGTGTGCAAAGACAAAGAAACGTCGTTTAACCATTTCTTCAGCCAAATTTTCGTACATCATACTGTGATCCGTGAAGCCATGGCTTAGAAGCAACAGAGCGCTGTGAAAAATAGAAATGAAATAAAAAATTATTTATAGGAAATAATTTTATGGAGGAATTTCTTAAAGCAGCAATTCTTGACCTGTAATCTATGGACCCTTGTAAGTCGACGACATCCTCACAAGAGGCCCATTAAGGCTTGAAGAAATCTTAATCTGGTCTCGTTTGCCATAAAAATATAAAAACCGGTTGAACAACATAGAATCGGAATTTAAAATTCAGCTTTCCATTATTAGGCCCGTAACAAGGATTATAAGTGAAATGCGTAATAAAATAAATAAATAAATATGTAATAAAATAAATATATGCGTATAAAAATAAATGCGTAATAAAATAAATAAAAAATAAAATGAACAAATGCACACACAGGCGCACGCGTGTGTGTAGGTGAATTTATTTATTTCTACCTTCTTTTTAAATTTTACGATCTTAAGTTTTGGTTGTCCGCGACATCCAATGATATTCGAAGGGGATCTTTGATAAAGAAAAGGGTAAGAACGGCTGTATTAGAGTATAATAGTGAACTTTGCAATAAGTTGTATTACATTTGTCTATATCAAACAGGCTTTTGTATAACTTCAGAAATTGAATTCAATATCCTTATAAAAATATGGAGGATATATTTCTAAAAAGTTCAGCAAACTTTTAGGGCAGTATTTCATGTTTGTAGAGATGAAACATCTCTTTCTCTGAACATTTCTTATAATTATTTAGAATTGTAATAGCGTCAAAAATACAAATATAAAAGTCGTTTTTTCTGCAATATTTATAAAAATCAAATTGGATAAAATCTGTTTTGCTCCGAGATTTTTTACATCTAAATTGTGCACTGATTGAAATGTCAATATTACTTCGATTTTCTTTGTGTTTAAAAAAAAAAAAAAAACGACGAAAATATTAGTTCTTTCAAGTTCCTTCAAAAATTCAATTTTAGTAAAAATGAATTAGTTATTAATATTACAGTCTTGATAAAATTGATAAAATATATTAAAAACATACACTTCTGTGATTTATACAAAAATGGAAACCAATTTTCAATACTAAATTGCTATACTAAATTCGTTATGTTCTTTATTTTCCATTATGCAAATTAATGACCAGCTTAGATTGTATTCTATGATTAGGGTGTTTAGAAATTGGGTACTGGTTTTAACTGATACCTGTATGGAAAGAACAATATTTTCCTTAAAGTTTTTACAAATTCATCATTATTAGTGTAAACCTATCACATATTTTTTTCCCAAATGCCCATCATATTTGGTTTTTACTGTCTATTTTGGTGTCCGACAGTTTTCCAACTGGCAGATAAAACAGTCGTTTTACCATGCACTATGATAGGAGACTTATACCATCCCATGATAAATTCACAATCAACTAATTTAATTGTCGACAAACCAAAAATAAAAATTTGGTATCCATATGCATTCATATTTGTACAATAAACCGTCTAATATCTTGCTATACAAAAAATTTTGATGACGATTTATCAAAAAAGTATCCACACATCAGTCCATGAAACACACCCCTAGAAATATTTTTTGACGAATGGAAAATCGTGACGTTTTAGAAAGTTTAACAAACAAAAAAATCCTAATTTATCCTAAAAAATTGCGATATATAAAAACAGTTTTTATATGGAATGGATACAGGGATTTACAAGAATTTCAATATATAGAGATTTTCGATATACGAAAATCGATATAGGGAAGTTTTACTGCAATTGTGAAATGTGAAAGTCTTCTTTTTAGATTTATATATATATATACATATCATTAAACAAGATCATATTCCTGTGCCTTTATATTAGTAAGTATTATATACTTTTGTCAATTCATTTTATACAGAGAATGGGGTTAAAGCTTAAGTAGTATAAATGAGTCGCTCAAAAAATCGAGTTAAGTCAAAAAATACAATCTAGGTAAATAAATAGTGCCAGCTAAGTCAAAATTTCTGTAAAAGTTTTAGCTTTAAATTCCTGATTTCATCGATAACACAGCGAGTTATTTATTTTTAACATAGTAAGGCATAATGCATAAAGCGTATTGCATATTATATTCATATTATTGCATGCGTATTATAATCTGGTGTCCAAAATTAAGATTATACTCAATGTTATTTCAATGGGAGAGGTACATATTTTGCTCTGTAACTCTCGTTGTACTTTATTTATAAAAAATCATTTTACAGAAAATTAAAGAGCTATAAACACTTAATATAATTACAAAAAAAAAAATTTTTTTTCAGGTATCTCATAAAGGAGAATCCACGATTGAAATGGATGCAAACATTGAAAGTCGAAAACAAAAATTCGCAAAAAACTGGTTTAGAATGACAATTTTTCCCATATAAACATGCAAAATTATTAGAAAATGATTGTTGATCCTGATGTAAGCAAATTATTTTTATCCAAAATCTGTTTTTTTATGAATTTTTGTTTCCCACTTCAATTTTTGTACCGTTTTTTATAGTGGATTCTTCTTCATAGTGTATCTGAAAAAAAAATTGAATTTTTTGTAATCATGTTAAGTGTTTACAGTTCTTTAATTTTCCGTAAAAAAAATTTTTTGTAAACAAAACACATCGAAAGTTACAGAGCAAAATATGTACCTCTCCCATTGAAATAACATTGAGTGTAACCTTAATTTTGGACACCAGTATATTATTGCATGCATGTTATTATATTTATAACGAATTCAGAAATTTTTTCTTTTCGTAAAATACAAAGCATCAACATATACCACTTTAGCTAGCTTCCACATATATAAGTATTACAAATAAATTTGACACCCACGTATTAGTAGCTCAAACTAGAGCTATTTTTGTTTAGGAGAAAAAGAGACGCCGTCCTCATCCCAGATTCGAACCAGGGTCCCCGCGTTGAGCCCGCGGTGTCTTGATCTACTGGACGAATGAGAACAAGAAAAAACGCTTTTTTCTCCGTATATGAGGATGTAAGATATTATTACCCTTCACAGGGATAACACAATTGCCAAATATTGGTCAACACACAAAGCCACCGGGGCGAGATTTTTGTGAGTTTTTCGTGGGGGATTTTTTATTACAAATAAATTTGACACCCACGTATTAGTAGCTCAAACTAGAGCTATTTTTGTTTAGGAGAAGAAAAAAACATTATTTGGTAATTGTATACATATTGTTACACATATAAGTATCTTTGAACAACCGCGTATGCTCAAGATATTAGTTAGGAGAATTATGTGTATTCTCTTTTAAATTACACTAAGTATATATATATATATATATCATACGACAGCACACGAGGCCATAAAAGTTCTTGCAAAGACTTTTTATGGCCTCGTATGCTGTTTTATCTTGCGCTGATTATTTTACTATTAAAAAGCGTACCTTCTTTGAAATTCTATAAGGAAACGATAGCTAAAAAGTTGAGATTCAACTGATGTTGAAATAGGCAGGTTACACTAATTAATATGAAATTGTTTCCTCATATCAAGGATTTCAAATAGGAAGAAGTCAACCTTCGCCAATCAGTTTAGTTATTACGCAAGCTTTCGCTCAGGAATAAATTATCCGTGACTCTGTGAACTCCGTGAAATCCGAAATGTGAAATCCGTGACTCCGTGAAAAGTGGGTTTGATATATATGTGTCTGATGTAACATGCGTGGGACAAACAACGTGTTCAAGAACTGGAGCTAGAAAGCAAAAGAGTTCTCACGTTGTAAAATGCAATTGTACTTTTATAAGTTGTTTACATTTAAAAGACGCAAACAGCTTGTAAGATTATATAATTCTACAAATTATTTTCATTTTGAAGATATAAACAGACGTGAGAAAGGCAGTTTGTAAAAAATTTGAGAGCTTTCTCTTTTCTGCTTAAAATGTTTTTCGTTGTCAATTGTATCGAACATGTTTTTTAAAACATATTCAAATACATTTCAGCGAGAACGATCACTACTAAAATACTTTTCGTTAGCCTTGGTTTTGTAAGTATTAGTGTTTCCATACGCGAATAAATTAAAAATTTTAAACAAAAACCAAAAAAAAGAAGAAAAAAAAGATTTTATTTAAGTTTCATTTTTTTGTTCACGTAAAATGCAAGATAATTTCGACAAAACGTTATTTTCTAATGCCTGTTTCGAGAAATTTTGCTAAATAATTTGAAGTAAAATTTTTCCAGGCGATATTTATTATTCCGCTGTTGTTTTTAAATAATATTTAATTAATTTATTTATTTTAGAATCTAATTAATTATTATTTTCAGATTATTATGTAATTAAATAAATATTGCTGAAATCTTATATCGCATATAATAATAAATATTAATAATAATAACAATAATAATAGTAAGGCAGAATTAAAACATTTTGAGAGTAGCACATGAAAAATGATGACAATCTATCGAGCACTGCATCTTCAAAGTAATACAGTTTGTCTATATTTCCCAAAAAATGAAGGTAGACGCGGATTGCAACAAGTTTAACAATCAATTGAAGAAGAAGAAGAAAAAAGAATTTTACAAAGTATGTTGAGGAAATCAAGGAAAAAGCTCTAAAACATATGAACAGCGAAGAGCTAATAGAAATTAGTGAAACCAAGAAATAATATAAAAATACGCAACTAGCAACAATAAAAAGAAACTGGAGAAACAAAGAATTACACGGACACTACATCAAATAGTATCGAAGGAAAGGCGAACAAGGCGGGGAAAGGGGGATTCGTGTGGCAATAGGTGAAGAGGAGAACACTAAAAAAAAAGAAACAGGTGGTTTCATCTTTGCAGCCCAAAGTCGGATATTAAGAACTAATACAACTAAAGCAAAGATACACATAACTCAAGCAAATAGCAAGTGCCGCCATCTACGGTGGCAAAAATTATACTCTGGTGTATATTAAATCAACATCAGTTACTCACAAATAAGGACTGGTGGAACTATAACCCAATCAAGTTGACGTTAAACTCCAGGCCGTGAACAAGGTGAAGATTTCGGGTGTTAACCTCCCCCTCACTTGAACAATATTACTAGTTGTAAAATGAAACCCCTCGTGAGAGAAACTTCCGTTGCAGATCCGTTATGCACGGGCTTAATGAAACCTAGTAAAATATATTTTCATGTTCAAGTACAGTGCTTGGGACGGGTGGGGGAGGGCAGAAGACCAGAGCCTGGGATCTTAAAGGTTCCGCTTCGAACTTTACTAGTAGAACGAACATAATTTGTCATTAAACGTATTGTTTGGGGACCCGATCTGTTAAACTACCAAGGGCTACGTAAATCTTGTCCCCGACCCTTTTCAAGTATTTCTATTTCATATTGTAGAGGTGAAGAGGTTACTTAATTTCACCATTAAGCCATTACTTATTTCACGATGAGAAAGCGAAAGAAATATTGCCACTTCACGCTTCCGTCGGTTGTTTGGCATCAGTACCATCTATTTGGCCGAAAATATTTTAGAAAGCCGAGAAATGAAAGATAAAATTGAAAATGTGCGTGTGTGTGTGTGAAGGGGGGGAGGAGAGTGGACAGTTTGGGATGTTTAATAGGGCCTTCCACGCATTACTGAAACTAGAAATAGATTTATGGCCATTAACAAGGTTGTCTGACTGTTCATAAATATATAAAGTTCATATAAAGCCTAACTTTATACGCGATATAAATTGTCAATAGCTTAAAGCTGTTATTCCGCAAGTAATGAGTTGCCATGAATTGGCAACACTGTGTGCTCCTTTGGATTTCACTCCTGTCGATTCCTGATGAAGTGCAGCAACGTAGGTCTGAAATATGACAGTTGATACGTTCTTTCCAAAATAAAAACTGAACGCTCCACACATGACTTCTTATTAATCTTTTTTCAGCTCAAGCATTATTTTTGGCTCAATTTTTGTTACAGCTCGTATTCAACAACTCGTTATCAACAATTATTGTTTACAGCTCAAGCATTGTTTTGCTTGAGTCTGATCCTGACAAATAATGTACAAAATAAATAAAGTTTACAATCATTGCTTTACGAAAATGTATAATGCAATCTCAGTGTAATAGTTTAGTACAATCAGTAGTGTGTAATATTGTAATACAACTCGTGTTGCAGTATTACAGAGTACACATCTTTTATATACTTATATTGTTGAAATTATTTGTATATTTGAATGACACTGATTTAGAAGGCCAAGTTGGCTCTTCTAAAGGTGGGAAAATGGTTCTCAAATCGCTTGCTAAATACATACATACAAGGCCTCGAGAACTTTTGAAGTACTCTAGGTTTTAACGAAGTAATTTATATGATAAGCTAGTTACTGCTATTGGTTTACTGCGTTCCATTCTATAAAATAGAGGTTATTACAAGGTTTCGCCAGCTTTAAACCACATTAAAAAGCTAAAGAAACCTCAAACAAGTTACTGTTTATAGCCTACATTTTTTTTTTTAATTGAAGGATACGCATTATTTTCAGGCTTTGGTAGGCAGTAATTATGGCTTCTTTATGTTAAAATCCTAGATAAGGTCTTCTTTTATTTAGCCAAGTTAGAGTTTTAAAACATCTGTTGAATACTTCTTTTTTTCACCCGTCATGCAGAAAATTAAAGGAACCTTGAACGAAATCTCAAAACTAGTTGTAGCTATTTATATTATTGAGAATATATACATACATATATATATATTTTTTTTTCAATTAGTGCCCTGTTTACTTTTGCTTCTCAGAAGGAAAACTTAACACTTATTCATGATGCGATTTTCTCTATGAATTTCCTGTGTACAAACTCTTTGACTTGCATCCCACAGTACATTAATATACCACATTCTTGAAAATATCATTGTTAACCATATATTTAACTTACTATTAATAAACACCAGAGAGAAGTAAAATTTAACTTTCAATTTACCATTACCTCTAATCCGCTCTGATTTTTTAATTATACGCTTTTATAGACAGCAATGACATTAAAATATATTATGTTGTAACCTTTTGTAAAAAGACTTCAAATTTTGCCTTTTCTCTATTTTGATCTACAATAAAAGAAAAATCAAATCATTTTTAAAAGATATTTGAATAATAAAAATAATTCAATAAAATAAATAATTCGCCAAAAATTAAAAAAAAAAAATCTCCAAAAGAGCAAAATTATGTTTGAAGTTATTAGTAGTCTAAGCATGGGTTGGGCGTCAACCGAGTAGCATGGGCTATTGTGACATCATCTAGAAAGACCAGTGTCCGTATCTCCATTCTCTCTCTCTCTCTCAGCTGTGTCCTTACTAGTTTCCTTACCTCCAAACCACTGAAGTCTTTTCGCCCTCGTTAATAAGACCACCTCTTATCAATGGATTCGTTTGTGGCGTTCGTAGTGGTGAATTTTGGTACTAGTTTCCTTATTTAGATATGATACACCACCTGGTGGCATGATTTGGAACTTATTCGAAACATCGGATTTTAGCATCATCTAATGGTAAATTGTTTGTTTGTTTTGTGGTTTTACGGCTCAAAGACTACAATGGTCATGCTGCGCCGGGACCTAATGTTTTCCGAGGAATCCGAACCTCTTATGGCCTAGGGAACCAAACCCCGGACTACAGTGAGCAGTGCGATCTTTGTGTACTGTTGGGAGTCGAACCCGGATTAACGGCGCACTGGGCGAACGCGTTACCACACTGCGCCACCGCAGGGCCCATCTAATGGTAAAATTTTAATTTAAGGATGCAAAGGTATATGGGGATTGTCCCTATTTCGTGACATCTAGCGGCAGGATTTTAATTTTACTAGTGTAAAATATGTGATTGTGAAAATCGAAATCTATTTTAAGTGTTAGTCTCATTATTGGGATATTCTTTAAATGGGAAGTGGGTGACAAATTTACTATTGTATTTATTAATTTTATTCCAATGAAACAACTAATCGACGATTTTTTCATATTATTAGGTATCACAGGACGAATAATCAGATTACCGTCATAATGTTTTATTTGCGATGATTTAATTTTTACGAATACGTATCATTCCATTAAAGTCTTTCCCTCCGTAGCAAGACCACCTTCTTATGTCTTCATTGTGAACTTTATTCAAAATAAGAGGTTGATGACAAATTTACCATCGTATTTATCGCAATTAACTTCAAGATATTCGGCTCAACACGTCAAATATTGGCAGAATTTTTTTTCACATCTGAGTTTTTTAGTACCACTCAGCATTTTTTAGCACATTCCATAAGTATATGACAATTCCTTTGTTAATTTCATTTCACGATACTGCGAGACAGTGTTACTGGGAGCGATCTTAAATCTATTTCGTGTCGTAAAAGAAGTTATTAAAGACGAGCTTTATAAGAAAACTTCTTCAAAAGAAAGACTTCTTTAAAAGAAGTGTGGCAAATCTGATACTTGTTTATACTTTTCTCAGAAATGTCGTTTCCCAGATTTACTGTAAAAGAAATTTTACCATCCGCTCAGGAAATGTGTGAACAATGCGTAAAAGTTGCACAACTCCCATTAAAACACGAGTATAAGTTTGCAGTTAGAAAATTTAGACGTTAAGAAGATAATTCGCCGTCACAGCATAATAAGAAATTCAAATATCTGTTGGCATGTACCGATGATTTTTTTTTTTCCAAATATGCATGGGAAATTCCTTTTGAAACAGAAATTTGGCTCTTCTATAGTAGACGCTTTTCAAAAGACTTTTTGACGAAAGTCGAAATTCAAGTATCTGTTGGCATATATCGAAGATTTTTTCAAATCTATACATGACGATTAACAATGAAAATTGTTTATACTTTCTGGGAAATGTTGATTCTCTTGAATTTACTGTCGAATTTAATGATTTTATTCCGATAAAACAACTAATTTGCTATGAATGAAAATCGCAGGACAAGTAAGTAGATTACCATCGCCTTTATAACGTTTTATTCAACCCTTACTAGTACCGCATTCGTGAAAATTAACCTTCCTTTTATCTTTCAGCTCTATAATTGCAGAGTTCTATAAAAAAAAGTGACATTGATGACAAGTTTACAATTTAAACATTTAGTACAATTATACTTAACCCTTAATTTTCTATGTCACATCTTTTCCAGGTAAGTCGTGGATAGAAGCGTAGCTAGATGATCTTGTGCCCTTGTCAAAACTGACAAGACTGCGCCACTGGTCACGAACATATTTTCCCTGCGAATTATTTCTGTAGATTTTACGCTCTCCCTCGCCTGCGCTCCTGGTATGGGCCTTCCACGATACCCCCTAGCTACGGCCGTGGTCTATGCAATAAAACAAATGCGTAACAGATCCGAAAAACAGAGATTAGAGATTCATCATTCTCGTACATATTTTGTTCCCGTAAAAAATAAGTGTATAACATATATGATTATCACTTGTTTTTTATTTTATTTTTTTACTTCAAATATAAATCGACGTGCTAGCACGTTGTTGCTTATTAAATTTTGTTCGATAGAAGTACACGAGTGTTTTTTAAAGATTTTCCGCCATTTTCATACACTCCAGGCAGATTTCCCTATTGGTTAATAAAGATTTCTTAACAGCAGGCTAAGGGATTCGCTATTTCCGAGAAAAGTATGAAAAATTTTCATTGTTAAGTGTCGCAAATAAAACCCTTTATGTTCATCGACAAGTTAGATTTTAAATCTAACGTTAGTATAATCCGTTTCTTTGCATGGTACGGAACACAGGCTATAAGACAATTTTTGAAAGTTTGCTGACGGAATGCCTTCATCTTCGTTTTCAATTCCGCACTTAAGTGTACGTTTACATCATCCTAATAGCATAAGAATGTTTTTTTCCCCTCCAAGTTGTACACGCTATGATTATATTTTTACATAGTTAACAAAACCCCAACACACGCAAATTTAATACTTTTTATTATTAAAACAATTTATAAATCCCCATGTGGGTTACTATATTCAATGATTATAAAAATATCATTTATAACGACTATCGGTTATAACGACCGAATTTGCACGGTCCCTTGAAGGTCGTTATAACCGATTTTCGCTGTATATCGATAAAAGACTGAAATGAAAAAAAAAAATCCGACATATAAAACAATCAAAACAAAAATTTTTATAGGCTCCTTTTTAAGTTCTTTTATTATTTTATAAAGACGTTTATTAATTTTCTTGACGACGTAACTTCTCTCTATCCAATGATAAACTACGAATCACACAGTATTATATTTTAGATGTTTCGTTTCTTTCGTTATCTTTTATTTGTATATTTTTTAATAAAGATAGAGAGCAAGTAGAACAGGGGTTATGATGAAAGAATCATGAAATACCTGCAGCCAAATGCCAAGCGCCAAGGAAGCAAGTCCACGTGAGGTCATCGGGTAACTCCTTTTCGGTCAAACTTCTAAACGATAACTCATGTAAATTACTGTTGTTTTCCATACGATTATGAAAGAAATTTCAACATAAGTGGTTAGAGAGAGACATCTACGTTAATAGTTTTTGCACATATTCTTGAATTAATAAAAATAAAAGTTGCGTATTTTCTGTTTCCTTTTCTAACGTATCCAACTAACACGTAATGATTTTGAAAAATTAATTACTGTGATGAGAAACAAAAAGTGAATGGACTATAGTTGAACCTCGTTAACGCAAACTACTTTTAACACGACTGCTTCCTGAATCCTCATCAAACTGTATAGAAATTCCTGTTTCTATTTTTGTTAACACGAAAACTGTTAATACGAAACACCGTTTAACACGCACTAATAATCAATGACCATTGGGAAATTGTGTATAAAGAGAATGAAAGTGTTTTAAAGGGATTGTACCACAGAACAATGCAAAAATATGCTTAATAATTTTGACACCTACGCCTTAGCTCCGAGTAGAGCTTTTTTAGGTATGGGATAAAAAGAAAGCCCGACCTAACTGGGGTCTCTTTGTTGAGCCCAGAGCGCCTTAACCGCTAGGCCATTGAGGACAGGAACGAATCCCCTTTGTCAAAATTACACTCTATTAAAAAAAAAATAAAAAATAAAATCGACGCACCAAGAAGTAGTTGTCCGATTGCAATAAAAATTGGTGGATGTAAAGAACATACATAGAAAAAGAAACGATTAAAATTTCAGAACAATTGAATGATTTATTGCAGAGTTTGACCGTTACAAAGGGAGGAAGTCAATAAGGCGTTGGTCCACCTCTGGCCTGGATGCAAGCTGTCACCCGGCGTGGCATAGACTGATAAAGATCCCGGATGGTGTCCTGCGGAATTTCTTGCCAAATTGTCTCCAACTGTCGGGCTAAATCGTCAACATTCCGGGATGGTTGCAATCGCCTTCCCATAGCGTCCCAAATGTGCTCTATGGGAGAGAGATCAGGAGACCTAGCTTGCCAAGAAAGGGTTGGGCAAGCTTGAAGACAATTCATAGCAACACGTGCCGTGTGCGGCCGGGCATTGTCTTGTTGAAACGTAAGTCCAGGGTGTCGCAAAAGGAACGGTAACACAACCGGTCGTAGAATGTCGTCTACGTACCGCTGTGCTGTAAGTGTGCCAGAAATGACCACCAAAGGGGTCCGGCTATCAAAGGAGATGGCACCCCCTGACCATAACGCCCTGTTGTGGGCATGTGTGGCGTGCGATAGTAAGGGCAGGATCCCCACGCTGCCCTGGACGTCTCCAGACACGTCTGCGGTTGTCGTCAGGACACAGTTGGAAACGGGACTCGTCACTAAAGACTATACGTCCCCAGTCAGCGCAGTTCCAAGTTGATCGAGCCCGGCACCACTGTAATCGGACTTGACGGTGTAAAGGCGTGAGAGGTAAGCGGCGTAACGGTCGGCGCGAGCGTAAATTCCGCTCTCTCAGTCGTCTGCAGAGGGTCATGTTGGACACATGTGTGCGGTCCACACTTTTGATAGTTGATAACGACGAATCCGGTGCTGTGACAGCTGCTCTGACAATCGCTCTGTCTTCCCGTTCTGTTGTGGCCCTAGGTCGACCGCTGCCGTCCCGACGCTGACATCTGCCGTTGTTGACCCACTCTTGCCAGCACCGTCCAATCGCCGCATCGCTTCGACCCACATGTCCAGCGATTCTTCGATTCGTCCAACCAGCCTCTTTCAATCCGATAGCACGACCTCTTTCAAACTCTGACATATGCTCGTAATGAGCACGAATCTTTCGGCGAGGCATTGTTACAGTCGACGTAAGATATCCGCAGTCAAAATGCAACAGAAATTTTGACCACATATTGAGAATCGCTCCTTATATACACCTGCTGAATGCGCAGTTCCGATGCGCTGGAGTTCCCGCTATTCATTCATTGGACACCAAATTTTAATCATTTGCATGTTCGGTCAAAATGTCTTTGCATACGAAATTTCATTACAATCGGACAACTCCTTCTTGGTGCATCGATTTTTTTGTTATAGAGTGTATTAACTGTTTGCTTACCAACCCGCCTGAACCTAGCCAAGACTATTGTTTACCGACCCGGTCGAATCGGGCCGGGTTTCAAGGGTGAGGGTAGCTAGAACGGTATTCTCACTTCCAAGTTATCAACTGCGGGTAGAACACAAAAAAGTATACTGATAAACACTAAGCAGGGATTCTGCCTAATGGTAATTCTTCAATCTGTGTGAATTTTTCAAAGGGGAGCGGCTTTATTAGCTCTTTTCTTTGGAACTTTCTATATTTAGGGTGGGACGCAGTTTACATTTCACATATTGGGCTGAAGCTAGACTATACAAGAATGTCCTTAGCCTGCATTGACTTGTCAATCAGAACTCAGGTAAGACTGTACTTTTTGTATGAATGGGGAGTACAAGTCCTTTTTGATATTCCTGCAACTGAGCAAAAAAATTAGATGATCTAATTCTGTGATTTTTAGCGAAATTCATTTGAAATTTTTGAAAGAACTGTTTCAAATGCATACTAGATCAGGCTCCAAATTTCACCGAAATGGCAATAAAAATAGAAAAGTTACATAAATGCGGAAATTAATTTTGGGCTTTCGTAAACGCATCCTACAATTAGGATTCAAAAGTCACGATCCGAAGAAAAATTCCTGTGAATAATTTGCTATGAATATGGACTACCGAAAGGGAGGGAGGGTGGGGAGTAAGTATATATATAGTCTGCGGGAATATCACTTTGTTTTAGTCTAATTAAAAAAAGCTTTTGCGGGTAGCTTTGTAGAAGTACTAAGTGTTTAATTTTTACATCTGTGTGAGCGAGAGGGGGAATAGATTAGTTTGTATTATTGTTTAGACAAGGAGTGATAAACATCCTTAAAAAATGTCTCTAGGAGGGGGCAAAACATGTACATATACACATAGCTCGATTATTACAAGTTGGGGCCAAGGCACAACCTTTCTTGGAGAGTGTTTTGAGGCCCCTCCCCCCCCCAGTATGTGCCGCAAAATTTCATCATGTCATATTATATAAACATAAAATTTTGGGATCCCCAAAAGAAGGTGGCCCTGCTGGCCAATGGAGTAATCAGGGCCTGCGCACACACATACCCTCACATACACTATATGCCCAAAAGTATCCGGACACTTTGGATTTTTTGTTTTTTTTTTCGAATTTCTAAAAAACCACTCGGCCAATTGTTCTCTAACTTTGGAGGTATATAGAACATGCTTGAATGCACACTTTCCAATAAAGTTTCGGTGACTTGTGCATTTAGGGGACCACCCACATATTGACAAAGTGAAAAAATATATTTGATCACCCTGTATCATAAAAAGCTGGAAATTATTTGTAACTTTCAGAAAATATTTAACCAGCTATGCTTAATGCCTGTGTGCATTTTTGTAAAATAGACATGTATATTCATGAAGATAGAAACGTTTCTTTAAGAAAACCCAAATTTTGTCACATATTTTTTGCTTATAATATCCACAATTTTCAGTCAAATTTCACGAAACTTACAGAACATTTGTCAACGTACAAGAAAAATATTATACTTAAATTAGAAATTAATATATTGAATACACGATGAGATATGAGCATTTGAAGAAAATAATTTTTTACTGCGCGTGCGCGAAATATGCATGTGCTCTCCACCCTCTTCGGTTTTCCAAATATCCAAACATCAGCACATTGTTTCATCATTTATGAAACACGTGTTTATACATACACACACATATGACATACATATATTTTTAAATTAGATTTTTTGGTCACGTATACAAAAACATAATTATTATTAATATTTTCTTTAAAGGTGTTTTGTTTTAAAGAATTTTATTTAATTTTGCTATATATTACCAGGCTACAAAATTTATGCGTATTTACGCATATCTTATTAAATGATTACAGGGATTAATGACACGTTGTTGTAATATATCTCATATTTATCTTTTGAGAGGGAAGGCAATCGAATACAACCGTTATGTTCATTGAGAACTATATAGAAAATAAAGTTTTTAATCAAATTATTTTCTCAACGAAAAAAAGAAAGAAAGAAAGAAGAATACGTCGTTTGCAATTACGAAATGTTTTAATACAAAAAAAATTATATCAGCTATATTTATATTCATGACGACGTTATTAATGTAACGACCCTTAAATAAGTGTAGTCAATCCGTTAGATTTAGAGAATTTTATTTTTGATTTGTTTCAACAGCTAAGATTAAAATAAGGGGCATCCCTGAGGACACACCTATCGTTCTACAGCAATAGACAAAAGAACAATGACCACAAAGGAGCTCAATAGTAAAAATCCTAGTCCCTTACCACCAAGGGGGTTGAAAGGAACCACAAGTACAACGGATGAGCAGCGAGAGGAGCTTGGACGAGTCCATTTAGAAAACTGGCTTGAAAATTTAGAGGCTTGGTAGGCAAAGGGTTAAGTACAATAAATTTCCCACGAAAAATCACAAAAATCTCGCCCCGGTGGCTTTATGTGTTGACCAATATTTGGCAATTGTGTTAGCCCTGAAAAGAGCAATAATAACTTGCAACTTTATATACGGAGAAAAGGAGCTTCGTTCCTGTCCTCGATGGCCTAGTGGTTAAGGTGCTCCGGGCTAAACGGAGAGACCATAATTTGAATCTAGGTCGGGGACGGTGCCTCTGTTTCTCTTATACAGCGCCGATTATCCGAACAGGTCGGGACCGAAGGCAGTGCGGATAATCAAAAGTTCGGATAATTGGACAGTGGTTTTTTTTTGTTTTTTTTCGGAGTATATATTCATGTGAACTTCCCTTCACACTTTATCCAGGCTCAGACATGCTATCAGACTATTATAACTCTATTATGCTAGTATAACACTGGCGTGTTTAAACTTTTTTTAAATTTTCTCTTTTCTTTTTTAATCTTTTTTTTTTTTCTTTTTTTAATTTTGCATTTGCTTGAATTCCTTAATGTACCGAATAAAGAAAAAAAACACGAAATCGTTTTTTGCCATTATCGTGCCATTACGATTTCATCATCATTTAAAATTTGACATTATAAGATCATCTGCGTCGCTTTTCATCCAGGGCTGAAGCTCATTTTAATCGTAACCTTTGATCTCATTAGCAGCATCAATGAAACCCTGCATAACATCGTCACTATCAGTCTGTTTCAATTCCTTTCTATCTAAAATTTTATTCCATGATTTCTTTCAATGTCGATGTTTTAATGAGATTCCAAGAATCTGCTGTCATTATGCAACATTCTTTTAAGACAAATGCTTCGGTTAACTGGGAATCTGACTTCTCGTTTTCGTCTTCTACTAGCAAAACATTCCTTAACAATTACTTTCGATAAAGCCGTTTGCAAGTTTCAGTTATACTTTGATCCACTGGCTACATTAATGAAGTAGCATTAGGGGGTCATGAAAAGGACCCGAAACATTCCGTTATCGCTTTCAAGGAGGTCTGAGCTTGGATGTGTAAGTGCATTATCTAAAATCAACAAGACTCTGTCAAATTTATCAAGATTTCTCTGGTGTTCTTTTACTTGAGGAATGAAGGTTTTATCATACCATTTGATAAAAACTTTGGTACTCATCCACGCTTTTTTTTTTTTTTTAAATTGTGTGTGTTGGGGTTGACAACTGGGAGAATTTTCACATTTTTAAATGCCCGAGGTTTTTTAGATTTTCCGATCACTATCAATGGCATTCTGTGATTCCCTGTTGCATTTGCACACACAAGAATGGTTATTCTTCCTTTAGTAAGTTCGGTTTCGGTAGCGCACTTCTCAGCTGTCGTTACCGAAGTTTTCCTTGGAAGAGGTCTCCAATTCAGACCACTTTCATAGGCATTGTAAATGTATTTCTCGTCATGAGTTTCAGATTCAATAACCTTTCCCAGATCATTTACGAAACTTTTAGCCGCTTCTGCAGATGCTGATAATTTTTCACAATGAATTTCTATTTGGCGTATTCCATGCCGTTGTTTGAACTTTCTAAGCCATCCAGAACTTGCTTTAAACATAACGTCTCCATCTAGCTTTTCATTAAAATACAGTGCTTTTTGGCATAGTAGCGGGCAGGAAATTGGTTAACCCCTGATGAGCGTTCTTGTATATATATATATATATATATATATATATATATATATATTGACCTTTAATATAGATATATATTGTTCGTTCTCTCATGCAGAAACAAAATTGATGGACTTCAATGTTTTGTTTATACCGTATTCAATGGCTAGTGGCCCCTCTCACCATTCTTTAATCTATAACAAACAGTTGATGACATTTCGGCTGGAGTAATGTTTAAAACTACGATGTTTGAGGAGCCAACGGCTCAGCATTTGAAATGAGGCAAATTCTTAAATAAATTACTATTACTCGCACTGCTCACTGTAGTCCGGGGTTTGGTTCCCTGGGCCTTAAGAGGTTCGGATTCCTCGGAAAACAGTAGGTCCCGGCGCAGCATGACCACTGTAGTCTTTGAGCCGTAAAACCAAAAAGAAAGCAAAGCGAATTACTATTACTATAATTACTTTTTTCCAAAAAAATAACAGATTTAAATTTTATTTTCTGCATAGTATAAACATACGAATACACGACGACGATTTTATATGAGGTATAAAAATAAGCTTATATTGAAACAAATCACTTCGCGATGTACTGCGTCAGGACCGGATTATTTCATAAACAAAAAAGGCGAATGTCTAGAACCTGCTTTTTGAGGGGCCCGGATTGATAATTTCGGAACGCCACTTCGAATTCGTCGAGAATAAGTAATGTGGAAACTGTATTGCGTATTTATTTGCCTTTATTTCAAATGAAAATAGAAAAAGATCAATTTCAGTATTTCGACAAGTAAAAAATCAATTACCAAATTCCGCAAGTCTGTCAAAATTAAGTTATCCAGCTGTATTGTGCATAGAAAATGATGTAGATGTTATTAATTTCATAGAAATAATTGATAATTTTGCTGAAGAAAGAGCAAAGAAAAAGAGAAATTTTTAATATATATTTTATAATACTTATATTACACATGAAATTTTCATATATTTTACTTTTCAAATTTTTGGAAGTTTATGAGTATTTTGGTTTAAGTTAATCTTAATTTTTCCTCTATTATCTCAAAATAAATAATTACGTAATTTATAATAAAAGGGGCCGGGGATGAAATTTTTTCAAGGGCCTCAAAAAGCCTTAACCAGCCCTGCGTCGTAGTTAAATTTTATTAACGTTGTTAATGACCGTTAAGAAATTTCAACTGCGAGAATTTTGCTTTTAATAGTTTATGAGAATTTCTGTTTATTATTATTATTTTGTTATTATTAATTATTTTGTTTAGTTTAGAATATAAGATTTTAAAATGTCTTTTGAAATTAGCCAATCATTACAATATAACTTGGAAAAACTGCCAATTTTGTAAACTTTGTCCTTAATGCGACATAAAAACCGTAAATAAATTTGGGGTCTGATCAAAAAACTCAGCTTCTTTGGTAAACGAACTGGAAACCGGAATTTCTTCCAAGCTGTAAAAAATTAGGACGTCTTTACGCCGTCGATGCATAAATGGCTAATTTTTAAAAGTGGATGGTGCAGTTGTAGCGTGATAGGCTATTCTTTAAACGTTAATAAATTTTTAAATATGCATTTTTGAGAATTTTCGCTCGCAAACTTTTTGCTTAGAATTTTGCAAGGAATACAGCTGCGCAGAGATTGAACGGTCGATATTGGACATCCTGTATATAGTCAAACTCGGTTATAAGGAACATCAAGGGATAGGGGGATTTTCGTCGTTGTAGCCGTTGTTTGCTATATACATATATATTATACTTGAAATCAAAATAATCTAAATTATGTAGTTCTTTTATACCCGTGAATTTGCTATAACCGAATTCCACTGTAAATAAAAGGTCCTCTCCTTTTTTTTCCCTAAAAAACCAAGACATATAATGTCAATATTTTTATGTTTTGTTCAAGTTTTATTTTAATTTATAATTTAAAAGTAAACAAAAATGGTGAAAAGTTTGATTCAATTTTCGACGAAATACATATTATAAATTTTAGATAGTAAAATATAATACATAAAAAATTTATCTAGAAAGTTTCATCCTCCCTTAACAGCTTCGTAAATATGGTGAGCAGTGGTTGTTCTGTTCATTTATTTTAGATCCCTCCTGGCGCATTTAAGGTATACTGATTGTAATAATTAACGTTTGGAAAATTTCCCGTGTTTAAAATATCATTCTGCGAAAACACAGCTTTGAATTGAAAAAAAATTAAAATTAAGTAACATATCACGTCACTAAAAACATACTTTAATTAGCTTTATAATTAACAGTAGTTTATTAGCAACAAGTCCATAATTTGATTTTAATATAAGTATTTAATATTCGAATTTTTTTATTTCGTTTTAAACTAAATATCTGTAAGTGTTTTTGTTTAATTCGATATTTAATGCTCGTAATCGATTCCACGTCTCTCAAAATTTTAATAAAACTAAAGAATATTTTGTTTCTTGATTATACTAATTTATCCATTTATTTATTTTTCCTTTACGATCATTCTGACCTAATCAATGAAGTTTTTTTTTTTTATAAATAAGCCATAAAAGATATAAGTAATTAAAATCATAATCACGACACAGAGCTACATAATTAAAACACTTAAAGACACTTTTTTTTTTCAATAATTTTGCTGTATGAAGATATCTTTAAAATTAAAGATATAATTATACTAACAAATAAATAACTTACCGTGGTTTTTCTACAGGTTCCCAATAATAACAAAATATCTTTTTTCCCTTTTCGTTTAGAAATTCATCATTGTAGGTTTTGAACGGCAAGGTCTGTGACACCGTCTCAATCACAGAAGCCATGCTTAATTTGTGTATTCTTGTAAAGTTCGGTTTTACGATTTGGCTTCTAGCCACGCTCCCCAACAAAGGGCTTCGCAGAAAAGACCTGCTGTAACTACTGCCGGTCGATACTAGTCGAGCAAACGCCATTACACGAGTTTGCGTTCAAGGTCGTCCAATAAGAGGAGGCAAAACTTCTTTTTCGAGATCTTTGAGATACGTCATTTACGTCAACCGTGAACGCGTGTGAAAAGGCTACGACCTTGTTCTACGCCAATTTTATTCAAGCTTCCTAGATATATCTTCCATACTTTATAGTACGATCTATAACCATATAGTCGCATATTTATTGAAATTATATTAATAATAAGATTTTCCCAGAGCGAACTTAGCGTAGATTTAATAGAAGAAAGCTTGAAAGTCCGTTGTGCTACTAAGCAGTATTTAACTTATAACCGAGCCAAACACGTTCCAAAGTCTAAAACTGATACCCTGCCAGCAGCTTGACAATAAGATGCCAAGTGCATGCAGTTAATGAGAGCAAAGCGAGTGAAAAGTTCTATGGCTTTTGCCTAGTGCAATGGCTCTTAATTTTTTTAGCCTATGCCCCCTCCCCCGGATAACTTAATATCCCTGTGTTATCTCTCCCCCATAAGCAGATTTATATATATATAACGTGTGCAGAAAATACAGAGTTATTTGATCTAGGCCCAACCTCAATTTCATATTGTTATACTCCGAGCTTTGGAATTGCAATCTATCTACTGTAGAATTCCGGCAATTCGCTGCCCCCGAAAAACGCTACTCCTCTCCAACACATCGGGAAAAATAGAAAATTTCATCCTCAAATAAAATTAATTTCTTCATTAAAATATAAATTATTTTGTTAAGTTTGCGCAAAATATTTTATAGCGATATTTTTTCATATTGTTATTAAATATGATATTTATTAATTAATAAACTACTTATTACTTGATTATTAATTCAAAACTAATTATTGATGAACTAATCGTTAATTAAATTGTTTATTATTTAATAACTTACTTAATATTTATCAGAGACCCAAACTCCCCCAATAATCTTGGAAACTCTATGCCTATGAAAGAATGTGGAGTGGATTTTATTGGGACAGCAAACTTGTTCCACACCTGATTCTGCGCAGACTGTACAATTTTCTTTCGATGTGTGTGGTCATTTAAAGTTCTTGGGAGATTAATTAGTACGTCTATAAGCAGAAGCATTAGAATTTTTATGAAAAGAAAAAAAAAACTTGCATACGATGAGTAACGTCTCAATGCAGTCAAAAAGAGAGGATGCTTCAAAATTAAGGATTTCTCAATAAGCTTTATGCAATTTCTTAAAACAAAGAGGACAGGGTGTGCAGGTTGTGCCCCGCACAGAGGCGCCTGATCGAGAGGTGCTATTTCCAGACAATAAATAGTATTAAATTTTTATAGCATGCTCTTATTTATGAAGTAAAAATTATCGAGACAAAAATTGCAGGACTTAAAATAAAGGAAAGGCTTGTGGCCTCATAACGTGCTAAATATAGCCATAGAAATGTAAATTAAACAGTACGTGTACATCCAATCCAATATCCATCTTTTTTTCAAGCAAATGTGCGAAACTAGTCATTTCCTATTCAAGGGCGGATCCAGGATGTTATTATGGGGGGGGGGGTCGGCGCCCCCTCTCACCGGGAAAATTTAGTTTTGGACTATTAAATAGTTTAGGTAAATGTTGTTATATTACTAGCCTTCCTTTATCTTCACCAAAATATTTAATTTATGACAATGAATTAAAGTTGGGCTTTTCTTTAATTAAACTATATGGTTTAGGGTAGATTATAGTCAAGTATGACAGAAGGATAACCTAGTAAAGGAGACATATACAATAACCAAAACGATAATTTACAATGTAATTAATAGAACAAGTTTAAATTTAAACTATAAAAACATTGTAATTATTTTACTTTTTTTATAACAAGCAACTTTTTAAAAAATTTGAAGTTTATAGTGCAAAGTCAAGCCATCTTGGTTTCTTTGAAAATTTGTCAATCACTTTATTTACATCAATATGAATGTCTCTGTGGATGTGTATTAAAAGTCTCTCTCTCTCTCTCTTCTGTCATCCGCGTTCGAAGCCAAGTTTAACGGCGCTTCAAGGATAAAAAACTACGTTTTGCTGAAGCAACACTTACTGTAAACGTAGTTTGAAAGACGAGTAGCTTGAAGATTCGTGGAAAAACGTCTGGATCGCATTTCTCCAAGACTTAGAGACTTTGGACGCCTGTGTAAGACTTTTATTTATTACAGTCTTAACAAACAACACATAAAATATTCTTCATCGTCTTTATTTTCCTATTTAACCCTAGGGGGGGGCAATCGCCCCCTCCACCCCTCGCTGGATCCGCCCTTGTTCCTGTTGTTCTCTCTATGAACGATGTTTAAAGATTTCCGAAGCTTACATTTAACATAGTGCGGGGCGCCGCCGCTGCTTCGAAGATCCAATGCATATGCAACTCTACACTTACTTAGCCATTTTGCTTTGACTTATGGCTTTATGAATGGTAAGTGTAAGTATGTTTCATGCATTTGAACTACTGATTGCAAGCAAATGGCGATGAGAGCAAAAGCGAACTAAAACCAAAAATAGGGATAAACTATGTTGGGAATAACTCAATGGTGAGTTTGTGCGTAATCAAAGCGAATGAAAGCCAAAGATAGAGATAAACAATGGTGGGAATAGGGATTTGTACGTAATATTAAGAAATAAAGTTACCTTAGAAAGGAGTTTTAACATTTTTAGTAATCAGAATGCTGCCATGTGCCACGTCACTTCAATGAATAATACATCTTGAATAATGAAATCTTCTGAATACAGAACAGAAAAATATGTTTTGAAGCAGTCATGCTGATGTAGTCGCGTTGTGATATAAGACATACAACTCAAAAGTAAGCAACTTTATAATGATAATATTTATTTCTGATATTACAGATTTTATCTTACCATATTTAAATTTTAATATATTTCTGGCCACTCTTTGGATGTATCCCGGTCACCAAAGGCGCGCTAACTTCCTTGCGTAGTAATCGTTCTCGGATGACGTCATCATGACGACGTTTTGGGAGTCACAAATTTTTTTAACTGTTTTGAAAAAAACTCACTGATGTTGTGGCATGAAGTTTGCTGAAGTCGGAATACGACCGTTTGGGTTTCCTTTTTTTGGATAAATACGTCTTGCTTTCCTTTCATCGACGTTAATGACCTCTGCATGTACAGAGGCGAGTTTTTTTGGGTTTTTTTTACTATTGCAAGCTTTCAAATTGCGAAAGATATCTCCGTGCCTTAGTGATGTTTTTTGGTCGCGGGGGGGTGTTGGGGGTCCTCCCACTAGGCTTCCACTGATTCAGGAAAAATACTGATTCGCAAAAAATTCTCTTGCGTCCGAAAGAAACATGGCCGTCGCCCACAACTTGTTTTGGCAACGTTCCAAGATACAAGCCAAGCTTTACGTACTCTGCGATTCACGCGTATACGCGGTGCTTAGAGCTCTCGGGTTCAATTTTAAGAGTATAACATGAGTTTTGGCGACGGAAGAAGATTGGCGACCGGAATACATCTAAAATTTTGCCATATTTCTTCTCTTTTAAGTCCCAGAGCCATATTCGTCCATACGGGGTTTTCAAAAAGGAAGAGGGTGGGCGAATTACAGTACAAAACATAAAATTTGTTGATAAAAATCAACCTAATAAATGCAAACATTGAAAGGTGATCGCTTCCCCGTCTATCTATATAGGCGTTCGTTTATAATATAAGGAGAGGCATCATTTGCATTGTGTCTACTGATCTGGTAAAATTTGACATTTTTCATACTGGAAAAGTTAGAGAAAATTCAGGAAAATTTGAAATTCTTTGTTGTAATAATTAGCTTATTAAAATAAATTTCCCGAACTGTACTTTTCGTATTGCATTGCATACTGAAAAATTTGAAAAATTTATACTTTTGACCAACCTTCCTATAAAAATACCTTTTTCGGGGGGGCAAAAAACTAATAATAATTTGTATTATTAAGCCCATATCAGGGTTCCTAGGAAAGACCGGATGCGGCCAATAACTTTTGAAAGAAAACAGATCTTTAACCCTTTATCTACCAAATTATGATAAAATGAAAAATTTTACACAACGCATTTTTCCTTTTTCTTTGAGTGCTTATTAGTAGATATGTGCAATAAAAATTTAAAAATAATAATTTTAAATTAATTAAAGCTAAGAGTTGGTATTTAAAAGCATTATCGCAAAAAACAAAGTTGCAAATAAGATATAAACACTTCTTTTCACAGAAAAATAGAACTATATCAATTCTAAACACGAAAAACATACATATATCGTTGAACTACTTTCAAATTTTGAGTTAATTCAAGAAATCTAATTTCTCAGGAAGGTCAATCGTGAAAATGGATGTTCAGAAACTGAAAATGGCGCTACAATTCCCTTTATAAAACGAGAACTGCTATCGGGAACCCCTTCTATCATCTAATGGTACTAAAGTGAAGTATATGGCATTGATCTTAAAAAGTACCGTTGGAATTGTGAATAAAATTGGTTTTATTTGAGTTTGAATCTACTGGTACTTTAAAGTACCGTCGGTAGATGAGGGGTTAAACGAAAGTTAGGTATTGGTATAGTAAAATGACTATGCACTATCAGACATGATAGACAGCAGCGCCCCTGGTGGCGAATTGAGGAAGTTAAAATTTTTTTTTCGAAAAATAATGAAGATGAGGAAATATTTTCAATTAGGAAGTTGTAGAGCATCCTTCAGTTAGTAAGCAAAACATACGGCTTACATGCACTATGTACACGTACTGCCACAAAGTAAGGTGTTCCGGAAGTTCAATTCAATAACTTTTATTTAATGCCTTCTGGTGTTTTAAAAGTTGAATTGAAGTTTCTATAAGAAATAAACCATTGTCTATCTCCTATAAGAATTTCAACTCAACTTTTTCCGTCGTCAAAGTGAAGAGCCCCGCTCTACAATTCTGAGAAACGAAGACACTTTTATCGTAACAACATCATAATTCTGCAATTCACTGTAACACGAAGTCGTGGGGAGATCTCAAAATTCCTTCAACAAGTGGCGGGGTGGGGAGGGGGGGTTACAAAAATAAAATTTCTCCTATTTGACTTTTTTTCCCCTTGTTTGAGTACTCATTTTCAGGTTAGAATTGTCAAGTCTTTATGCGATTATACGGGAACTGTCCTTGAAGCTTATTCGTTAAAACGGGAAAATTTATCATTGTTCCTACAGGAACAATTTTGGTTCCAATATCTTCTTATTAGGGATATTCGATTATCCGTTACTTGATTAAATGGGACCGACTGAAATTATATTATAGTATATATTCTAAAGAAATCTCTTTTTTGCTTTAGCAGCAGCAAATTTATTCAAAGCTTCAGTCAAATTAACTTTTTGTATCATGTCCTGTTCAATCGATAAAAGGGCAAGAGATGTTAATCTTTCTTATAACATACTGGAACGTAAACTTTTTTTTTTTTTTATAAGCTTTAATTTGCTAAAAGAGCGTTCTCTACTTGCAACGATCATCGGAATAGTTAACAAAGTCCGCATGCTGATCCATACGGTAGGGAAAATGCCTTCCAAATTGTGGTCGTAAATAAACTCGAGTACCTGTCCTACTATAATTTGTACTGTACCATTAGCATCTAAAAGTGATACAAAATACTGTTGATTATGTATTAATTCGTCATGTAATTCTGAACCGTTTATGTCGCATGACTCTCCATCTTTCAAATACAGATGAAAGTTCGTGCATTTTTTTAAAAGATTTTCATGTGTGGGAAGTATTTTTATATTATGTAAGAAACTCCACATATTGATGTAACGTTGTAGTGTTTAAAAAGAGGAAAAAGAAGAAATGAAAAGAGAGGAAATGTCTGTATTAATTAACGGAAGAAATTCGTCCGTCTTAAATAACAATTCGGGACGTAAGATAATTTGACGTAGCATTACGCAGATTTGATTTATAAGCTAAGACAATGTTATAAGCGTAAGTGAAGCCTTACTTATGTTTATAACGTTGTCTTCACATAAAATTCTGGATTTGTTAGTCCATCATCTTTTTCTTCGTAATCAAAAGAGTTTTCTTCTTTCTTGGTCGCTTTACTTTAAAGATTGGTTGAATTTTGAGTTGTTTAGCCATTTCTTTTGCAACAGCTTGTGCATTTTCAAATTCTGTAATTCTAGAATAGTTCATAGCGTCAGATATGTTTAAATTCTTTTATTGCACCATTTTGCTAACGATGTTTACTTGAAAAAAGGACATCATACCAAACAACTAATGTGACCATAAATAAATAATCCGTAATAATAAAAAGTTCTGAGTATCTTGCTTCTACATTGATTTTTGGATCTTCTGCTTCCTCTGCCATATTACATAAAGCATCACACGTTGCTTTAAATTGATATTGGATTGCTTTTACACTCTGAATACGTTTTTTCCAGCGTGTTTCACATACTTTACTGTAAAAATTTTAATATAATTTTTTAAAATTTCCCACCTTTTAATAGATGCGCTGAATAAAATATAGAGGCGTTGAATTTCAATACAATGGACCTAAATTATTGGAGGTAAAAATTCCGTACTGCCATTTTCCTTAGACCCCAAAACATCAATTGTGAGTCCGCTCTTACCATATCAAAATCTAAGGCCACACTATCTGTTACATCTAAATTTTACATGAAGGGGGAAAAGCAATAAAAACAAAATATCTAAAGGAATTTGATGTCGACGACTGTCCTATTTCCCAAGTAGGGATGAAATTGACCTTTGGCCGCGTGGTGCGAAAAATTTCAATTTTCCGTCGCTTTTAACAATGTATCCCATAACTTTTCAACGGTGAGCGTGGTTGACCGTTGGGAGACTGTCTTTTCCCCGAAACTATTTCGGGGTATTAACAGTTTTACGAGCGTTTAATAGTTGCGTTTAGAATTTAAGAAGGGTTTTAGAGGGATAAGTCCTCTGTTTCTGAAAGTCTATGGAAAAGGGGGTAGAGCGAAACACTTTTTGTAATTGTACTGTATAAAAATGGACTATTATTTAACATCTTGAAACGGCGTTTCCCTGATCAGGAGCCTTTAAGCGAGGTGAACTTAGTTGCCTTGGTATTTAAAAAATTTTTATTGAATAGTAACAGAATTACTGAAAAAAAAATACAATGAAAAAAAAATCACGACTTATTGATTATGGCGCCCCTTCGTGAAGTAGCGCCCCGGGCTGTCTCCCGCATCTTCCGCCCGCCTTTTATGAAAGATCCATGTGAGTAATAAACAAAACCGAAAGAATTTTTCTGTAAAACTCAACTTCTGATTTTTTTATGAATTTTTTAAATTTTCATAATTACACTAAAACGCAGCTTAGCGCTTAACTGCACAGCCGTAAAGTGAAGTCTTCAGTTAGGGGTAGTTTTCCTTTTATTTGGATTGCTTAGTGAAAAAAACAGTAAGTTGTGTGCTGAGCAAGCTCTAACTAAAGTATCTCCCTATGCGTATTTTAATGCTCCCCACCCCCGTTTCATCCCAGCCATATAACGTTCTTCTTAATTAATTGTTCTTATTATTTCTCACAGACAGTAATCGATAAGAATATTTTTTATTTCACTTCTTCACTGTTAAAAAAATAAAACATTACACTTCTAGACAAAAGTATGGCAATTTTTGAAAAAACAGACTGATTGATTAAAAAAAATTAGATATTTAAGCAATCATACACTGTACGAAAAGACTATATTTTTTTATTAATTTGCAATGTTTTGGCTACATAACCTTTCTGTAGTTTCAAAAATGCATGAAATTTTAATGCTAATAAAAAAGGAAATGTACACACTACTCGAGACAAAAATATGGAAATTCTAAATATCAAGACAAAAATATGGAAATTTTCTTGCTAGTACTGCGTCTAACCATCCTTGGCTGTGATATCTGCTTGGATTCTACGAGGCATGGACTCCACTAACTGCTGACAATCATCACTTGTGTTTGCACACCAAAGATCATGAATTGTTTTCCTTAAATCATCTATTGTAGCTGATTTCTCTTTAGCAATAGCCCTTTTCATTTTTTCCCAAATGTTTTCAATTGGATTACGGTCAGGGCGATTGCATGGCCCCTTGAGAACAGTGATATCGTGTTCCTGTAACCATGCCGTAGTATTCTTGGTTGTATGGCATGGTGCTCCATCCTCTTGGTAAAGTGTACTTGTCATGTGGAGAATAATAATCTGCACTTGGAATGTGATCTGCCAAACTTTCGACATAATAGGGACTGTTCACATTCCTATTGAGGAAACAAAGACTTCCAACACCATAGGCACATATGGAACCACATACCATCACACTTGGAGGAAATTTGACCTGACTTGAAACACAGGATGAATGAAATTTCTCTTCCTTTTGTTTCTCTACTTTTTGTTTGCCATCATTAAACAGACAAAATCTGCTTTCGTCTCTGAAAATAACCTTTTTCCGATCTTCTGTGCTCCAGGTTTCATGTTCTTTATTAACGATTAGTTATTTTCAGCTACGAAAGCAGATTTCGTCTGTTTAATGATGGTAAACAGAAGTAGTGCATCGCAAGGAAGAGAAATTTCATTCATCCTGTGTTTCAAGTCAGGTCAAATTTCCACCAAGTGTGATGGTACATGGTTCCATGTATGCCTATGGTGTTGGAAGTTTTTGTTTCCTTAGTAGGAATGTAAACAATCCTTATTATGTCGAAATTTTGGCAAATCACCTCATTCCAAGTGCAAATTATCATTTTCCACATGGCAAATACACTTACCAACAGGATGGAGCACCATGTCATACAGCCAAGAATACTACGGCATGGTTTCAGGAATACGATATCACTGTTCTCAAGTGGCCAGGCAATAGTCCTGACCTTAATCCAATTGGAAACATTTGGGAAAAAATGAAAAGGACTATTGCTAAAGTGAAATTAGCTGTAATGGATGATTTAAGGAAAACAATTCATTTTGGCGTGCAATCACAAGTGATAATTGTCAGTAGTTAGTGAAGT
>QLNU02015360.1:126719406-126739341 GCA_006491805.2 Dysdera silvatica
TTGAGCCTATAACCTCACTTATGAGCTTTCTGCATGCGCCTACAGTTCCATAATAAGTATTTTACGTCCTGATGGCTACGAGCATCCATCTTGTTTTATCAAAAGAGCTTACAAACACACTGTATAAACTTTATACACGTATTTAAAATCAGTTATTACAATTAAAACTTTTTATTGAGTTTTCCAATTCTGTTGGAATAAGACAGAACATTTCGCATTCAATTTAAATGTGTGTTCTTCCAAAGAAACTTCATTTTTATTTTGTTTTATGCAATGTAATACGCGAAATACAATACTGTGCATACTGTTAATTTTCTTAAAAATTCTGAGGAAATTAAAAATATTCTTAACCTCTTCCGTTTTAATTATTTAAAAAAAAAGATTAATTACTCCAATCCGGAAGATCTAAATATTTTTAAATAATATTCAAATACAATGGAATACTAGGAAAACAGCGCCGCGTAAGTGGACAACTTTTCCAAACTCTGACGCGATCAACAACAACAAATACAGTGGAAATCATTTACAACGGCCAACCGCATATGATCGCGGAAATTTTACAAGAAGTTTGGTCTCCTATTCTATTCATTACTAAATATATCAGTTACGATGACATCATATATAATGATGGCCATTTTGTTCTAAGCAGGAAAATCCGTATCGGTTGTAGCGACATGATTTGAAATCCATCCATCGTACCCATGTGGATTCGAGAATAAACTTTAATCGCACTGTTCCGTTCACTGTAAAAAAAATGAGTAACTTTTCTGGCATTTTAAGGGAAACATTTTCTCAAATCGTGTAGGAGCGTTTCGAAACAGTTACATTACACGTTAAACGTGGGTAACCGTGGTGTAACGTTCCTGATGGTTCAATATAAATAATAGGTCAGGTTTGTCCAACCTGAGGCCAACGGGCTGCATGCGGCCTCTGAGCACGTTTTTGTCGGCCCTCTCCTACATCGAAGAAAGAATATCCTAAAACCTTAAAAATTTAAATCTGGCTTGTTAACATGTATTTAATTTATAACAACGAACTAGATATTATTCCACATTTCCCAAAATATGTTTTAAACTAAATTAAATATTAATTCATTTTATATTGTTCTTCTGATGAAGATGAATACAATTACATTGAAAAGCTTCAAGTTAAATAAATTATTTTAATTGTGTCTATTGTGATTTTTTTCAATTTAAATATATTTGATAATTTGCATAACTTTTTATATAATCAACGGTCTCATATATTTTTATATAATCAACGTTGTACATCCATGCATTTATTCACGAAAACGATTCTGAAATGAACAATTATAAAAAAGTATAAGTGCGATAATTTTGAAATACCTTTTGAGTACGGGTATCAAAAGCAATAGCTTTTAACGCTAAAGCATATATGTACACTTTGAGACGAAAGTTTGGCAATGTTTAAAAAATCAGACTGCGTGATTAAAAAATTAAATATTTAAACAACCATACACTGTACAAAAGGAATATTTTTTTTTATTAATTTGCGATGTTTTGGCTACATAATCCTTTTGTAGTTTCAAAAATGCATAAAATTGTAATGATAATAAAAAAGAAAATGTGCACACTATTCGAGATAAAAATATGGCAATTTTAAAAATCAAGACAAAATTATAGAAATTTTCTTGCTAGTATTTAATCTAACCACCCTTCGCTACGATGACTGCTTGGATTCTACGAGACATAGACTCCACTAACTGCTAACAATCATCACCTGTGATTGCGCACCAAACAGCATGAATTGTTTTCCTTAAATCATCTATTGCAGCTGATTTCACTTTAGCAATAGCCCTTTTCATTTTTTCCGAAATATTTTCAATTGGATCAAGGTCAGGACTATTGCCTGGCCACTTGAGAACACTGATATCGTGTTCCTGCAACCGTGCCGTAGTATTCTTGGCTGTAGGACATGGTGCTGCATCCTGTTGGTAAGTGTACTTGCCATGTTGAAAATAATAATTTGCACTTGGAATGAGGGGATCTGCCAAAATTTCCACATAGTAGGGGACTGTTCACATTTCTATTAAGGAAACAAAGACCTCCAACACCATAGGCACAGTGGAACCATATACCATCACACTCGGAGGAAATTTGACCTGATTTGAAACACAGGATGAATGGAATTTCTCTTCCTTGCGGTGCACTACTTTTGTTTACCATCATTAAACAGACAAAACCTGCTTTCGTCGCTGAAAATAACTAATCGTTAATAAAGAACATGAAACTTGAATCCCAGAAGATTGGAAAAAGGTTATTTTCAGAGGCGAAAGCAGATTTTATCTGTTTAATGACGGTAAACAAAAAGTAGTGCGTCGTAAGGAAAAGCAATTTCGTTTATCCTGTGTTTCAAGTCCGGTCAAATTTCCTTCAAGTGTGATGGTATATGGTTCTCTATGTGCCTATGGTGTTGGAAGTCTTTGTTTCCCTAATAGGAATGTAAACAGTTTTACATTCCAGAGATTTTGGCAGATCACCTCATTCCAAGTGCAAATTATCATTTTCCACAGAGCGAGTACACTTACCAACAGGATGGAGCACCATGTCATATAGCCAAGAATACAACGGAATGGTTACAGGAACACGATAGCAGTGTTCTCTAGTGGCCAGGCAATAGTCCTGACCTTGATCCAATTGAAAACATTTGGGAAAAAAATGACAAGGGCTATTTCTAAAATGGAATCAGCTGCAATGGATGATTTAAGGAAAAAAATTCATGATGTTTGATGTCCTAACACGGGTGATGTTTGGGAGCAGTTAGTGGAGTCCATGCCTTGTAGTATTCAAGCAGTTATCACAGCTAAGGGTGGTTAGACCAAGTACTAGGAAGAAAATTTCCGTATTTTTGTCTTGAATTTAGATTTCCATATTTTTATCTCAAGTGCATTTCCTTTTTTATGAGCATTAAAATTTCATGCATTTTTGAAACTGCAGAAAGATTATGTATCCAAAGCATTGCAAATTAATAAAAAAATATAATTTTTTTTGTACAGTGTATGTTTGTTTAAATATCTATTTTGTTTTAATCACTCAGTCTGTTTTTTTAAAAATTGCCAAACTTTTGTCTCGAAGTGTATAATTTTTCCTCCCTGTGCAGTGCCACATTTGCATATGTCTTATATTCTCCCTAGGTGAATTCTAGCGTAAAAGAAATTTATAACATAAATTTAAAGTACTATGCCTTCAGATTACTCATTAAAATGATGACTTATGTAAAAATGCATAAAACGTAAGTTTGTATCGCAATGTGTGCACTTTAAAAAAGGGGGGTTTAAAATAGAAATAAAGCAATTTTAAAGCCTTTATTTTATAATGGTTTTAGTCATTTTGCCAGATTTTATGTATGTTGTTTAAACGTTTGTATCATGAAAAATTTGACGTCGTACTTTTGGCCCAAAAGTTCCTTTAGGTTCACGCAAACGTATCAACAGTTTGCCTTTCAATTCCCCATTTATTGCTAATAAAGGCATAATAGTATAGGAATGTGTCATGGAAAACGCTGACTGAACTAAAGCTACGGTACGTTTTTCACTTTTGCAAGATAATGTTCTCTGATCTAGTACAAAATATTCAAGTTCTCTCTGATCTAGTACAAAATATTCAAGTTCTCTCCGATCAGCATTAAATATTTGACCGCTCCGGAAATTAGCAAATTCACCACGTGATGATAAAGCAAATTCAATAGCGTTATTTTTAAAAGCTTCGTTATTTTCATATTTAGCTACCGTTGTACATTTTGTAGCTTTGCGAGAGGTAATACCATTATATTTGTTTATTTTATCTATGAAATTCCTTGAAATTATTCGTTTTGTAAAATTGAAATCATTTGTTTTTTGATAAGCCCATCTCTCTAAGTCTATGTCATGAACTGCTATGTGGTTACTTCTGGCGTAATGAAGTTTTTCTAACACTGCGCGTTTAATTAATTTATGTTTATCGTTTTTGGTACCTAATTGGGCGATATGTTTTTTAAAACGGTATATGGTTTTATAGTTTATTGCTTTTCGATAACCTTTTCGAATTTTTCAGTGTGAAGGATCAGTGTTTCATGAAGAGCTCCTACTTCCTCACACATGATTTTGAGAAGTCTAGTTTTAATGCAGTTAACCATCGCGGATATTGAGTCCATTGCGCTTTGTAGAGCTGCAGGAATCGTTTTAGCTACCAAAGCTTCTGTATGAAAGAAACAGTGAGTGTACCCAATGTCCGGAAAATCTTGCCTTAATCTTGAAATAAAACCTTTAATTCGACCAGACATTGATGATGCACTATCAGTGCACACCGAAATAAAATTTCCCTAACATACTTTTTTTACAACGTGACAGCTATAAAATTAAATATATCTAATCCTGTTGATGTCACAGGCAATTCCGTGCACGGTAAGAATTGCTCCACAATAGAATCTCCGTCCAAAAATCTTATATAGCTCAGTAGTTGGCATTTTTGGCTTATGTCTGTCGACTCATCCAGTTGAAGTGAAAATTTTTTACGATCTAGTTTTTTCGGATAATTGTTTCTGGATGTTAGAGGATATGTATTCAATGCGACGAGAGATAGCATCATTCGACAACGGCACATTCGATATATCCCTCTCGGCAGCCTCTCTTAACACAGATTTAACAATTTCTTTACAAACAGGTAAAATCAAAGTTTCTCCTATTGTATATGGCTGCATGCTCCTGGTAATTATTTTAGCCACCTTATAACTCGCAACTTGCGCCTTTTCTGCAATTGTTGCTATCTTTTCCATTTACTTGGCATGCCTTGCCTGCAAAGAACGCAAACAACTGAAATAGGATGTGTCTTTATCTATTAAATGATTGTGTTTTGTACGCAAATATCTCTTTAGTCTACTTGGAAGCATACTTTCATTGCTCAATTTTTCACCACATACAACATTCAGGAAGAGAATAATTTTCATATCCAGTGCAAGTAAATCCATAATTTAAATAAGAACCCTGATACTTATGCCCAGCACCAGAAGATGGTTTGATCTGGGAAGGTACCTTGGCATTTTTACTCAATCCGGATAGCCTATCTAATTGTATTTTCACAACGAACATCATTTTATATGTTCAATCTTTGACGTTGAACTACAAACTTCTCCACATTGAACAAAAATATAAAATATAGTCACAAAATGTCGCGATATAATAAACAACGAATTCAGAACGAAGCAAACACACCACCACTAGTCATAGTGCTGCCATCTATTGTGCAGGTGTGTCGTAATATCGACGCCGCAGATTAATGTGGTGAGCTTTAAGAAAGATTGAGAACCACTGTACTATTGTATATAACGTTTATTATAAACAATTACATAACAATACAAGCTTACAATAAGGCAAACATATAAAATCAAAACGAGGGAAAGCTTGTGAAAAGTAAACAGTAGCTCAAAACATCGCTATTTGTAAATTAAATTTATCCTTTTCTCACTTAAAACATGTGGGAAATAATTATTCAGACATTTCTAAATCGTAAACAACGTTTTAAACGCAATATTATTGCTATGGAAGAAAATGGACCACGCCCTGTGTCGGTTGAAAAAGTTATCCAACCAATCAGGGCCGGATTATCGCATAGACAAACAAGGCAACTATCTAGGCCCCCCACTTTTTTAGGGGCTCGGCACGATGAAGACTCAACGTTACTTTAAAATCAGATCTTATTAATAAATATATAATAATAATATATATATATATATATATATCATCATCATCATATTCAACCATTATCTATCCACTGCTGGATGAAGGTCTCTCCAAATGCTTTCCACACAAGTCTATCCTGGGCCATTCGTTTCCACGTCACCCCAACCTCTTTTCTTATTTCATCCACCCATCTAGTTTGAGGACGTTTTCTAGGTCTTCGGTGGTCTCTTGGAATCCAGTTCAGAATTTCTGTTGTCCATCGTTGATCAGTTCTTCTTGCAATATGCCCAGCCCATCGCCATTTCAGCCCTTTTACTTTAACAATGATGTCCTCTACTCTAGTTTGCTCTCTCACCCAAGTGTTCCTTTTTCGATCTCTCCTAGTTATTCCAAGCATGCACCTCTCCATGCTCCTTTGCGTTGTCTGTAACTTTCGTATTGCTCCAACTGTTAGACTCCATGTCTCTGATCCATAAGAGAGGACTGGCAATACACACTGGTTGAAGACCTTTCTTTTTAGACACAAAGGCAATTTCCCCTTCAGGATAAAACTGTTTCTTCCAAATGCACTCCAGCCAAGTTTAATACGTCTGTTGAGTTCTTTCATAATGTTGCCATCCATTGAAATCAGCTGGCCAAGGTAAATATATGAATCAGCAATTTCTAGCTCAATGTTGTCAACTTGTATTTTTGTTTCCTCTACGAAATTATTGAACATGATCTTAGTTTTTTGTAGGTTCATCTTGAGTCCAACTTCTTTACTTCTAGTTGAGAGCTCCTGTACCATGTCTTGGAGTTCTGATGGGTTCGTTGAAAAAATAACAATGTCATCAGCAAACCGCAAATGATTTAAATATTCACCATTTATTTTTATTCCCTTGTCATTCCAATTTATCTGCTGAAAAATCATCTGTAAAGCTGAAGTAAAAAGTTTTGGAGAAATGGTATCTCCCTGCCTCACACCTTTACCAATTTTGATAGCTTCGGTATCTTTATGTAACCGAAATTTTGCACTTGCATTTTTATACACACATTTCACCATGTCAATGTACACATCCTCGATGTCTGCTGATCTTAAAGAGTTGATGACTGCTGATGTTTTAATAGAGTCAAAGGCCTTCTCATAGTCAATAAATGCCACACACAATGGAAGTTCATATTCATGTGTTCTTTCAATTAATTCTCTTAATACTTGAATATGGTCCACTGTACTGAATCCACTTCGAAATCCAGCTTGTTCTCTTGGTTGAGCTGCATCTAATTTTTTCTGCAGGCGATGTGTTAGCACTTTTGTGAAGATTTTATAAATAGCAGGTAACAAGCTAATTGGTCGGTAATTTTTTAAATCCTCTTTATCACCTTTTTTATGCAAAAGAATTACTGTTGCAGAATCCCATTGGTTTGGTATGTTACCACTGTTGAGGCATTTGGTAAAGAATTTTGCGAGTATGTCTTCTACATGTTCTCCAGCTTCTTTTAAGATATCTAATGTAATGCCATCATCGCCAGGGGATCTTCCTTTCTTCATACTTTTTATTGCAAATGCTACTTCTTCTTTTAAGATTTTAGGAGCTGTTCCTTCGACTATCTCAGAGTCTTCGTTTAATCCACTGTTTCCCTCATACAGCTTTCTGTAGAATTCTTCAACTCTTCTAAGTATTTCTTCCCTATTTCTTGTTACAGTGCCATCCTCTCCTTTTAATGCAATGATGTGTTTCTTCCCAATAGACAAACTCCCTTTAACAACCCTAAGGCTCTTGTTGCTTTCAATGGCCTTCCTTACTAACTCACAATTGAATTTTCTTATATCTTCTTTCATGTTTTTGCGCAAAGTTTTGCAAAGTTCTACATACTCGATCTTGCGACTGGTATTTTGATTGTCCACCTTCATAAGTCTTCGCCTTTTCATGAGTTGTTTCGTCTTCTCAGATAATTTGCTATTCTGCTTTTTACATATTACACCACCAATTTCCCCAGCAGTTTCAATTATTGTCTTAACAATGTTTTCATTTGCTTCTGAGATGTCAACTTCTTCAATAAGTCCTTCCAGTGCAGAAAAGCGATTTTTTAATTCCAACTTGAATGCCTCGGTATTTTCTTTTAATTTCTTTAAATCCACCCTCTTACATACTTGTTTCCTAATGAGCTTCTGCCTTTCTAGTTTAGTATTTAAGTGCATTTTACATCTCACCATTCGATGATCACTTCCAGTATTAAATCTGTTCAGTACGCTGCAATCTTCAATAATTGATTTCTTGTTTGCCAGTATATAGTCAATTTCGCTGGTTCCTCCATTGGGGTGTTTCCATGTCCATTTTCTTTGTAGTTTCTTCTTAAAAAATGAATTCATGATGCTAAGATTTTCAGCTTCGGCAAATTCTATGAGTTGATCGCCACGTTCATTCCTTTCCCCGTATCCGTATTTACCAACCGATGTCTCTCCTTGTTCCTGTTGTCCAATTCTTGCATTAAAATCTCCCATGATGAGCTTGATGTGTTGTTTCCCCTTGGTATGTAGCTGTTTGATTTCTTCATAGAATTCCTCAACCTCCTCGTCGGTATGGCTTGATGTTGGTGCATATGCCTGTACTATCTGAAGTTGGTATCGCTGGGTTAGTTGAACAACGAGCCTCGCTGCTCGATCTGACGTGCTTTCGACTTCAAGAAGGTAGTCTTTAATTCTTTTGTTGATTAAGAAGCCAACACCACTTGTTCTTCCAGTTTCCGTTCCTCTATAATAAAACAAATGTCCACTTTTAAGTTCCACCAACTCTTCACCTTTTCTTCTAACTTCACTGAGTCCTACAATGTCCCATTTGATCTTGTCAAGTTCTTCTTCCAATTCCTGAAGTTTTGCTTCAGAAGCAAGGGATCGTCCATTATACGTTGCCAAGGTCAATAACAAACGGCAGCCTGGGCCATTCCAGTGATTCTTAGCACCCCCTGCTTTCATGCCACGCTGACCGCTGCCTTGATCAGGAGCACTCCAGCACCTGGAGACTAGGGGCCATGGTTTTTGGTGTATTAGCATATTGGAGGAATTAGCCATCATTTCACCACGCTGGCTAGACGGGTTGGTGAATTAGCCCTCCCCTTCCGCCTTTCTATCCGTGCAGCAAATATTAATTTGCCACATAAATAGAAAGCCCAGCCTGCACCACTTGAAGGCGGGGTAGGACACTAGGTTACTGGCCTGGCCGGTTCCACACATCGTCACATACGTTCAGCGTGTGGGTCTCCTTCCAGTTAGATACCAGCAACCCTTTTGCAGGCCATATATATATTTAATATTAGATAATAAATTGTTTTTTTTATATATGAGATATTATTGTAAAGAATAATATCTCATATAAAAGGAAACAAATTATCTTATAATTGTATATTAAATAAGATACCATATTTAATTTATTTATTGATCTATTCAGTTTGGTTTCATAACTTTTAAATCAAAGTGGTTACATCATTTGTGAAAGCTTAAATATTATATTTCTATTTGATATGCAGTTACATTATTATAATTATTACATATCGACTTCGTCTTTATCTATAGAATTTAAAATTCGTTTTTAAAATTGAGCTAATATAGTTTTCAATATTTGTCTAGTTGAAAATGTTTATTCAATTTGAATTGTTCTCAATTATACAGTTTTTTTCGTCAAATGCAGCCGCATTCTTTTGATGGCATGAAGTAGAGAACACTCAACTTTTTTAACACGGTTGCTTCACTTCATCTTTTAAAAGGACACAAAGGCTTTATAAACACTCTGTACATATCGTTATATCATGAAACAAGTACAGCCGTATTTATTTACATTATTGCTTTATTTGGCCCTGCGGTGGCGCAGTGTGGTAACGCGTTCTCCTATTGCGCGGCTAATCCGGGTTCGACTCCCAGCAGTGCAAAAAGAACGCTTACTCAGAGATCTCATAAAGATCGCACTGCTCACTGTAGTCCGGGGTTTGGTTCCCTAGGCCTTAAGAGGTTCGGATTCCTCGGAAAACAGTAGGTCCCGGCGCAGCATGACCACTGTAGTCTTTGAGCCGTAAAACCAAAAAAAGAAAAGCAAAGCTTTATTAGACCAATACTAAGTGGATACCTACTCGTTACAAATCCTCCTGCTATTATGCCTAAGATGCCGCCAACAAAAAAGAACATGATATTTGCCCATCTCCTTCCAATTTTCTCCAATGTCAATAGACATATGATGTTGGCCGGCAATTCGGCTATACCGCCAACAGCGTAATTTATCCGAAAAGAAAAGGGTAAATTCGTTGTCTCCAAGCTATTGCCGAGATAGGACATGGCACAAATCATCCTACAAAAAATTAAAGAGCGTTCGATTATCATTTTCCTCTAATTTCATAATATTAGAAACATATTGAGAAAGAGAGCAGTATCAATATTTGAAGAGTATACAGTAGTAGCTAAGGTCCTTATATATATATATATATATATATATAAAAGTTTTCCTCGCCCATTCTTGGCGGAAACAGGCTTTGGGACGGGCAGAGCGCCATGTTCCCAAGCCTCTTTTTACATCACTTCTTAATGTGCCATGTCTAGAAACTTCCTGACAATGTGACACGTGTTTAGGATTGTGGCTTTTTGTATTTCAATGTAGGTGTTTGGGTCAATGTTGAGTATCTCCAAATTCGTCGCAAGCGTTTTTGGTACTATCCCTGTTGCTGAGATGACTAACGGGATGATGAGGATCTTTTCCATACCCCATATATCTCGTACTTCATGTCTGAGATCTTGGTACTTGGTGATTTTCGTTGTGTAGGTTGTCTGTATGTTATTGGTGTTGGGTACTGCTATGTCGATTAAGTACGTGGTCTTATTCGATTTATCGACGAGGGTTATGTCAGGACGGTTATGTGGGACTGTCTTGTCTGTTATGATTGCTCTATCCCAGTAAAGCTTGTGTGTTTCGTTCTCATGCACGGTCTCTGGCTCATATTTGTAGTACGGGCATTTTTCTGTCAGAAAGCCAGCATTCGCTGCCAATTTCTGGTGGACTATTTTCGCTACTTGATCGTGTCTATGTTTGTAGTCTGACTGCGCAAGGATCTTGCATCCTGCCATCACGTGTTGGATTGTCTCCGATGCCGCATGACAGTGTCTGCATTTGTCGCTTTCTATGTCTTTTCTCTGGATGAATTTCTGATTGTTCCTTGTTGCGATCACTTGGTCTTGGATGGCTAGCATGAATCCTTCTGTCTCTGGCTGGAGAGTGCCTTTGGCCAGCCAAGAATTTGATGCCTTTTTGTCAACGTGTGGTTGTTGCAGGTCATTGTAGTGCCTGCCATGTAATGGTTTTCCGGCCCAAGTTCTCAGTTTCTGTTCGTTGGCTGTTTCCAGGACACGCTCTTCGGTACTACACAGGTTTAGTGGCGTGTAATTTGCATCTGCTTGTATTATGGCTTGGATGAGTGGCGATCGGGGACTCTTCAACTGGAAGTATTGCCTCATGCTCTGGATCTGCTTGTCATGTAAGTCTTTGAGGTCCGCTTGTCCGCGTCCTCCTTCTTCCCGGGGTAGTGTTTGCCGTTCAATTGCCGTTGCAGGGTGTAGTTGTCCGGCTCTTCTCTGGATGGTTCTCATTTTCCGCTGGAGTTGTTCTAGTTCAGTGTTGGACCATTTGATGATCCCGAAGGAGTAGGTGAGCACTGGTACCGCATATGCGTTAATTGCTTGCGTGGTGTTCTTCCCGCTCAGTTTCGTCTTCACAATGCTTCTAAGTCTTTCTTGGAATGCTTGCGTGAGCTGGACTTTGACTTTCTTGTGCTCCTGCTGCCGTTTTTGCATTATCCCTAGGTATTTGTAGGTTTCGCCCTCGTCCAAGGTCTTCAGTAGTCTCCCGTCTTCGAGTTCGATGCCTGGTAAATCTTCTTTGCTATTCTTCTGTATTTTGCACTTATCGAGGCCGAATTCCATTCCTATGTCCTTGGAGAATGTCTCTGTTATACTGATGAGTTGTCGGAGTTGGGTGATTGTTGGCGCGTATAGCTTGATGTCATCTACGTACATGAGGTGGGAGACTTTATGTAGGTTTCTCTTGTCTTTCTTCAGCATGTATCCGTATTTACTTGTGTTCAGCATCCTTGACAAGGGGTTTAACGCCAAGCAGAACCACTGGGGGCTTAGTGCGTCTCCTTGAAAGATTCCGCGGCGGATGGGGATCTCGGCCGTTTCTATTTTACTGTCTGGCGTGTTTAGCTGTAACCGGGTTCTCCATTGTTTCATGCTGCTCTGTAGGAATCGGATGATTGAGGGATGCACTTTGTATATGCTGAGTATTTCAAGGAGCCACGAGTGCGGAACAGAGTCGAAAGCCTTCTTGTAGTCTATGTATGCGGTGTTGAGTTTTCGCTTTTGTTTTCTTGCTTGTTCCAGGATAACTGAGTCGATGGTAAGCTGCTCTTTACATCCCAGAGTCCCTTTCTGGCATCCCTTTTGTTCTTCCGTCATTAAGTTGTTGCTTTCGCTGTGCCGGCTTATTTTTTCAGAGATGCACCCCGTGAGTATCTTGTACAGGGTGTTAAGGCACGTAATGGGTCGGTATTTCGCTGGGTTACTGGTATCCTGGTCCTTCGGTAGGAGGTAAGTTATTCCCTTGCAGAGGAATTCAGGCATTTTGCTGGGGTCTTCAATTATCGCCGTAAGTTCCTTGGCTAATGGGCCATGGGCGCTGGTAAATTTCTTGTACCAGAAGTTGTGTATGCCGTCAATACCGGGTGCTTTCCAGTTGTGCGTACGTTGGATTACCTGCTGGAGTTCCTCTATCGTGATGCCCGTGTACTCCATCTCCTCTATTCCTCTCGTAGCCTCCATTTCTTGCTGAATCCAGGGGGCGCTTTTGTGCTGTACTTCATTGGACCATAGTGTCTTCCAGAAGGTCTCTATTTCTGCTGGCTTTGGGGCTTCGTACTTGTCTTTGTTCGCTGGGGTCTCTCGAAGCTTCCTGTAGAAGGCCTTCTGGTTTGCTTGGAATTGCATGTTCTGTTGTTTTCTGTTGGTATAGTCTTTGTATCTTCGGAGTCTTCTGGCGTATACACCCAGTTTTTGTTTGAGGGTATCCAGATATTCGCTGATGTGTTTATTGGGCTCTTCGTGTCTTGTATGAATCCTATTTCTCTTAAGGGCCATCTTCACTTTCCTCACTAATTTCTTACTCCTATTTCCCTGCATGTACTGGGTTATTCGCCCTATGCTGCTGCGGAGCTCTTCTATTCTTTTCTCCAGTCTCACTTGCCATGGTGGTTGGGCTTTGTTTCCTCTGTTACTTCGGCCTTCGTTCCTTACTTCGTACCCATTGGCGCGTGATGCCGCTACTGCTGCACAGTATATGGCGGTGTGTATTTCCTGTAGGGAGTTGTGGTTCTGTAGGTGTAGTGGTAGAGTATGTTCATTGAGGATCTTGGTTGCTTTGCAGAGTTTCCAAGATGCCGGTTGGCGTGGTATTCTTGGCCTTGTTGCGGCATCCGAGCCTTCATATTCCGCCAGGGCACATTGGAAACCTTCTTCCATTTTCTCCACGTCCCTCCTCTCTTCTTCTTCTATGCTTGGTTGGAGCGGTTCTCTTGCGCTACTAGCTGGTGCTTCAGGGTTGGCCACACTGGTTGAAGTGTTTGCCAGGTCATTGGCGACTTCATCTCTTAACCTTTGTAGTATGGGCTCTGCTAAGAGATTTCTGGTTATTATGTTCCTGCGTTGGGTTGTTATCCTTTCTATACTGATGTCCAGGTGTGGGTACTGTTGTGCGAATTTGGCGTGAAGTGTGGGTCTGTAATTTGTCATGTCTGTTTCCAGCTTTGTAATCGTATAGTAGGTGCGCATGATGTAGGTGTTCATATCTATTGTCCATGACATGCGCTGGCGTGGTCTTTCAGCCCTAGTGGTTGCACCTATACTAGGCTGCAAAGCACTTTGGGCTGTGTTGGTTCTAGTAGCCGTACAGTTGGAGGCGCCGCTACAACCGCCGACACCTCCAAGGAGAGACTGTTGCATATTTTTCGAACTGGCCCCTCTGCTTAAAACTCGAACGCGGTTCTGATTTAAGAGCGAGACAACCGATGCTCCATTCATATTTTCATTATGGTTCATATCATCAGAGTCTGAGATAGCCTTTTTCACGTCGCTGGGTTACCGATAGTTATCCCAACGGCGTTCCGGATGCTGGCATGTCGTCAGCAGGCTACAAATCCGGTTTTAATGGCCCAATGGTATTTTTATTCATTATTAATACTTTCACCGATCAAGACATCGCGCCATGAGCGTAGTAACGCTTTTTATTTTTTTCCCCCATGCTGGGGATCGAACCCTTGGATCTAGCAAACCTCCTGGTTAGTAGGTTTGCGCTTATACCACTGGGCCATCTCGACACATATATGCTCGACGCATCGGGCAGGACCTCTCCACCCCCAGGCTCGGCTGGCAAGGGGCATCATCAAGCACTGTCCATTGCAGGCAGACAGGCGTTTGGACATACGCTGGAAAGCCGCGTTGTCTATTCGTTTAGAGAACCTCTTCGAGCCGAGCTCGGCGATCACAGTTTTCAAACGCAAGTTTGTACTTTAAACTCAATATATATATAATATATATATATGATTGGCTTTGGTTTTATAGTCAGTGATAACCTAGAAGGAAAACCGCGGAAGCGTCGATGTAGCGAGGAAGAAGAAGACAAAAAAAAATTAAAATCCGGAATACCCGTGGCCTTCGGCTGTTTGGGTTTTCGAATATGGGGGCAATACTTTTAAAATTCAAATTTAAGTAAGATGAAAAAACTTGAATGCACACAAAAATTTTGTTTACCTTTTTAACAAATGCACACCACATGTGAGCAAAATATATTTTAAAATGGCAACCGTGTTGTCGCCGAGCGTCTGTAGCAATCAGGCGCAAGCATGAACTTTAACCTATAAAAGCTTAGAACTTTTAAAAAACTGAGCTTTCAAAAAATCCGAATTTCTGGACTATGCAGAGGAATTCGGTTATAACGAACAAAGATATAACGAATAAAGATTTCGGTTAGTTTGATTTAACATATAATTCATATACAATATCATGGATATATATAAAGAACAATTTCGTGAATATAGCCAATCCATTTTTTACCTTATAGTTTCATTTTTACTCTCATGTATTCTAAGATTTTAGCTTTTTATCCACGTTAAAAATAAGGCTTTTGCTACAAAACATTTTCAAAGTACACCTCCAAGTCGCGTTCGATGGCGGTGTTGCAACTAAAATTGAAAGAATTCTTTCCGCCATTCTTATAGACGTATACAGAAAATTTATAAGGGGCTGGCAGTTACAGAGCTATAACTTCAAATATTCATATTTTCATTCAGAGGGTGTTTACACATATTTATAAAGACTTTGATTTTAAATTTAAAAAAAAAAAAGTAATAGCGACTCGGAAAAAATTTGGTAGCACGCTATTACCTGAAGACTGAAAAATCGTTTGCGACTAAAAATTTAGTTTGCGCTGTGAACTAGAGTAAGAAAGGAAGCTGTTGTTTGAAGGCTATATATTTGCCCTTTCCGAAGAGAAATATTCATATCCAATAATTAAAAAACAACGTGAGAAGCATGGTTTTCAAGTTTCAAAGCATAAAATAAGTGATATTATTAATGTAAAATGAAAAAATCGTCGGCCCTTAATGTCAATAAGAAAAAACCCCAAAAAGGTTGGTACTTCTTCTAACATTTCTAAATTGCACCCTGTGGTTTTAAGAGAAAAACCAAACCTCAAAGAGCTATTGAAAAAGCTTTTCATGCATTAGTATTAACTGTAAATAAAATAATTAATAAAGATTTGAATTTAATTAAAACAAAAAAAAGTGCAGTTTATCGTCTGCTACCTCGGCATGTTGCTGAGTGGAAGACTGGATGCAAATTATATGAAATCATTTAGAAGGAAACAAATGGAAAAATTGTTACCATTAACAAAGCACGGATTTATTAAAATGACTGTAATGAAAAAAGATGGATTGATTATGGAAAAAGAGGCCCGAGAGACTCAAATTCTTATTTTAAAGAGAGCAAAGAAACGTTTAATTAAGGATTTATGGTTATCGCTGGCATTTCTTGTAACGGAAAATAAAAAATAAGAAAAGTTGAAAAAATCCAAAATCAACTCTACATATTATCAAAATAATGTTCTGACTCCTATTTTTAAAGAAAATATTCCAAAATTGTATCCTACTGATTTTCAAAATGTGGAACTCCATCAGGACAAAGCGAGCAGCCACACCTCCAAAAGTACAACCGCATTTCTAGAAAAAATGAGACAAGAAATTGGAATGAAGTCAATACTAGTTAGCCATATTCCTACAAGTTTCCAGATGTCGAACCGATGGATGACGGTGTATTCGGATTTTTAAAACAAGCTCTTTCAAAACGCCGACTCATTTCCTCGGAGTGACTGTAGAGGAGGATCGAGACAGAATTCCGCTTGTGACTTTACGAAAAGTCCTATTATCGTAGAAATCTAGATGTAATATGATAATTCAAAAACAGGGCTATCAGATAGAATACATTAAAAAATAATTTTTTTATTGTATGTGTATTTTATTTACGCTTTCTAAGTCGTTAGAAATACGTATAAACACCCTTTGTATATATACAAAATTTCCTCGTAATAGGGAGTTGTAACCAGAGGCGACCGGGTCCTCTCAAAGGGAGTATACCTTGGATTTTCGGAGGACCTTGTTCATTCGCAGGCGCGAGTCCTATTGCCCATGAAAGCGCACCGGCCAGGAGGCTGGTGTCCCACTCTGCCCCTGGTTGTAACCTCCATTAACCACCCCTGTGTGTATGCCAGCGGCTATTCTGCTGCCCTGGGTAAGTGAAAGCCCTCCTAAGGGTCAAGATAATGCAACATAAACCTTGTCTTACGTTAATCTTTTTTAAAGCCTTGAAAATAATTGCCGCTGACTGAATATATTGATTTATAGATTACGCCTATTAACTGTTATATGAAAGTATGATCTTTGATAAATGGCTGTAGAGAATAAGAGTTAAGGGGAAGAAAATCCTCCCATACCTTTCTGTCAGGGGCGGACTTGGTCGGTGCGCTCTCGTGGGCGATAGGACTCGCGCCCTCCAATAATCCAAGGTATGCGCCCTTTGAGAGGACCCAGTCCGCCCCTGCTTGCTGTTTATTATGACCGAGTGCTACTCTACATCATTTGTGGTTTTAGAAAAAAGGTTTGAGGCTTACCATAACACTGTTAGTAAAATCGTATTCTTCCTCATGGCCGGGGTGCCAAATAAGCCTACCATTGCTTGTGGGAAGGATAACTGCTGAAAGTTCTCATCATTGCCCACATCATCGTTTATTGGGGATTGGTTTTGGGAATTGGTTTTCGATTTCTGTAGAAAAGAAAAAGTAAATATACGAAGCGCTTATTAACATACTTAGTTCAAATTAGGGCGTTTATTAAACATTTTAACAAAGAAAAAAAATGGAACCTGATAAGTTTTAAAAAAGGTGTTAAGTTGTAGATTGAAAAGAATGGTTTTAAGAATTTGAGTTATGTGATTACAAAAACTAACAAATTTTGCATGTAGTTTGAATGTATGTCGCTTTCTTTCAGACTAAGCTCCACACAGTAAAATAACATCACTTCAGATATATAAAATTCATTAGTAATGATAAAGTAGGTGTTGATGATATTGATGATGAATTAGTTTAATCTTCTTCTGTATGTCAGTAATGATTGGAAAAATTGTCCGCTCAAGCAGACTGTATTTCCATAAGAAGTATGGCAATGACATAGTGATGAGTCACCGTTTCTGCCCACCGACGCGATGAAGTATGAGGGATGGTAATAGTATGATGCTTGGCGGAGTTCCAAACATCTAGAATACGGCAAGGTGAACCTGTTGAAGTTTAATGAAGATGGGCAGGAAACTGTGAATATGTAAACGGTTGAGAAACATCCAGGCCGAACGAGCAGCACACCAGGTAGCAGGAATGAGAGGACACAGAAAAGGAGACAAGGAGGCGTGAAGGCATCGAGAGACAAGCGAAGGACATCTACAGCCAAAACAGTAGAGGCACTATTGACGACAAGGACTGAGTAGAAAAGGTGAGTAGAAAGACATTACACGGATCCCGGAAAGAAAACATACTGCCGAAACTCTGCTACTTTCTTTGGAAACAGTCACACGGCCATTGCAAGAAAAAGCTTTGGGGAAGAAAGTGGAGGATAGTGGGGAAGAAAAAAGGCAAATAAACCGATCGAAACCAATCCATGATGCAAGGCAAGACCAGGGGCAGTAACCAGAGCAATAACTTCAAAGATGAGACAAAAAGGGGTCAAAAATAAAAATAAAAGTGAAAAAGGAAGAAAAGGGGACGGCAATACGCTGCGCTAAACTATAATCCGTTAACGCTGAGAACGAGATTATAGTTTTAATAAGTATTCAGTAATTCGAACTGGGCCGCCGGACAGCCCGGGCCCGGGGCGCCCTCCGGCAAACCAAGATACGCGCCTTTTGAGAGGACTCATTCCACCCCTGGATTATTGTATCCCTTTCATTCTTTTAATAAAGGTTTAACTTTTTATCTATTTACCTACTTTTATATCTATTTATAGATGTTACGTGGAAAGGCGTCACTAAGCAGTGTTAAAGGAAGTGGGACCGTGGTCGCCTCCTCGGGAGCGGCTCGAAAGGCGCTAAATTTGTAAATACTTGCAGAAAATGGAAGTTGGAATAATCGCGAGCGCGGGGGTTTCAAGTCAAGAGAATTCGAAGGCGCCAAAACCTCCCTAGTTGTGTTTCGTAAGGATAGACTACAAAATATGTCTGCCCACAGGGGGCGAAATCATAAATCCGCCTTTGCCCATACAAATCTTTCCTAATCCGCTACCAGATGAATAAATGTATATAATAATATAAACATTTAACATTATTTTTTTTCTCATCTCAGTGTTTATCCGGGGAGATTATATTCGTTATTTTTTATCAGGTTGAATTGAGCTTTTTTTGTGGTCCCAGGCAAAATTTTTTCCAGTGCCACTTGTAGCATAAATTAAACCATTATAATTGTTGTTGGTTTTTTTGGGGTCAATAGAAAAGAAAAACCTATCTTGCATGGCTGTGTATAAAGGGATCTATAAATATACCCCCCCCCACATTTCGCCCCCGGACATCGCGCCCTTTGTAGACAATGAGTTGGCTATACAAATATGCCAATAATACACCCAATTTTTTAACAGTATCATCCCGATGGATCACATGCGTACGCAGAAAGTTCATAAGTGCGGGTTACAGTCAGGGGCCGACTATCACTGTTCGGGGCCCGGTCCACCTTGCATTTCAGGGGCCCCCTGACGCGCGAATAATGATTAGAGATAAATTTAAAAAATGTACGCACCCTTGTCCCCTTTTAAAATGTAAGTAACACATATATTCAGAACTATACACTCTTCAATACAATGCATTCAAAAAGACTTTTCAAAGCATATGCCGTTCTATTGTTCCACAGATTTTTTTTTTTTTCTGTTTTCTGTTTTCTCCTCTGCAAAATTTGAAATAATACTATCATGGTTTAATTTCTGCGCTATGTCACTTTGCATTCATAATATAGACAGAGTAGAAAGTTTCTCTTGGCCCACTGTACTTTTCCAAGGCAATTTTAAATTCTTTAATAAAGAAAGAGAACGAATGTTCACCACCACCACAATTAGCTATGGGAATTGTTAAAAATATATGTGAAACTGTTTCTACATTAGGGAATGCAGAACTTGGGTGTTTATTTTTAATTTATCTAGTATTTCTAAAATAGTTCCACCCTCCTTTAGTATCGATGAAAACAATTGAAAATCCGAAAAAGAATTTTTTTTGGTGTTAATTTACTATTTTATGACATTAAATAAAATTGTCGGTACTTCCTTATTATAGCGGCTCCTGCGATTATCGCCAAGATAGTGATGAATCACCAAAATGCTGGTGAAATCTCGCCAACATCGGGTCTTCTGTTATTTACATGGTGTGAAATTTGTGCTGCGGTTTTCGAATTTCCATTGTTTATTTAGAACAATCCTTGTTATTTTGTGAATATGCGATTAACGATCTTTAATTTACCGAATAAAAAGGTGGCTGCCATACCATTTTTTCAAGAAAGAAGTCTTTTGTTTGTTTGTTTGTTTGGCTTTTTTATGGCGCAAGAGCATCTGGGCTATACTGCGCCAAACCTGGTCCAGAAAAGAAGTCTTTTACCTACGAAATAGTACACGAA
>QLNU02015360.1:126739441-126756342 GCA_006491805.2 Dysdera silvatica
AAAAAAAATCCATGCTAACGTTCCAATACTTTTTCAATTGCTGCAACACTTCCATGACACTCAAAAGGACAAAGCAGCTTCAAAACGGCTTACCACCGCCACAGAGAAACACTGTATGAGATGCCCCACATGCTAAAATCCTCTAACGTCAAAACCCCACCTACAGCAACTTTCCTTCTCATTTCTAGGGGAAAATTGAACTTGTGGGACGGTATCTGTACTACCACCGGCAGTTTGCCCCCTTTCAACTGCTGGCACCAATGGTTTATATTGTCCTCTAGTTATACCACCATTTATTATTTAATTCTGAAAAAATAAAAAATAACACTAATAGAAATAAAATTTATTCAGTGCCATGGTTAGCTGTCCTCATTCAAGACAGTACACTGCAAATTACTAGTATATTATACAACGAAGTTAAAAAAACAAATAAGCCATTTTGAAATATGTTTAAATTGGAATTTAATAACAATTTAACAATTTTAAAACATTCCAGAAAGAAGGAGGTTGGAAACTCAACATTGCAAACTAGGAATTTGAAATCCTAATGAAAAAGTTTACATATTTAATTTACACATCCTCATACACAAATATACTCTGAAGATGGAATGGCTAAACTATGGTGTTGCTTAATTCTATCTGAGAGACTCCACACTAACGATAACTATTTGTAGAAGTTAAACTTCTTTCCTTTATCACAGAAGAAAATATGCTATATTTTACATTTTTCTCAGAAAATTCTTGATGCATAATTCAAAACTAACCTCAACGTACAATTAAACCACAAATGAGGATATTATACATAAATAGGACTTTATAGTCAACAGAGTACCCAGTGCCAGATTTAGGGTATGAGGCACCCTGGCCTGGACACAACGATTTTTGACACCCCCTCCATTGGTGTAACTAGGAAGGCTAACCCCTTAGAAAAAAAAAAAATAGCTCCCCTAGACTTTGAAATTAGTTACATCCATGTCCCCCTCCCGCCATACTAGCAGAAGCAAAATTCTGTCCTGCCCCCTCAAATGTGACGAAAAATGGCCAAGCCATCTCTTCCCTCGTTTGTTCTCTCCTGTCCAGCATCTGTTTCTCAAATGCAAAAAAAAAAATTCCATGGGAGGGGCATTTATAATCAACTTATGCTGTTGTTATTACAAGAAAAAAACGGCATTTTTCCGTGAATAAGTTTCATTTGGCGATTTTTTTTTATTTTTTTTTTTTATGTTTTTGGGGAGAAGGGCAAGGGAAGATGCAGAAAACAAATTTCAGGGTGGGTGCAAAGCTTGAAAATTTCACCTGTTGGTTTAGTTTTACCTTTTACTTGGAAATAATCATTTTTAATGTAAATTCATTATTCTCAGGAGGCACATATACCTGCCTCGATCCGTACCTTGTTTCAAGCAATTTTTCAGATTTAGAAAATAAGGTGGAGGCATCTTCTGGAGCAGAGCTGATCGATAGAATTCTACAGTAAATAAACTGCAATTAAAAAAATGCTGCCTTTTGCCCCCTAGAAATTTGGCGCCCTGGGCAAGTGCCCATTTATAAAAATGGCACTGAGCATAGCTATGTAGAATAGTTATAAAGGGAGGGACAAAGATACAGGACTATAATTAAACAGAGGGTCTCCCCAACCCTTCAATGATTGACGAAAATTACAAAAAACGCCGTAAACAACGTGGTGACTGGTCAATTTGCATGTTGCCAGTCTTTTTTGACAACACTAGCAAAAATTCTATGGGTGACGCGTTATGCAGTGGCACCTGTATTTGTTAACAGAGGTGGGCAAGATCTCCATCAACCCCTACCCTTTCAGCCTAGGCTTGTGTTTGCAGTCGCTAACTCCGTGAATTAAAAGTACGCTAGAGTATCAGAAGATAAAGGGCATGCAATGACAAATATAATAATAATAAACATACTTCTATAGATTAATTCTGATAGCATTTAAATATAAAGAAAATTTGTAATAGACAACGAAAAACAAAAAAGGCATATAAAACGTGATTTGTTTTGGTAAAAAACTTAATATTTTTCAAAATTATTGGGAATAGAGAGGGGCCCAAACAACATATTACATATACATTATTATAAAGTATACACAAAATTTCAAGTTACTTTAAATTACTAGGTGCGTGGGGGACGGAGGACATATAACTCTTCAACATACGTAAGAAAATTGTGTATGTTTACCTGGTGTATTTGGTTTCGTTGTTTCCATATGAAACTGGGATGATACTTCCGATAAATAAATAAATAAGAGTTATATAGATATTCATGGCTCGGAATTTAACTTTTTATTTACATTTAATAAATTGTGAAAAAACAGAAACTCGTATCATCACGTAAAATCGATGGATTGTATTTATCGATAAATTTCGTCGGTGTTTCCAGATTTGGAAGTGAAGCTATAAGCCACAAACATTTTATCTAATAGTATAGGTAATATGTAAATCATACTACGCAAATTTTGAAATTGAAAACTCGTTTAACACATTTTTACATCTTTTAAAATGTAGTGCAAAACTACAGTATAACAACTTACAGTGAACGTTTCACCATCTAATCACGCCATACCATCGGCGTTGGTATCACTACGCCAATAAACGTTGATTAATATTGTTGTTTAATTTGAACTTATGATTGTAGCAAAATATCTTTGCATATCTAATTCCAGTGGTTCCTAACCTTTTCTGTGCCCGCATCTCTAGGAAACGTTCGATTAATGTTCGGACACCGAGATTTGAATTTCCATAACACTTTTAGCATTAGGACCGATTTAAACAATCTGATTGGCTAACGATGCCATCACTTATAGGTTTGCTACGCAATTTTGGCCGCCAATGTAACAGGCACCAAAAGATCAACCACTTCAGAGTTCGTAATCGTCCTTTACGTAAATCAGATTTTAATCACGGGGGAATTTTAGAACGACACTCTTCAATAATACTCCCAATTTATTTTTAATATTACCATGAGTTGATTTTTTTTCTCCAATTTAAATTTAAAATGTAATAAATGGTTAGAAATCTTTAAAACAAAACAAAATTTTTGAAATATTGTGCTGCTAGCTTATATTTTTATAGAAAAATCATCTTTTGCCTAAATTTTTAAGTAGAAGGTCTCGAAATTTTTAAAAAAAAAAAAAGATCATATCGAGTGCTTCAAGTAGTACAATCAAGCTAATATTAATCCGTACAAAGTAATAAAATCAATTGAGCTAGCTTTTTCAGTATAGTATGGTCCAAGAAAAATAAACAAATGCCTGAATGGACGGATTTGCTATTTTGCTGCCCCTAGGCTATTTCTGCCGCATCAAAGCTACTTTTGCGGCCTACCCCAGTGGTCGGAACTACGCCAAAAACGACAATGTTGAAAACCAAACTCATAAATTGACAATATAGGCCTTTCTTTTTGGTATATTAAATTCAATTTGATTGAAGTAAATTTTTATTTTAGCAAAAAAAACCCCTATCGAATGGAAAGCATAGATTTTTTCTCGGCGAAACATCATAAGGTATTAATTTTTTATATCAGACACAAAATTTTGCTGCTGAACGTGGTTTAATTTATTTTATATCTTGTACTTGGATCCAAGTATTACAGAAGGCGATCGTTGGTTGCACAGCAAGGGTCATTCTGCGCCAATCAAGGTGACATGTATAGAAGGCGGTGTCTTATATAAACATCGCCTGTCACACCCTAAAGATGCTTACGTAAATGGTCCTAAAACATTAATAGCAAAAGAAACTAGTGGGAGGAAGTAACTGCAGAAAGGCCAATGCAGGTGTATCACAAAGCATATCCCCACGTATAACAAAATAGACTTTGCAGAGAATGGACTTTAGCAGCAGGAGTGCCTTTGGTATCACAGTGGGCCCAGAAACAACGAAATTGGGGACGGTGTGGGGCATGGAGGGGTCCCTTGATATCTGTGGACAGCATAGCTTACCTCAACATCCTTGCTAATCACGTGCACTGGCGATGATGTTCCCAGGACAATGCACCTCGCCCGATCGTTTAAGGAACATCAGTCAGAGTTTCTCCCATTGAGCATTTGTAGGACGAAGTCACTTCATAGACGGCACCATCCAATCTGACCCAAGCTGCCAGGCTAACATTCCTCAGCAATTTGTTGAATTAAGAAGAATATCGGCTGTGATCACAGCTAAAGGCGGACCAGGTGTTTCTAATTTTTTGGCCACTCGGTGTATTATAAAGTAATATTTTTTATGTTGCAAGTAAGTAGTGTGTAATAAAGTGGATTTGATAACGTGTATTCATTAAAAATAATTTAATTTTTTGCGGGCTCATGAGCTTAACCATTAGTTTAGGAATTATGTTTTACTAGCAATGGATTCAAGTATTACAGAAGGCGATCTTTTGGTGGCGCAAGGGTCAACGACTATTTTGTTCGTGGTGTTGCTATAGAAAAATAATAATGTGCCCTCAGGTTAATGTCTTCCATTGAATAATTTGAAGAATTAATAACGTTTGATTCTCGATTATTACAGTATAAAAAATCTATCCTAAGGATTCATTATAAGAGCCATTTTTTAAATATTTTTTTCACACGTACGAGCATTTTTTTGTTGAGTGTTTGCAGCATGTTATCCTCCCCGCTGACATGTATTGGATCTTGTGCGTCATGGATTACAGAAGGCGATTGTCGGTGGAAGGTCATTCTGCGCCACATTGCATGCGAGACTTTTACGTTTTTGCAGTCTGTCACACAGGGTCGTAAAAGGACGTATAGAGCGGGTATAGTATAAATACGATTGTAAGTGTGTATGGTGAGGCAATGATTTCAGTTTAGTTTGTCGGGTTACTTGGTTTAATAACTTCAAAATGTACAAGTTGCGTTTTGTAAACTTGAAGCTTGTTATTATTGATTACAATATTGATGACGAAAATAGTGATCAAGAAATATGATGTAAAATAAAAAAAGTTTCGTTGAGAAAAACGAAGTAGTTATTAAGATTTTACTGAATGACCAAACGCCCGCTACAAGCGTAAGTCCGCGGCGAAATATACCAGTTTCGGCTGATAGGGGTGACTATAGATGGTTTATTATTACAATATGATAACACCTGACGCTTTCTACGGTTCGATATAATCGATACCGTACGGTTGTCATATAATCGATAGAAGGACCAGTTCAGTATGAAAACCAACGAGTGACTAAAACCGCACTTGCGGCGCTGCCTTCATTGGTTGAAAACTCATTTGCTTGATGTCATCGATTTTTCGAGGGAGTTCAGTCTCAGCTCTGGTGGCGTGCGGATGTCTGTCCGGGCTGGCGGGTGTTGGTTCCGGCTCGCTTAAGACGGAGTGCTTGGGATATTCACTTTGGCCGCCGGGCGGAGTTGGATGGATGCCTGCTTCTGCTATTCTGGGACCGGACTCCGCCCTCCCTCGTAATTCGGACTTCGTCGCTGGGGTCGTGCTTGGCCTTCTGTCCATGACGGGCGTTCGTCATTGTCTTCGTCCGCTGCGATCGCTTGGGGGCCAGCTTTCGCAAACAGTGGATGATAATTTGGTATGTAATGCCTGTCCGGACTATGCTGGTCTCGTGCGCCCTGGTTGCGGGGAATGTTTTACGCCTGTTCGCTGCCGCTCGCGGCACCTCACCCACTCAACGGTGTCCGGTGGTTTCCCGTAGGAATACCGGCCGGCCCGGGGTGTTCTTCCGCGCCATCCATCTATTTCGGCCGCTCTTCGGGGCGGACTGATCGTGGGTGGTCTCCGGTCGACGTTGAATGACGACAATCATGTGAGCTGTGCGTCTCTGTACGCCTGTTTCGATCGACAATCCCCTGCAATGCTCCCTCCCCCCCAGTGTCCCTTCTCGGTCCACTGGTCGTCATATCATATGACAAAAGCCGCCACCCTTCCCATTACCCTTCTTGCATAAATCACCCTCACTCACTCGATTTTTCGAGGGTTGTAACAGAATACGGCGATTCCATTCCGTTCTCGCCAATCCATTTGACACCGCCTGCGTGAAAATTAAAGCTATGAATTCTCATGAATGTTTTCCGTGTGATCTTTGTGATAAAACATTTTCTAAACGATATTACATGTGTATAAGCATTGTAGAAGAGTTAATAGAATTGAGTCTGAGACGAAAAAGACTCTGAAATGCCCTATTGATGCATATGAAAACTGCTGTCAAAATTATGAACTGAGACGGTATATCGTAAACTACAACAGTATGCCCATAGAAAATGAATCGCCATCCTTTGCTTCGATGAAAGAATTTTTGAAATGGAAAGAAGAGACCGAAACAAATTCGAATTCATGTTATGTTATAAAGAATACGATAAATCTTGCAGCTAGATCTATTACACAATATTATTGGTGCCATAGATCCAGCTATACGTGTAACAGTCAGCAGAAACGTTCTTCAAAATCTAAAGGTTCCCGCAAGATAAATGCACACTGCCCTTCTTCAATGGAAGTCATTCAAAATAATGATGTAACTGTATTTTTTTTATAAAACTCACATAGGACATGTCCTGGAATTAAAATTTTTGCCGTTAAATCAGGCGGCTAAGGATTCTTTTGCCTGTAAGTATATATCTGCATATGTTTAGCATGTATATAAAGATGTTAAGGTATTATTACCCTCCGCAGGGATAACACAATTGCCAAATATGGTCAACACAGAAAAGCCTCCGGGGCGAGATTTTTGTGAGTTTTCGTGGGGGAATTTATTATACAATAATTTTTTTTTGCCACCCAAATTTTTGGGTGGCAAAAATTATTGTATGATGTATATACAACACTTAAAAAGAAATTTCATCTCTACTTTTGTTCACTTTATTAGAGAACACATGTTTGCTCGATAAGTTATATTTGTTTAGTTACCTTGCACATGCCAGGTTGCTAAACGAAAATTTCATTGGTGACTTAAATGTTCCCTAATTTATGTAGTTATTTACTGTAAAAATTACCATCAAAATTTCGAGAAATCTAATAATCCCGAGTTCTGGCTTATTTTTTTAAGTAACTCCTTAAATTTTTGTTTATCTTTGGAGTTTTTGTATCAAGATCCTTAGTGATTCGATACCTTATTTATTATAACTCAGTTATTATTGGTTCTATTATTTAACACACATTTATATTATATTCATCTCATGATTAATACATATATGCATGACACATGATCAGCTTCTGAGGAAAGAAAGTAGAGACAAAAATAATTATTTTCTGTTTATATTTTATAATTGATTTTAATTTGGGAGTTTTTATACAATGTGTTTATGATGTGCTTATACAGTTGAGTTTCCATAATATAGTGGCTTAGTTTCGTTAAATTTGTTATATAGAATTCAGAAGTTAGAATGGTAATTTTTATAAAAGTAATTTATATTTCATATAATAAGATTAACAAATCTATTTAATAATTTTGTTATTTTTAAGCTCTTGAAATTATAGTGGTAGTAATATTGAAATTTAAAACTTAAAATAAGAAAATTTGGCTAGAATATCAAATGAAAACTTGAATTAATTTTACATTGTTATGAATGTAACGTGATGCGTTCATAGGTACATAAAAAAAATTATATTTGAAAAATGAAATCAATGGTGGAATTGGGAATATTTACTTCCATATGCAAACTCCTGGTTATATAGTTTCAAAGGAGTGCGACATTTAATTTCACTTCGTGTTTTCTTTGCATTTCAGTTGCCACAACTGAATTATTGTAATTATATATTATCTTCATCTCCGTACAAGGTATAACTGCATATTAATCCTAATAGCTGTCGCCAAAGCTGCTAACTTCCCTCCTCAATGTCAAAATTTCCTTGCCACCATTATGTTTAAATTTACGTTTATTTTATAATTATTAATTTATTATTAATTATTATTAAATTTATGTTTCGTGAGTTTGGAATTTTTACAAATGTATTAAAAAGAACTCTTATTTTGAAATATATTAAAATAATATTCCCTCTGCAAAAAACCTACAAAGATTGATACTTGATTTTTAAAAAAAAAAAAAAATCATTTTCTATTTTCACTATTGCAAGATTTTTGGATACTTTTTTGTATTTTCGATTTTTTTTTTTGATTTTCGGCATTTTCTGGTGCCTTCCTTATTTGATGTTTTTTCTAAGTGGGCCAGTGTGGGGACACCCTCTCCCCCACTATGCTTTTTATTGGTTTAGAAAAATTAATAGGTCAGAAAAATGCCTTGGTGTGTGTGGGGGGTGGGGGGGACATTCAATTGTCGTGGACTTCCACTTTGCCAGCATTCCAATTGGCAGGCTGTTTTCGCAAATGCAATGTTCAGATGGACCATATGGACAAAATTCTCGGACCATTTTTAAGAATATAGCATGGGTTTTGGCGATGTTTGAAGGGACTTTGCACCTTGGGATTGTTATGCAATTTCATCCCTATAATACACCTTTAAAATCTCTGGATTTAAATATTTGATGATCATAAGATCTTTGTCAGTATTTAAAAAAAGTTTTATGTTTTTTTTTATTTTTTTTATTTTTTTATTCAAAATTCTTTTTTTAGGGTGCTAGTTGTCACATTTCCCTTAAATTTGTCGTCTATAATCCTCATTATTAGGGTTCATTTCTTGATCAAAGTCAACATATCCCACCTTTCTAATGCAATTATGAAGTGTTGTTCAACATCATCAAATCCTAATTCTATGTAGAGTTCAGTAATTGCATTTTGCAAGTCCATGTTTTGTAATGGTTTATTCCTATTCATAGTAATGATGAGTTCCTTTGGAATCTTTTTCTAATAACCTGAAACTTTTAATCACTTTTATACCCATGAGTTTCAATTTTGACATTGGCGTAACTAGCCTGTAAGTCTTAGGAAGGTGGGGCTATAGCCCACACTTTAGTGTTTGGCATATAGTATTATTTAGAAATTTTCTGGCACAGGGGGGCTAAAACCTTTAATTAAACCAATAAATTTCAATGCACAGCTAGATGAAAAAATAACCTTCATATTCTTAAGCTTACCCCGTAACTTGATAAATGTGCTGGGTAGTTGTAAAGTAGTAGTCATTTTACATTGATGTTATCTCATTTTCTTGTATAACAATCTCAATCATTTGTCAGGAATTTTGAAATCTACACTTTTTTTTAAAAGCCATATTCAACCTTTAATTATTGTATTTATTTCTTTGAAGAATCTGTGAAATTTATGTATTTGGATTATTAACACCAATAATTACACTATAAAAGCAAAGAGAGAAAGGGAAGGGCAAATATTTGCAATTCGAAAGTAATGTTAACAAATAGATAAATATCGAATATTAATGATTTCAGAAGGACTAGTTTCACGATGAAAGAAATGGGAGCTTGAAATTTTCAAGTAAAATTCATTGTTTGAGAAATGCTTTTTTTACAATACAGTCAAACCTTGTTAAAACTAACACGCTTAAGACAAATCGCATTTAATGCAAACCGTTTTCTGAAGTTCCGTCATTGTATAGGAATCCCCATGTTATTTTTCCTTTAACATGAAAATGCTAAAGACAGAAAACAGTTACTGTTAATTAATCAATGGTCCTTGGACATTTTCCTCTGCTTAATATGAACAAAACCTGCTTTATAAGATCAGAGCCTCTCATTGAAAATTTCAACAGACTGTACTTGCCAGATTAAAAGTGCAGGAGTGGTGACTTTTATATGCATTTGCATAACAAACATTTCCTGTTAGTGTTTACATGCGATAAGAACTGAAAAATATTTTCTGTTATCATAAATTTGTTAGAAATGACATAGAAGAAGACGTCACATAAGAGAAGGTTGAATTCCACATAACCTATGTACAAGCTTGTGATGTTTTTTCCAATTCCATTACATTTGATGAATGCGTCGCAATAGACAACAACGTGAAGTTTGGTGTTTCAATGGATATCGAAATAGTTGAGGCCATTAACAGCATGATAAAACCTTTGTCGAAAAATAATCATTTTTCGGATATTGACAGAGACGTTGACAACTCTCACTTTAAACGAAAATCCTGTTAGAACAATAGACACTTTCACTACATTGCAAACTGTGTATCGTTTCATGGTGCAAAAGGCAGATTCTATGTATTATCCGGTGACTGGATAAACTTAGTTTTTCACAACGTTGAGCCAACAGAAAATGAAAATAATCTGCAGTTACAGAATTTTTTAAATATATTACTATAATTTAAATTTTTTTCTTGGCACAGTATGTAATCCGGAACAAATAAATATTTACTAAACCATAGTATATATATATAGTAAAACAAGGATTTTTCGAATCTATCAACTACACATAATACCCACATTAAAGGTAAGTGATTGTTATTGTTGCAAAATGTAATAAATAAAATATAATAAAATATAATAATAAATTAATAACATACATAGACTAGTATAAACTACAGTAACTCCGCCAACAACAGCAACCCTGCTGGGATTCTGTCAAGTACGGTAACCCTGCTACAATTCTGCCATTTTGAAAAACCAGATTTTTTTTTTGGTATTAGAAAAATGTTCAGGAACTATAATAATTGGAAAAAACTTTATTATAGAAGTTCACAAACAATCCTCCATCAGTGGGCAAATACGATTTTCCCTCTATAAAAGTAAATTTTCTTGTAGAAATTTTATTTCGACATTTATGTTTTTTAAATGCGGAACAGTTAATTACTCTAATGAGCAGTATTGCCTGAGCTAGTAGCATCTCATTTGCATAATCGGTGTTCTCGTTTCGTTAAGTTTTTGTGACCTAGTGCTTTTCCTGAATCAATACATGCCTGTGGATCAATACATTGGTGTGGGGGGGTGCTCTCCTCCCACACCCCCTGCTTACTAAAAATATCAGTACATTATGGCACCACAATCTCTTGTATTTGTAAAGCTTGTAATAGTAAAAATGACAACATTCGAAACAACAAAGTTTCAAAACATTCGTTCATTAATGATGAAATGTTTTTTCCAAGATGAGAAAATCACGGTATACATACGTGTCCGCGTGCGTGATGGCGACTTAAAAGTCACCATCACGTCCCCCTATTACGGATATTACGAATTACTGTTAACAAGTTTATATTTTGTTCCCCTTGGTGTCCATTTTAATGACGTTTAACTGTATAGGGTTCATTTGCAATGTAAATCAATGAAAATGTGAAGGTCCCAATATAAATTTTGCTATGCAAAAAAGTTTGTTATAGAGAGTCAACTGTATTTATTTGTGCAAGTAATTAAACTTTATACTTTTTCTTTTTCAGCAAAAATTGCAGATGGTATTCCTCTGAACCAGTGTTTGGATGACATTAAATCATCATTAACAGATGCATGGGAGAAGATTCAGTGTTTAACAAAAAAGGATTTGAGGAACATTGGAACATCCTATAATTTATTTAACAAAGAACGTTTGCATTCAGATGATGCCACAAGCGTTCAATTATGGGTAAACAAAATGTATAATAGGGTGAAAATTCATCAGTATTATTTTATAAGCCTCAAGGTGAACCATCTGATATTTTAAGGCTAAATGATTTCTGTTTGGTGTTAATGACAGTGTCCCAAAATGAAATGTTGCTTAAATTTGGTGGAAACAAAATTTGTATAGACTCTACTCTTGGCACTAACAGTTTTGACTTCCGGTTGACATCAGTAGTTGTAGTCGACGAATTTGGTTCTGGATTTCCAGTAGCGTTTTGTATTTTAAACACCGTGAATGCTGATCAGATGGAAATATTTTTTAAGTCCATCTGTGAAAAGCACACACTTTTGTACCTGAAATATTCATGATTCATGATGCTTCCGCACTTTTTAATGTTTGGAAAAAAAATTATGGAAGCACTGAAGAAGCAGTTATGTGCATGGCACATTGATAGAAATTGGAGACAAGCTCTGGGTAAAATTCCCAAAAAGGAAAAAAAAAAGTTGAGGTATATAAATTTGCACGAACCATGTTAGACGAGTTAAATATTGAACAATTCAATTTGTTATTGAAACGTTTTTTAAATGAATTGCAAGAAGATGAAGACACTCATGAATTTTATAGATATTTTTTGAGACATTATGCTGGATGTTGCAATTTTCAGGCATATTGCTACAGATTGTATTCCGGCATAAACACCAATATGTATTTAGAGGCTTTCCATAAGGTTTTGAAACATATATATATGAAAAGCAGAAAATGTAAAAGATTAGACACTTGCATTTCCCTACTGATGAAACTTGTTTGTGACAAAACATTTGCAAGATTTCAACAACTTGTTAATGGTGCTAACTGTAATAAGATCGCTGATATTAACAGTAGACATCGAAAAAGTGTAAATATAAATTCTGAATCAATTTGTAAAAGTGATTCTTGTAAATGGGAAATCCAACATGAACAAGATAAAAATATGAAATATATTGTAACCAAAGAGCAATCTGTTTGTGATCAGTATAATTTGATCTGCAGTTTTTGTAAAATATGCATACATGAGTACGGCTGTTCTTGCATTGATTCACAAATGAAAATGAATATGTGTAAACATATACATGCCGTTCAGAAGTTCATTTCAGAACCACCACTGAAATGCCAAAATTGAATGTGGCGCCAAATGCACAACAAATCACCAAACACACAAAAACCCCTTTTAAATTCATTTTAAAATCAAATTCCATGATCATGCACAGTTATCGACTGCCAGTTATGATTCAGTCAGCCATTGCCGGCTACGGAGGCACTCCCAAAAATAAATCCCTGGTCAGTGATGTTATACAGAACAATAAACAAGTACTTTAGTTGCATGTAATCACAACTCTCTTGTTTTTATTTGATAATGTTTCCTTTACAATTATTATAAATATGAAACTAAAGCTGCTTTAAATTGAATTTATTTTTATCAGAGTTTCATAATAGGTTGCAATTTGTATATGTCCCATTTTGGGGCCAAATTTAAATGTATTATGAGCATTATAATCTATTATCTCTTCCTGTATAGTTTAAATATAATATAAAAAATGTCCTTATTTATGACATGTTTTGTTTTTATAGAGCAAGGATAGCAGATAACAGAGGTTCCAATATTCATTGGAACCTCTGTTATCTAGGGAGACAAGACCTGGCCTGCAGTGGGCAGAAAGGGTAAGCATTCTCCGATGCTGTTGGAAAAGCACATGGGTCAGCTGAATAAAAAGCGAACACTGTACCTGTACTGATTAGTTAAATTGTATGAAACAGTTATATTGAACTTTGCTATTTATCATCAATTGCTGTTTTTATTTTATGAGTTTCCATGTTATATGTGTTTGACATAAATACATACACTATAACAAAAAAATCGACTCACCAAGAAGGAATTGTCCGATTGTAATGAAATTTCGTATGCGAAGACATTTTGGCCGAACATGCAAATGATTAAAATTTGGTGTCCAATGAATGAGTAGCGGGAACTCCAGCGCATCGGAACTGGAACCCAGCGTGGGCCCCCTTCAGATTCGGAGGTCCCTGGCGGTCGCCATGTCCGCCAGCCGCTTAATCCGCCACTGTCAAAATCCCCTACAGATTAAATAATTTTGCTAAAAACACTTATTTGTTTCAAGCTTTAGTTATAGTATATAGAAAAGATAAATTTCAGTACGTATTATGTTGACTAGTTGACATTAATTAATTGTGAGACGAAGTTATTGCACATATTTTAAGTAATAATATTATAAAAACTTATTGTATAATAAATTCCCCCACGAAAAACTCACAAAAATCTCGCCCCGGAGGCTTTTCTGTGTTGACCATTATTTGGCAATTGTGTTATCCCTGTGAAGGGTAATAATATCTTACATCCTCATATACGGAGAAAAATGCGTTTGTTCTTGTCCTCATTCGTCTAGTAGGTCAAGACACCGCGGGCTCAACGCGGGGACCCTGGTTCGAGCCCAGGATGAGGACGGCGCCTCTTTTTCTCCAAATATAAAAAAAGCTCTAGTTTGAGCTACATAAACGTGGGTGGCAAAAATTATTGTATAATAAATTCCCCCACGAAAAACTCACAAAAATCTCGCCCCGGAGGCTTTTCTGTGTTGACCTTTATTTGGCAATTGTGTTATCCCTGTGAAGGGTAATAAGGTGTGTCCCACCGAAATAAAGCCACCGTGATTGTGTGCCATGACTGGACACGAAACAAACCAATAAGAACGCAGCAAATATATTAAGAAAGTCTATATACAAATACATATTTACAAGGAGTAACTCACTCCCTGCCCCACTTGGGCAGGAAAAAAAAATGAATGTGTAAAAAAAGAGGGGAAAAAGTGTCCCGCCGAAATAAAGCCACTACTGTTAATAGCCAATATATCCGCCATGATTATATATGACTTGGAAAACACGATGTGGCATACCATTTACCAATCCCTGGAGGACAGTGGCATCAATATTATCCCAGACTTCAATGATGGCAGCCTTCAATTCTGCCACAGACTGAAACTGTCTGCCATTGGCATATACAGCCCTACTGAGGTTACCCCCACACATTTTCTTGGGAAATAAGATCAAGGGAAAGGGCAGGCCACTCCATGACATGCACCCCATTATGCAAAAAACATTCACAAGAGGGTTTTGCAACGTGAATGGGGGCGTTGTCCTGCTGGAAAATCCAACTTGGGCCACCAATTCTCTCTGCAAATGGCAGCAAACGGGTTTCTAGCATTTCTTGGTAATCGGTAGCCTTTATGCGGCCTAAGGGGAAAGCCAGGTTAAGTTTACCACCATAGCCGAAGCCTCCCCACACCATTAATGAGCCTCCACCTTATTATCTTTTGGAGAAGATTTCCTCTTCTTCCCTCATGTCACGCCAACAGAGTGTAAGGCCGTCTGGGCCATCAAAGTAATTTTTTTCTCATCTGAGAATATAACACGATGCCACTGGTCTTTCCAGGTTTGATGATATTTGGCCCAATCTACTTTCCTTTGCTTGTGGATAGCTTTCAACATGGGCTGCTGTTTCCTTTTTTTATATTGGAAGTTTTTTGTATATTTTACAATCCGTGACAGGGTTGATTTTGTCACAGGGATGTTATCCTCTTTGGCCAATTGTCTGAGGGAAATACCACCTTGTGAAAGACGATGCACAATATCTCTTTCCTGCCTGGAAGTCATTTTTCTGCCTGTACACCTCCTTTTTTTATACCTGTACGCATTGCCCTGATTCACAAAATTGTCTATTACGGTTTTAGATCGTTTGATTTGCTTAGATATTTGTCTGTGTGAAAGACTTTGTTCCTTAAAAGCTGTTAGCTGGCCTTTCTCGAACTCTGATAGCTGGGTTCGTTTTCCCATTGCAATACTGCAGGAGAAATAGAAAATACAACCTTCTGAAGTCAACATTCGACTGGGATAGAACAGGTAAGTTATTTGACAACTTCCTGACGTCATAAACCTGTTTACCTGTAGCAGCTCGAATATTGAGAGTTACCCAAAACACTAATAGGGATGGTGGCTTTATTTCGGCGGGACACATTTTCCTCTCTTTTTTACACGTTCATTTTTCCCCCCGCCCAGATGGAGCAGGGAGTGAGTTACTCCTTGCAAATATGTATTTGTATATAGACTTTCTTAATATATTTGTTTCGTTCTTATTGGTTTGTTTCGTGTCCAGTTACGGCATATAATCACGGTGGCTTTATTTCGGTGGGACACACCTTAATATCTTACATCTTAATATATGGAGAAAAATACGTTTGTTCTTGTCCTCATCACTGAGAAAACACTCCTCACTCTGAAAACAGCAAGAGCCTTGGGGTTGTTAAAGGAAGTTTGTCTGTTGGGAAGAAACACATCATTGCATTAAAAGGAGAGGATGGCACTGTAACAAGAAATAGGGAAGAAATACTTAGAAGAGTTGAAGAATTCTACAGAAAGCTGTATGAGGGAAACAGTGGATTAAACGAAGACTCTGAGATAGTCGAAGGAACAGCTCCTAAAATCTTAAAAGAAGTAAAAAGAACACGTAATAGGTATGAAGAAGGAAGAGCCCCTGGCGACGAGGGGCATTACATTAGATACCTTAAAAGAAGCTGGAGAACATGTAGAAGACATACTTGCAGAATTCTTTTGCAAATGTCTTAGTGGTAACATACCAAAACGATGGTATTCTGCAACAGTAATTCTTTTGCATAAAAAAGGTGATAAAGAGGATTTGAAAAATTACCGACCAATTAGCTTATTACCTGCTATTTATAAAATCTTCACAAAAGTGCTAACACATCGCCTGCAGAAAAAATTAGATGCAGCTCAACCAAGAGAACAAGCTGGATTTCGAAGTGGATTCAGTACAGTAGACCATATTCAAGTATTAAGAGAATTAATTGAAAGAACACATGAATATGAACTTCCATTGTGTGTGGCATTTATTGACTATGAGAAGGCCTTTGACTCTATTAAAACATCAGCAGTCATCAACTCTTTAAGATCAACAGACATTGAGGATGTGTACATTGACATGGTGAAACGTGTGTATAAAAATGCAAGTGCAAAATTTCGGTTACATAAAGATACCAAAACTATCAAACTTGGCAAAGGTGTGAGGCAGGGAGATACCATTTCTCCAAAACTTTTTACTTCAGCTTTACAGATGATTTTTCAGCAGATAAATTGGAATAACAAGGGAATAAAAATAAATGGTGAATATTTAAATCATTTGCGGTTTGCTGATGACATTGTTATTTTTTCAACGAACCCATTAGAACTCCAAGACATGGTACAGGAGCTCTCAACTAGAAGTAAAGAAGTTGGACTCAAGATGAACCTACAAAAAACTAAGATCATGTTCAATAATTTCGTAGAGGAAACAAAAATACAAGTTGACAACATTGAGCTAGAAATTGCTGATTCATATATTTACCTTGGCCAGCTGATTTCAATGGATGGCAACATTATGAAAGAACTCAACAGAC
>QLNU02015360.1:126756442-126784023 GCA_006491805.2 Dysdera silvatica
TCCCCATCAGCAGCATCAATTTACAAAGACCCATTATTTTGAGATCAGCATGTTAACTGCAGGGTGGGGGATCCCGCATCGGCATAAGGAATAGAGAATTTCAGGGAATAAAGGTTTTAGAAAGGCAGAGGTATCGGCAACCATTTTGCTAAAATTTGCAAATGACCCATTGATATATGATTTGTAGTTAATTTTAACTTCTTTTATGGTAAATTTTAAGCTTTTTCAGTTTTTTTTACTTTAAAAAAGGCACCAGCTTTTGGCAGAAAATTTCTAAAATCTCCGACCATGTTTTTAAAATATGGGTTTGTTGCCAAACCCACTTTTAGAGTAACGCTATTTGATAAAAAGAGTGGGAGTTATGAACTTACTTTGTCAGTTGTTACAATGAGAATGACGTTAATTTAATTAAATAATAATAAGCAATGTAGACAGCACGGGTGTATTCAGAGGATTCAAATCTTTCACGAAATGCCGAAAGGTAAGTTTTATAACAAGTAATATTTATGAGAAATTCCTTAAATCTCACCTGAACTTTAATTCCAACTATGTGGGCAATTTCTAGTTCAATTTTTTTTTTCCTGAAATTTGGTGACGATTCCTGCGGACTACTTGATAAGCCATCACGGACCATGTTTTGAGAAACACTGCTCTAATGAGTCTTTTAGTAATAGTGTAGTTGTAACTCTTTTTTGCAATGACTTGTTTTGGATTAATGGGTAATTAGCGAATGAGAAGAGTTATATTTGTTAGAGACTAAATACATGTTATTAGTTTAGACCAGCGATTTTCAACCTTTCATCTTGCGACACACCAAGACTAATTACTGAAATTCTATGACACACCCAAAAATGTGTGGTTCGCTGATTTAATAATAAAAAAAAAGTGTAGATAAATAACAAAAAAAAAAAATTTATGTTGGCTGTTGCCATTTTTTTACTGGAATCTCAGGAAAACGAGGTTGGTGCTTGTGACTAAATCAAGTATTGCATGTTTTACAAATTCTTGCGATACTGGTTAAAAAACATGACATGCCTGAAATTCATTAGTCATATTAATTTTTTAGTTTAAAGTAATTTCTTTTCAAAATTTTGAAAACATGCATAAGTAAAATCGATAGGTAAAGTTTGGAAAAATCAAAAATCCTTTATGTAAGACTGAATAGAGTACAAAAGCACTTCCACTTTTTACAGAAAAAAAAAGTTATTTAAGTGCAAACATGCCATGAAGTGTCACAGCTTGAAAAAAATGTCTATAAAGTTTAAAAGATAAAATGATCATCATTGACTTAAGTTATTTTCTTAATAAGTTATCGTTGACTTAATTTTGCTTTATTCTGAATAGCTAAAAAAAACTCCATAACCTATGTGTATTATAGCCTAATATGTTTTTTCTCCAATTATATCATTCTTAATATCACATAGTTTCATTCCTTTTAATTTGTAATGAAAGAGATTGTTTCAGATAGTTTTGTTGAATACCACTAGTAAGTAATTCATGTAGGAATTTATTTCGTAGTCTAAAGTGATGCAAAATGTTTTATTACACATACACACATTATACAAAAGCTAAAATATAGTGATTGTTATTTTTTTAGGCATTTCAGCAAAAACTGCTACAATAAATACACCTAATTCATCTTCACCTGAAGTGATAACTGAAACTTCAGTATCCACTAATCCAGTAACAACTACTCCTACAATTCCAGATATAACTGAGGAAAGTAGTTCAACAGCATTGCCTCCAGGTCGCCACTTTGATGCACCTAGTTTCATTGGGGGTGTTGTTTTAGCATTAGGGATGCTTGCAATTATTTATGTTGGATTTAAGTTCTACAAAGCACGTACTGAACGGAATTATCATACGCTTTAAAATATGTTTGTCAATGAAAATTTGAAATCTCTTAATTTTGTAAGTATTTGCAATATCTGATTGGTTTTTTGGCTGCTTATAACATGAATACTTACATAACCACCACCCCCATAAAAAAAGTTTTGTCACAAATTTTTGCAAAATGTAATATTTCATAATTTGTAAAATTATATATATTACTTTCTGTGTGCAATATATGTATACAAATTAATGTGTTTATTTTGAAGTTACACCAAGCTTCTTTTTTTTATATGTATAAATTTATCATGCTCATCTAGGATTAATTCAAAAAAGATTATTGCTTAGGAAAGAGCATGAGTTATACACATGATTGTCATACTTAAGGAGCAGCTTATGAGAATGAAACTATTCATACATCTTGCATTTACATTTTTTTAATATTTAACATTAATTTGTGATGAAATTGTTAATGATTAACTTACTAGAACAGCATTTTAACTGCAAAAATCATTTTATGTTGTGTTTTGTTATATTAACTCATTGTATACAATCAACATAAAATGTACAATCACTTTTTATAAATTTTTAACGTTACAGAATATCATTCCATATCTTAGTGATTTTTTACTTATACCTTAATGGTGTTTTTTGAAGTTTAAAGTTATGTATTCATTTCTTGTTTAGTCAAAATGTAGTACATAATTATGAGTTTATTTTTAAAAATATTAAATATTAGTGATTCTCAGCTCACTTGGCATAATTTTTTCTGAAAATTTATAAAATAAAATACTCCTATTTTTGAAGAAATTTTAAAACTTATTTTTGTGTATAGGTGAGCAAAACAAAATTTTGCCCCTGTATAAACTTGTATATCATCCAAAAGCTTCTAAATTTATACGTGCAATACTCTAATATTGAAAATAAATTCACATATTTCATATTATTAAACTTATTCATCTGTGTTGCAAACCGTTAAATTCATATGCCCATATAAGTAAATATTTGTTAATAAAATGCTTATATATACCTTATAAAAAAATTTTCATTGCTAATTCTTTGATTGTTACAGTTCATTTCATTAATGTTTGATAACTTTATTTTATTAATTTGCTTAAAACATTAAAACACTTTTCTAATTAAACAGTTTTTACTTTTTCATTAGTTTTAATTTTGTTGATTAAAATGGCATGTTTTATGAGTTTAATAATTACACTAATAGTAGATAAATCTCTTATACTATTCTCTATGGTGGCATAGAGGTAAGGAATTCACCTATTATGCTATTAACTAGGGTTCAATACCCATGATATCCTAGAACAGCGAGCATTGAAAAAGAATAAAGGAAGTCTCAAAAAAGTGTAGTCATTTTGTCGACCTTGAGTCCATGTAAAACAAATTGTAAATGGAAGTATCTTTTCTGTTTCCCACTTTTGTTAGCATGGACTTGGGACTGGCGACACAAACTTTGTGTGTTGGGAATATGTTAGGTGCCCTCTATTCTTCATCAATGCTCGTTATCCTAGAACATGTACTATTCTGTTATCCACCATAGTCTGGGGTTTGGTTCCCTGGTCATCAAAGGTTTAGATTCCTTAGAAAACTATAGCTCCTGGCACAGCATGATCTTAGCTACCCTTGTATAAAATAAAGATTCACATACAATTATTTTTTTGTGTAAAAGAAAAAATGTAAAACCAATAAAATAATTTTATCTATTTGTGCAGGCATGGGCTTTTAATTTTGGCCCTTGAGTTTTATTCTCCCCTTTTATAAACTAGTAAACAAGTAACAAATTTCTGCGATTAATAAATACTATTTTAAAAACATAGAATTTGGTGTCTATATTCATAAACATTTATCACAAGCCTGAAAGTTTTGCAGTCTAAATTAATTCATTAAGAATTTAATGTCCTATAAAATATGTGTTTTTGTATTATGTTACCAAAAATATTACAAATTTGTTATGTTGAATAAGTATGAATTGATCTGGGTTTTTAACATTCTGTATTCTGGTGGTATAAACATGATTTAACTATCATAACAGTTTTTATTAAACATAAAATTCTTTAAAGTGCTGAACTTGCGTGAATTTATACGAAAACAAGTACCAAAAGCATTCTGATCATATATATTTTGAAACAGATTCTACATTTTTCAGTTCATTCATGAGCATGCTAGTATTCTCTCCTGGCCATTCCAAAATGTTCTAGACATGCCTATAATTTTATAAATTTTTGCATCTGAAGATTTAATTTTAAAAATTTAATTGTTCTTGCATTCTAACTTCATGAAAGTTATAAAATAGCAGCACTTTGACACCAAGTACTTTTAAAATCATGCATACTTATATTGAAAAGTCACTAGTGGCCAACTTTTTACTTAAATTCAGAAGCTTCAAATATACTATAAAATAACGAGATTACCGATATACATATTCCATACCATTCTGTGCTATGTGTTGTACCTAGCTGTAAATCAGAATATATAGTATATTAGATAAAGAAGTCAAGTGCTTGGGGAACAAATAGTAAAACCCAGTATTTGAAAATTGTCATCAATGTGAAGAAATTAATCTCAATGCTTTTTTACAGTAAGTGTTTAGTTTGACTGTTAAGGGGTATATACTCGTGTGATTGTTCTAGTGTCCAAAAGGGCAAGAAACCTATTTATTAAAAAGCTTAGTCCTACTAATTAAGCAAAGGGGAAAGGATTTAATGCGTAATTCTTTCAATTATAAATTCACATGTGCATTTCAAATTCCTCCATTTTTGTAAATAACGTGGTGGCTCTGAATATTTTATGAGAGTTAAATAGATAAATATTGGACTTCTTGTTAATTTCATTTGAAGTTTTTTTAATGAACTTTAGTTACAATAGTTGCTATTTGGGATGTGAAAATTTTACTCTTCACATTTTGCAATAATTTCAATACTACTTAAAGGTAAAAAGGAAAAATAAAACCAATTATTAATTTACTATACAGCTTGAAGTTTTTGTTCCACTTCAAATTAGTTATAAAGTTTAAGAGCAAACATACTAGAAATTGTAAGCAATTGTAATTATTGATGTATATAATTTAAGAATATTAGATTTTTGTAAACATATATTTTCAAAATGTGATAAACTGAAGTAGATTAGTTATATATATCATAAGCCCTTTATTGTTGTGAAATGTTTACCTTTCTTTTTTTAACCCTTGGTAGATATTTGCTGCATTTATTCATGAAGCATTTTTGTACATACATGTATTCAATATTTGAAATCATGTATCGTAACTCAATGACTGTTCGGTATAGCATAAAACTTTTTGCTGTCCTTACATCATAAAGTAGAGAGTGATTCATAATGAATTGTACAGTTTCCAAATGTTGTAAGACAATAACAGTTGAAGCCACTGACCACAACTGCAAACCGTTAAGTGGATATACTCATGAAGTTCGTATTCCACTGAGGGAAGTGACATGGGCGATAGCACATGTGACTAAGTTAAAATGGCAGCATCTGCAGTGGAGAAAGAGCTTTGTCTGTGAGACTCAGTGGCTACTCGGAAGTCCTGACTTAATGCCTTGTGACTTTTTTTCAGTTGGGAATATGTAAAGGACAAGATATTCTTCCCTCCCCTGCTTGATCTGTTTGAGCTGAAATAGTGTATCTCAGCCACTATCACTGTACTTCATTCTTATACCTTAACCCACATTTGAGTGGAAGTGGATTACCAGTTTGATGTGTGGATATGCACACAAGCATCTATGACTGTCTCTAAAAAAACTTGAAACATTCCCCTACAGGTAACATAATACATATTACATTCTCCCTGTTTTTTAGTGCACTGAAACTGTATACTTCATTATGAATCACCCTGTATAATCAAGTGTCTTAACTAATAATTTTATTTCCCAATTGGTGTGATATTATTATGCATAAAATTACCAAGTTTTTAATTGTACGATTCAAGTTGAGAACAAAAATCTCAACATTGACAAAGAATATTTCTTATATGAAACAAAAATTAAATGTTTACTAAAGTTGTCTGTATACGTATATGACTGAAATGCACATGTTTACCATAAAAAATAAATGTGCCATATTCTGGTTTAAGTTAAATATAAGTGGTAAATGTTCTATGCTACTTATATAAATGTATGTTATTATTTTTTTTTAAGTTTGTAAGTACTTCGATCACACATATTTTGTGTAAATTGTTAATCTTACTTGCATATTTGTAGTGGGTTTTTTTTCCTGAACAATGACATAAGCTCAAGACTAATTTAGTATTGAACATAAGCAATATTTATGCTCATGACAAATCCTTACTGGAAGAGACATGAAATGAGTCTCTTCTCCGTATCGTTTAGATTTATTTAGAACTGATTTTGGTGTTTTGTGTTCCTTTATTGAATTGGTAATAAAATTATGTCAAAACATTGTGATCTGAAATTTTAATTTTAAAATGTAATCTCTTATGCCAATATATGTTAAATTAGCTTTATTACGACTTGCATTTTAGTAAATGTATGTATATGTTTACACACAAATATGATTGCATACTTATTGTATTTTCTACTAAGGGTTAAATGTGTAATATATATATATTATTGGAAATCATTGTATGTGTATATTATATGAATGTATGTACATTATGCGTAAGTCAATGGAAATGTGCCCTTTTTAAGAAAGGAATAGTTTATATAAAAAATATAAACTGTACAGCTATTAAAAACTTGCTTCTTCTCCGGAAAATATTTAGTGTATGTTACCTTATCAAATTATTTTTTAGAAACTTTCTCAGACATTCATTCTAAATAGCTGGACATTAATTGATTGCTAAACTCTTCAGATTTTTTTTTTCAATTACTTGATCAGTTTTAAAAACATTTTTTTTTGCATTAGAATTTGAAGATATTTAATTTCAAATTTAGAATATTAAACAGGGTTCTTATGCTTCTCGAAAACCAGGGAAAATGGGATTCAGTGTAAATGTCAGGGAAAATTTCAATTTTATTATTTTTCCCCAAAGCTTGGAAATGTTAGGTAATTTCTTATTCGCTAGTGCATCGCTAGTTATACAAATTTTCCCTATGAGAAGGGGTGATCTGCATGTTAAACAGTCACAGATATGCCTATTTGTTTTTATATATTGATGTTAAATATGATACTATTTACCCCCCTTTTTATTCAATGTTTTTTCTTAGAAGTATTAAATCAGTTTTCTCTGTTACTCTAGTGTTTTGTTTTTGTCATCCACCTATGTTTTATTCCCTCATTTCTTTTCTTCCATCTTCCCTTCCCTTCTGGTCCTCCTGGTTTCCACTTCCCTTTTCTGTTTTTTTTTTTTTACTGCATTTCTATTCTCCATCGCTTGTCTTTGCTGAAAAATAGCATTCTGCTGTTGAAAATGAAAGGCCAGGAAAAGGTCATAAAGGATCTGTAATGTCCTGAAAGTAGCAATATATAAATATATATATACACACGATTTGATTAATTTGTTTTCAGTTGTAAAATCTTTCGTTTATTGGCATTTCTTTTTCATCCCCAAAAAATCGCCAAGGAATATCACCAGCGATAACCGGTAAGTACCATTAAAAGTAATAATGGAATTTTACATAAAACCACCTCAAAGTAGGAGGGAGGGAGGGAGGGAGGGAGGGTAATTCTGCTCTTGGGTATGAACCCTGTTAAATTAAAGCCCATATCATTCAAGGCTTCCTACGACTGTTTTAGGTAGCCGTTTTGTTTTACACTTCTACCTTTATTGATCTTATGATAATCTGTTTCGACTCACTACCAGCTTTTTGGTTTAGAAAGTCTAGACAACTTGCTACAAGTTGTCATGTGGGAAATAAATTGTTGGATAAAACAACTAAAAGAATTCTGGGAAAAATTATATTTTGTAAGGGTAGGCTTTAGAATATAAAACTTAGTATTAACTAACCATGTGGGATAAAATTACAGGTTGAAACTTTGAGGAGTTTTATTATTTTGAAATGGCTAACAAGATAAACTAGTAATATATATATATATATCTTTTTAAAATAAAAAAAAGAAATGCTGGCCTCAACTTTGAGAATGTAACGCACATGGAGGAAAGTAGAGGTGCTATGTTTTATTTTTTTACGCAATTATACAATATACAGGTATTTTCGCTAAAAAAAAAAAAATTAATGAAAGTACCGCATGTATTTTGTAATTTTTTTTTTAAACCCATGGTGCTTAATTCTTGTCTTTTAGATGAAATAATTTTAGCAAGAATTTGCATGAAATGCACAACTATTTGTTACTTTTTCCTTTGAAACTTAACAGATCTCATTTAACTAAAAACTTAAGTGTCAATATTAGTTTACATATACAACTGTTTGTAAATAAATTTTTTGGATAGTTTTTACTTGGCCTTGGCATTATTTTATGAAGAAAAAAAAAAAAATAGTATTTATTTTTTAAACAGAATATACCTGCTAATTACTGTACATTGTAGGCTGTGGTGTATAAGATAGAAAACAAAAGTAACATTCCAGAAATTAAAAACTATGTACTAACAAGCCCTGCACAGAGGCATATTTGTCTCATGCCATTGATCAGAGTTCGATTTTTATGGAACTTGGTATGTGTGCCATTTTTTGCCCTTATTATTTGACGATTGGTTCCCTAAACAACTGTAAAATTTTATTTTGTCTTTTACATAAATCGTTTTGCCCATGTACATTTGTGTTTATTTTGAATACTTTGCAAATGGTTTATTTCTTGTAGTTTAATGACTAATTTTCTTTTATACCTGCATATAAGCTCAGGATAGAGCTTTTTTTTTTTAAAGAAGGGAAAAGGTCTGTCTCGGCGTAAAACCAAAGTGGGGATCCTCCGTATGAACCAGAGTGCCTTAACGTGCTTGGCTACCAAGACACAGAAACAATACTCTTTTTCTTCGTATTTAAGGTTTTTACCCTTCTTAAGATTAACATAATTGCCAAATGGTCAGTACATGAAGCCACAGGGGCATATTTTTTTATAATTATTCTTGGGGAGTTGATGACTAAATTTTTTTGAATGTTACGAATTTGTGAACACTGTACTTTGTACGTGGCTTCTTGTATTATAATTTTTTTTAAAAAAAAAATTCTTTTGGCCTTACGAATAAAACTGATTTCATTCAATGATTTTTGAAATCATATATACAACTTCACAGCTTGTTTGGTACAAAATGGCCTGTGTTGATTTTGTGCTGTAAAATTCAACCAACCTAGTCAACTAAAGTTTGGATTCCTCGGGAAAACTATAGATCTTTGTGCAGTATGACTGTAGCATTCTTATCTCGTAAAACACTATTTAATAACTTCGATTTAAAAACCCAATACAATCAAACCTCGTGAAGACGAACATCCAGGGAAAACAGAAAATCTGTTCATGTTAACAGCAGGGGTCAGTCTTTTTTTTCTCCGAAATAATTGATTTAGTGACCAATTTAAAAAAAAAAAAAAAATTCTTTGCTTTCATCAACATGTTTTTTACTGGCGTAGTTTTTTGTATTTCTGCAGATCTTTTTTTTTTCTACCCTTTGTCACAATTTTTCTAGCACCAACCTTAGGAAAAGGTTAAACAACCTCCGGTGAAAAGGACAATGTTGTTGCTGGTGTTGCGTATAATTTCGACCGGATATTGATGGTTCTGGATCAAAGCCATATGTTGATGGTAAAACTTCATCCGCCTCTCAAGAAGCAATAGGAATTGATGTTTTGGGCTTAATTTGTTGTGGTGGATCTAGGTTTTTAACGTCGGGTGTAGGTCTGTCAGTAACGGAAGCTGGGGGGAAATCATCATCGGTAAAGATTTACAGGTTAAATGGAGCGATGCCAGTAGCTGCAAAGCCGCTTGTGATGTTCTTAGGTGTAGTTGCTTTTAGAAAGGCTTCATTAACAACAGATGGCATATCATAAATTGTCATTGTTTTGCCAGGGTTATTCCGCATCCATGCTTACTGTGCTGTGTCGATACATCTGTGAATGGGCCATTCAAAAAATATATCTAAAGGCTATACGGGGCGGAAAAGAAAGAAGCACAACACCAGTGGCTTTGACAAGATCCAGCATCCCAATACCAAGATGTGACTCGTGGTTGTCGAGTCCGATCCACCGATGATGTCACACACTTGATGAAATGTTTCATGAAACGGTAGAACTCAACATCCATCATGATTTATTTGCCATGCCAATGCATCCTATTGGTCCATCTCGGATGAAGTGCACTCGTGGGAAGATGAACATTGGTGGAATGGAGTTACTAATTGAATTTACAGCAACACACACATGGTTACAAGTGATCCTCTCTCTGAAGATGTTAAACAGCCAACTTGTTTCGTTTCTGTCTTTGCTACAATGACATTTAGTCGTTGTACAGTTGTAACCCATGTTCCGTCAATGTTCCAGCTGTCATTTGGTTCAAAATGGAAATGACCAATAACATCCTCTAGCTTTGCAAAAATGCTGCTACCTTTATAAGGTTAAATCTAGTGGCTCTAACTAAGCTGGTGGGCTCAGGTTTAGGCAATGGCGGTCTCGGGTGTCGTTTCAGAAATGCTGTCAGCCAGTCGGGTCCAGCCATTTCGTTGGGTTTTTTTTCATGATAGTGGACGATCAATATCAAGAGCAATTGCACACTTAAAGGCTAATTTTCTCATTTCTTTAGGTGTAAGTCCAAAATAAATGCTTGCAGCGGATGTCAAGAACCTCTCCCTTTTCTGGATTTCGTTGAAAACTTGTCGATTAGGTCTATAACCAACAGTTATTGTTTTTTTCTCCTCTGGTGGTACATTTTTAAGTTCCTAACGTATCGTAACAGTGTTACGTGGCAGATGCCGAAGTCCCGAGCAACGGATCGGATTCTTTGACCATTGGTGATTACTTGCTCAGCCGCTCTTTTCCTTACATCAGCAGGTGTTGCTACTCTGGTACCTTTCCTCTTGTGATTTCTCACTATTCTGAAAAAATAAATGAGCCTAAGTAATACTGATAACAGCAATAATAATGATAATCTAGGAACAAGCTTAATAATTTATAGTAATTATCGTTACATGAATTTCAATTCAGTTCCTGATTTTTCTTAAAATTCCGCAAGCAGCAAAGCCGTACCAAGCGAGGGGGTATGGGATTTCAACCCCAAAATGAAAAGTAAACATTGAAAAGGTAAAGGTCCTATGTAATAAATATAAGGATCAACTCCCTCCCCAAAATTAAATCCGGGTACATCCTTGACTAGCAATGGACGCTAGGTGGGCCATTTTTATTGATGAGAAGTTCAAATTCATACATACAGTTCTACTTTAAATACAGTAGGTACACAACATCTAGAAATAGGAATCCGCAAAACAATAACAAATTTCAAAGGATCCGATACTACCTTTTCAACTTTGTTTTTATTTTTGAAGATTTTTCCCCACTTTTTTTTTCTGTAACGATTATAACATAAGTATAATCATAATACGTAATAAAAACCTTTCTGTGATTAAATTCTTTATCAAAAATCCACTGGGAAACCTGTGAAAAAGACCGAGGAAGTGGTATTCAGTATTTCTTATATAACCTATGATATCATTCAACTTTTGATAAAATAGAAATATTGTCTTATAGACAGATAAGGAATGAATTTTCTTTCGAAAATTTTGATAGGATTTTAAGAAAAAATACAAAAGTAAAATAATTTTAAAATTCACATATTTTGAATTTTTAACACAACTATTGCCATTAAAATTTTCAGTTTTTAGGTTATAACTCATATACGAAAATTCTGGGAAAACAAATTAAAGAAAAGTATATTTTGGAAATACACAGAAAATACCGTTTGTCAAATGGTTTTGAAGATTAATGAATTTATATCAGTTTGAAAAACGTTGTGTTCAAAAAATCGAAGGTGAAAAAATGCATTCCAAGTTTCACTAGCGACTGGGGTAGGTTGTAACATGGTACAACCTACCCCAGTCGCTTTGCTACAACCTGCCCCATATTGCGCCATGTTGGATTTGAATGTACCAACGAAGTTAGGCGTGGCCGACATCCGTGATACTATGCTTGTTTGCAACATTATGATGTATATTATAACTTGGTTACATCACAGAAACGATCCTTAACAAATTAAATACACTTAAAACAACTTTTAAACAATCGTGATTTTTTACTTACCTCGCTTTTAAAATTCTTTTCTGAACTGCACGTGTTGCGTTTGACAGAGCCGTATAAAAAATGTTGGTAGATGGCTGTACCTTTGGCGGCATCTTTCCACCAACACCAAAGGCATGGTTGCTCTACAATAGTTGGCTACAGTAAAATCTATTGAGGACTGAGTAATTTTAAAAAGTTTTCGACATAATACAAAAATATATATGCCTTATATTCAATTAAAATAGATTAGAGTAAATGATTTTGATTTATGTCCAGTAGTGTAGCCATCATTTCACCACGCTGGCTAGACGGGTTGGTGAATTAGACCTCCCCTTCCGCCTTTCTACTCGTGCAGGAAATATTAATTTGCTTCATAAATAGAAAGTCCAGCCCGCACCACTCGAAGGCGGGGTAGGACGCCAGATTACTGTCTCGGCCGGTTCTATACATTTTCACATAAGTTCAACGTTTGGATCTCCTTCCAGTTAGATACCAGCAGCTCTTTCGCATGCCCATGCCGAACATGTGAATATTATTTACGTTTAACCACTCAATTTCCGATTCAGCGTCAGTTCAATGTGGGAAAAAAAAGGACCAAGCGATAAAAGAACCCTACTAATATGACTGTTACGTAAAAAAACGGACAAGTTTCAAGCTCTGCAACAAGGGTGGATCTAAAAATCTTTCAAGTGGGGTTGGGGGAGGAGTTGTTTCCGATTCCTATGTTTAGCCAGATGTCCGGTACTTTTAATTTCATTTTCCATAATATATAGAGAGTGCTTACACATATTTATAACGATTTTTATTTCAAATTAAAAAATAACAGCGAACCGGAAAAAATCCGGCAAGAGGCTATTACCTGAAAAGCGAAAAATCGTTTGCGACTAAAAATTTAGTTTGCGCTGTGAAATGGCACACAAGAGGAAGCTGTAGCTTGAAGGCTATACATTTGTCCTTTCCGAGGAAAATATTCATATTCAATAATCAAGGATGCGAAAGGAAGCATGGTTTTCAAGTTTCAAATACAAAGTAAGCGCTAATGTAAGCGGGGAATGATCGCCCGGTCTTAATGTCAGAAAAAAAAAAAAACCCGAAGAAGCCCAAAAAGGTTCGTACTTCTAACATTTCTAAAGTGCAGTCTATGGTTTTAAGAGAATTCAAAACCCCAAGAACTGTGCAAAAGCTTTACATCAGCATCAATTATAAATAAAATAATAATACGAATTTGAATTTAACGAAACAATACAGAGTTTCACCAGGAGATTCCATAACAAACAGTTATTTTGACACTGGCGTAAGGTTTAAAAACACGACGTTTCGGGAGCCAACTGCTCCCTTTGTCAAGTGAAGGCAGAATTTATGCCTTCACTTGACAAAGGGAAAGTGTCGAAGTAACTGTTTGTTAGATTTGAATTTAATTAAAACAAAAAAAGTGCAGTTCATCGTCTGCTACCTCGGCATGTTGATGAGCGGGACTAGGTGCAGGTTGTTATATGAAAGTCATTTATCAGGAAATAGATGGAAAAAAAATTGTCACAATTGACCAAGCCTGGATTTATTTAAATCATTGTAATAAAGAAAGATTGCTTTATTATGGAAAAAGAGGCCCGAGAGACTGAAAATTTCGGTTCAAAGAGAGCAAAGAAATTTTCAGTAAAGGATTTATGGTTATCGCTGGCATCTCTTATAACGGAAAATAAAAAATAAGAAAAGTTGAAAAAATCCAAAACTCAACTCTACATATTATCAAAATAATGTTCTGACTCCTATTTTTAAAGAAAATATTCCAAAATTGTATCCTACTGATTTTTAAAATGTGGAACTCCATCAGGACAAAGCGAGCAGCCACACCTCCAAAAGTACAACCGCATTTCTAGAAAAAATGAGACAAGAAACTAGAATCGCATCAATACGTTAGCCATATTCCTACCCAGTCTCCAGATGCAGCACCGATGAATTACTATGCATTTGGACTTTTAAAACAAGTTCTTCTAAAATGCCGACCCACTACCTTGGATGGACTGTGGAAAGATGTGGAGGAGGAATTGGAGAAAATCCCGTTTGTGACTTTACGAAAAGTCCTATTATCGTAGAAATCTAGATGTAATATGATAATTCAAAAACAGGGCTATCAGATAGAATACATTAGATTTTTTTTATTGTATGTATGTATTTTATTTATGCTGTCAAAGTCATAAATATGTGTAAACACTTTCTGTAATCCTGGCTCAAGGGAGAGGCGATCGCTCCTTCTCCCCCCTGGATCCACCATTGCCATACAATAGTTGGTTATAATAAAATCTATCCAGAACTAAGTAATTTTAAAAAGTTTTCGCCATAATACAAAGATATATATGCCTTATATTCAATTAAAATAAACCAAAAGCAAAACCATTTACGCTAATCTATGTCCAGTAGTGTAGCAATTCAAAAATTATGGGGAGGGGGAGGGCACTGACGTGGCTTTAAAGAAGATTAGGTTACGAAATGTGAGAAAATAATGTATTTTGCCAACCAATGGAATAATTTGATACCCCTTTTCTATGCCACTGCCATTGTCCAAACCGTTGATAAATTTGAATAAATAAGATTCTCCAGATAGCGACACAAATAATCCTTGGAAACTCCAAGCGAACTGAATAACAAAAGTTTTCCAAAGATTTCAAGAGCTTTTACGTTTAGAGATACGTTTAGAGGAAAAAAAAAATCGCCAAATAAACAGGATCCAGAAAAGTAGCTCCCAGCATGTCGCTCTACGGATATTTCGCCCGCTGCATGGTGAGTAGGCTACAGAAATATAATATAAATAATAAACCTAATTCTTTAACAGTAGAATCCCAGTCATCCGAACTTCACTTAACCAAAATGACCATCTGTGCAATTTTTTTTTTTAAGTAGACACATGTTCAATGTTTTTTTCGCAAAAACGCTCATACAGTGGAAATCGCTTATAACGAACCCCGGACATCTGAACTTCGCTTAACCGAAATGACCTTCTATACTATTTTTTTATTAAGTGTCCACTTAAAAAATATGGTATTTTCTACTCAGGGTTACGGATTCTCGGCCACGGAAATTCGAAATTGACTTTCGTCATCGTCAATAAAATTCGTACGCAAATACCACGAACGAAAAAATCAATATCAGTGACTTTTTTCCGAAAATAGTAACTTTAAGTGCAGTGGCGGATTTATAAAATTGCCGCCCTTAGGCACAGCCTGTACTGCCGCCCCCTCCCTCCTTTACAAAGAACGGAATATTTGTTAAAAAAAAACCAACCGCATATCATACTCTTAACATTTGATATGTAAAGGAGATTTTTCATATAATTATTCAAACTAATAAGATACAACTCGAAATTATTGCTACCACAGTCTCCGACTTCCTGGATTTGAGACACTTTTTGAATCCACAATAATTTTAATATGAATTCCTGGAATCTTTGATATTTTTTCTTGTATTTCGCATTTTTTGCCGTATTCGGGAAAAATACATGCACGCATACACGCATGAATTTTCTATTTCATTATCATTTTAAGTGTTTCATTCGTTTATTACTAGTATATATAAGAAGCGTATCAAGCCCGGATTTATAAATGGCAAGTGCCCGAGGCGCAAAATTTTAAAATGCTACGAACTTTTTTTTCAATCTATTGATCTACCATAGAATTCTGTCAATGTGTAAGGTGATCAGACGTCCCGATTCGGGTAGGCAGTCCCGTTTTGGGCGTATGTGTCCCACTGGCCTCAAGAGACGAATAATTGTCCCATTTTGAAGGGCAATCTGGCTGGTTAAGCAGTTGACTTATACAAAGGTTCTCAAATTATGGGGTGCGACAGTTTTTCAAGGAAGTGTGAGAATATTTTCGTACGTGAAATTCTTATTTTTAACGAGCTAAATTAATTTTTAAAAAAAATGCAGTTATGCTAATTGTGGAGAGTAATTCAGTTACGTTAAATATGATATTTTTATTAAATCTATATTTTAAATAAATAAACATTATTATTTTTTTGTGTGTGTTCTCGCACTGACGGATTAAGCTTAGGATGGGCGGTGCCAAGTTCTCAAGTCTACCTTCAGTGTGAAAATATTTTTGTATGTTTCATTCTGGTGCCAGGTTTAAAAATTTTCTGACTGTTCGGCAGGTGTTTAGTATTGTTGCTTTTTGCATCTGAATATATGTGTTTGGTTCAATTTCAAGTGTCTCCAAGTTCTTTTGGAGTGTGGTTGGTATTATACCTGTTGCTGATAAGACAAGAGGGATAACGTTTACCTTATCCATGTACCACATGTCTTTAATTTCCTACCTTAAGTCTTGGTATTTAGTCATTTTTGTGGTGTATGTGTTCTGAATGTTATTTGTGTTGGGTATTGCTATGTCTGTGATGTGTGTCGTTTTGTTAATTTTATCAATTAGGATTATGTCTGGTCTGTTGTGTGGTGTCGTTTTGTCCCTCATAATAGCCCTATCCCAGTACAATTTGCGTGTTTTGTTCTCTAGTATTGTTTCTGGTTCGTATTTGTAGTAAGGGCTTTTGTTGGCCACCAGGTTGGTTCTGTTAGCAAGCTTTTGGTGGATTATTTTTGTCACTTGGTCGTGACGGTGTTTGTAGTCTGAGCCATTATCTTACAACCTGATGTCACATGTTGTATTATTTCACATGTTAAGTTGCATTGTTCATTTTCTATATTCTTCTTCAGGATGTATCGCTCGTAGTTTCTTGTTCTTATGACCTGGTCCTGGATTGCCATCATGAATCCCTCTATTTCTGGTTGTAAGTTTTCTTAGGTTAGCCATGCATTTTAGACTTTCTTGTCAATGTGAGGATGTTGAAGACTGTTGTAGTGTCTGCCATGAAGTGCTTTGCCTGCCTGTTCCTTCAGTCTCTCATCGCTATGTATGGGTGATATTTCTTTGTCGGCACTGAGACTTATTGGTGTGTGGGAGGTACCTGTATCTATTACTGCTTGCATGAGAGGAGACTGAATGCTCTTTTCAAAAAAGTACTACCTCATGTTATGGATTTGCTTCTCATGGAGATCTTTCAGGTCGATTTGTCCTCGTCCATCATCCTCTAGAGGGAATAGTTTTTCTTTGGGTTGTTGACGGATGTAGTTGTCTGTATTTTGTTTGTATGGTTCTCATTACCCATTGTAGCTCCTCTAGTTCTGTGTTTGACTTGGATGGACAGACGTTCAAGTAACAAGAACATAAAAATTTCTAAAATAATTCTTGAATGAAAATACACCAAAACAGTTCTCGCAAACTAAAATTCTTTTTTTTTTTTTTATATTGGCAAATTATTGGAGGGAGGGGGCATACAACTCTAAGCCTATGGTTAATTCTTGTTTCTAACTGCCGGCAGAGAATAAGAAGGGATCATAACCGTAAGAAGGAAGTTTTTTTTAGTCCGGTAATTCTACGACCTAAGTGAGCTGAGCAATTTCACTATATTGGGATTCCGCTGCGCTGCACGTTAATGAATCGTACCATGCTTGGGGATAAGAATTCCAGAGAACATGAATTGAAGTCTTTAAGTAAATTGTAATACTCGGACTACGAGGTTGCAGAGTTAATTCCCATTAAGCGAAAGGAATCGCCAGCCAACACGTTAACAAATCGCCACTGATGGAATACCTCGGCCGGGGAATTTCCTTACATCGTGTTGCTGATCTTCGAAGGTCACGTTATTACGAACGTCCGAGCCTGGCGTGAACAACTGAGCGGAAATCCCGGTGACGTACCCTATTTCTTAATTTAATAGTTTAGACAATAGCGATTTTGAATAACATAAGCTAAGATTTTAATGAAGTGTTTAACGAGTTTAATTATTACTGGCGCAAGGACTGTGATATTTACCCTATGAAGAGCGGAATTGATTGTTTTAGTTGAAGAACGTTTATGTGAGAGTTATGTTAATTTTGAGTTAGACATTAATCGTTTATATATAATATTTTATTGAGATCGAAGTTTTTGCATTCGCCTAACGTATCAGTATTTTTTAGTTTGGGAGTTGAGCCCTGAAAGTGAAAGGATAGATTCATTACCGATAGACTTTAAACAAGAGATCAGGGCAAAGCGACGGACTTTCGCGTCCGGGTCGGTAACATTCTTAGATATTTGTTTATGGCTCTGTTTTGAATGACGACCTACACTTGCCCCCTTTAATTAATGAGCTTTTTGTTTTTCTAGTCTCAGAGGCCCGAACGCCTGGGTGGATCACCGTTGTAACTGTACGTTTTCTTGATAACTCTCATGCGATTGCTTTTGAGCCACACTCGTTACGGTAATTCGAAGAAGCTTGATATGCTAATATTGTATTTGCCCAGGGCCGGATTTACATATTTTGCGCCCCTAAGCAGAATATCTATAGGCGCCCTCATTTACCCCCAGCGCCTCATCTCTCCACCAGAGTTGTAAAAAACTCGGGAATTTTGGACACATTGGAAACTTTGAACATAGAAACCAAGATAGCTAGAATAAAGGAGGTAGTCCCGTCCGCACCTTTCTTCCTATTGGTCGATTCGATTACGAAGAAAGGTTTGGACGGAACTACCTCCTTTATTCTAGCTATCTTGGTTTCTTCCCCATCAAAGTTTTCAATGTGCCCAAAATTCCCGGGTTTTTTACAACTCTACTCTCCACCATTTGACCCCTCAAATTTTATGGTGCATATTTTATTCTAAAACAGTGATAAGTGAAAACTTAAATAATCATCACCCATTCAACTTGATGGGGCACAACAACAATTAAGATTTATTATACTATATTATTTCTCATTATTTTTCTACAAAATAAGATTAAAAAAAAATTGCAAAAGATCAAATTGAAAACATCCTGAAGAATAACCATTATCCTGCTGTTGTATAGCGTCTTGTAAGAGTTTGTTTTAACTATCGTTGTTATTTAGTTTCAATGTGAAAGTTCCTTGAAACCATATGTGTCAAAGATGGAACATCACTATAGTTGCTCAAAGTGTGAGCTTCGTAAAATATTTTCAGTAGGAATTTTTAATCAAATGTTATGATTGAAGCGTATTTTTGGGCAGATTACAATGTGAAGAACAAGAAAATATGCCAAAACTGGTTTGTGTTTTGTTCCCTTTTTTTTAATGTCTGGTTTTCGAACATTTCGCCCCCACTGTACGGCGGCGATTTTTGAGGTCTGGTAATTTTCTCCCAAGTCGGCGCCCTTAGGCTCAAGCCTAGTGAACCCAAGGGTAAATATGGGCCTGTAACATTATTGGAATGTTGAATAAACGTCTGACTTAATCAGGTATTGCTTATTTTGGTAATGAAGGTCACCCATCCGGACAACGATGATTCAATTAAAGTAATAGCGCTTTAATCTGTTATCAACAATATTATGTTAGCAACAGAAATCGTTACACAATTTATTACATTTTAAATTCAAGAAAAAAATCAACTCATGGTAATATTAAAAATAAATTGGATGTATTATTGAAGAGTGTCGTTCTAAAATTCCCCCGCGATTAAAGTTGATTTACGTACTCGACGAGTGTGAATTCTGAAGTGGTTGATCTTTTGGTGCCTGTTACATTGGCGGCCAAAATTGCGTAGCAAACCTATAAGTGATGGCATCGTTAGCCAATCAGATTGTTTAAATCGGTCCTAATGCTAAAAGTGTTATGGAAATTCAAATCTCACCGCCAGGACTGCGTATATGCAAAAGTCATAAGCTATCGTTATTTGTCAGTTTCACATTCTTTTCATCACGAACATAATCTGCGATACGATTGCGTTTGAGATTACGTTTTACTAATCCGTTATTCTTTTATTATATCACTAAAAATACCTAACATTACCTCTAATATTATAAATTAATGGATATTTTTAAAATTCAAATTGAACAGTGTAAAATACCCATTGCCACCTATATTCCATACCATTTCTTGCTTTTTTTGTTCTAATTTTTGGCACACAGACCCCTCTGCCCTGCGGTGGCGCAGTGTGGTAACGCGTTCTCCTATTGCGCGGCTAATCCGGGTTCGACTCCCAGCAGTGCAAAAAGAACGCTTACTCAGAGATCTCATAAAGATCGCACTGCTCACTGTAGTCCGGGGTTTGGTTCCCTAGGCCTTAAGAGGTTCGGATTCCTCGGAAAACAGTAGGTCCCGGCGCAGCATGACCACTGTAGTCTTTGAGCCGTAAAACCACAAAGCAAGCCCTTATCCCCTCAATCTCGCCCCCCACCCCATTCATTCCCTGTCAGTTCATTTTCTTTTCTATTAATTATACTGTTAAGTAATTTGAAATTTTAGACTGTGGTAACTGTAAATATCAAGATGATGTCTTGCTGCTGCGTTATGTTGTTTATGTTAAATTAGGGTTTGTTATTATTATGTTTGTTGTAATGTTAAATTAGAGGCCGTGCAAGTATTACCTAAGAACCTTTGGAGGAAGGGGTTTGAGATTTGCTTATTTTTTCTAACAATGGGCAGAAGGCTCTGAATCATGTTTACATAAGATACAAACAATAATAAAACTAACACATAGTTATAAGGTGACAACCGCCCTGACGGAACTGCAATACTTAGATATATGACACACTGTGAGTAGAAGACATAAAATACACGTAATCACAGCAAAATACTTGATGATTTAAATTAGTGGCTTTAAACGTTTTTTTTCACTTGGGGCTTGTTGTGACCTTCCTGACATTTTTAAATTATAATGAATGTTTATTAAAGATGGAAAATTTTTTGCATTGTAGCCAATGTGGTAATATCATTATTATTATTATATATATATGAGATAATTATCAGAAATATACACGGGTGGCTCTGTGTGCCGACCATTTGGCAATTGTGCTAACCCTATGAAGGGAAATAATACCTCATATATAAAAAACAATGTCATCTAATTTAATGAACGTGTTATTTTTAATAAATATATTTTTATAAAAATTCACTTTCCTTATGTTACATGCTATTTGCTTACAACGCAAGTTTAATACGCTGATGTAAGATTTCTGTGGGTGGTGGCATATGATCACCAAAATAGCTATTACACATTAAAACTTTTTAAATGCGATAATTTGTTGTGATTACTCTCTATTTATTAATAAGCATTTAATATTATAGCGAACTTATAAATAAATGCTCAATATTAGAGTAAAAATGTAAATAAGTATTATAATTTGCATCACACGTTGCATTCTTATTTCAAAAACTTAAAAGTACCAAAAAATTAGAGAACCGAAACCTTAGGGTTAGAATAAGGATGGGGGGAGGGGGCAGGCATTTGCTTATTTTCGCCTACACAGGGGTGGGGGCATAAAATGGTCAGAAATATTCTTCTGTAATACTTGAATGGCACCTTATGCATGGATAGCCCCCCCACCTACTCCTCTCAAACGCAAGAGAAAAGATGAAAAGGAAAACAGCACTCTCGAAATGTATTTCTAAGGGCAAAAATATGTGTGCAACACCGTATTTTTGGGGACACAAGCCACCAGTGGAATCACCCTGCATATGGATTAACTATATCCAGTTTCAGAATTCTGGAGAATTCTCAAGACACTAGTAGTATAAGCCTGCTAATTAAATCTCATAATTATAAAATATAAAATTTAAAGGAAAATAAAGCGTTTACTTACAATTTGCATTACTAAACAATTGTCTGAAAAGCCAACAAGAACATCACTGATTTCTTACGAAAATAAAATCTTTTTGGCATAATTAAGCATAACATAAAGAAAAATTATTTTTTTCATTATCAATTATTTTATTCCTTATAAGGCTTTAATCATGCAGTCAGACAATGCATCAAATATTCAAAGTTATAGCATATTATTCATGCAATTTTTGATCACATGAGAAAAACGTGGTTACAATAAATATACCATACAATATAAAATACAATTTCAAAAAATGAATTCACAAAAATTAGCTTTGAACATTACAGGACAACTGATTAAAAATTTATTGCTTATATGAGAAAATCCAATTACAAATGGTTAATACATAAAAACAGGTTATCATATAAATGTTAATGCATAGATATTAGATGATGGATTTACTAATGCCAAGTTATTCGACGCACGAAGTTGGCTACATGCAAACTTTTTAGTCCATGCATGTGGGGAAAAGAAAATTTTCAATTACAGTTGCCCCCCTCCCCCCCCATCATATAAAGGATCTGACCATTTCAAGATGATTAAGCATAAAATTAGTTTCCGCAATGTATATATAAATTAAGTTTCCAATTTAAACAAATTATTGCTAGGCTATATATTAACTTTGCATAGGATACACAAAAGTCATGGACTAAAATAAAATTGCTCTCTAAATTAGGTACATGAGAACTTTACTGAACCACTTTTATATACTTCTAGTTAAAAGATGATAAATTCTTGTTTAAGATATAACTTATTTGTAACATTGTATACAAAAGCCCATCCTGTATAAAAGCTTATATTTTGCAATAATTTTTCTCTTATTATTAGTAAAGCAGTTACTGTATACATTTTTATATTAGAAATTAATATAGCATACAAATAATAAAGAATACTTCGATATTGAATGTTCAAAAGATTTGCAATATTCGATCTGTTTTCATGTTTACCTTCCCAAACATATAAAAACACCTTCAAAAATTCATTTTCTAAGTTGAGTTTAAGTTTCATTTACAGTTTTTAACAAAGGAAAGGAAATAGTTTATTGAATTTATTAAAATATTGTCCCTTAGAAAATATACATTGAAAATAGGTTTTCGAACAAAATTGTTTTAAAGAACAATTTAAGAAAAACAAAATTTTTAGATCAGGAGGATAAAGAACCTGCCCTTTAACACATTCGATGCAGCTTTTAAACATACACTTTGTCAATTATGTCTCTTCATTATTTGAATCTCGATGTTTAAAGGAGAACATGACTTTTTTTTTTTTTTTTTTTTTTTAAAGTTTACAGATGAAAACAACTTTCCTGTTTGCAGTAATGTTTGATCCGCAATTTAAACTTTTGTGAGTGAACTGTATCTATGCTCATACACAATTATGCACTCATGAAAGTTTAACTCGGATCAAATATTAATACAAATAGAAAAGTGTTTTCCTTCTGTAAAATTTTAAAAGTCAGAAATTTCCTTTCAGTATCAAGCAATTTATTTATAAATTATACATTAAAAGCACATACTGTAATTATTTAAATTATCTTTAAAAGAACAATGCATTAAAAAATGAACCACTCATACCAATCAATCCATTGTCCTATAATTGGTGTGTCATCATACACAATTATAGAACAATTGATAGAGAATCCAAAAAGTAATAAGCAGTTCCAAAGTTAAAAAATCCTCTATTCTTTTCCTAGACTTTAATCCTATCTTGGAAACATTGGAATAATTTTTAAGAGAGAAAAAGTATATGGTTGAAATTCCTCTGAGAGCAATCTTGAAATGTGACTTTTTTTTTCTGCCAGGAAACGAATTAACAAAGACATGAATTTAATTAAAACAGTTGTCATTTATATCAAATGTGAATATTCTGCAATTAGAATAACAATAGTAAGACAAAGCGAAAGGTTTAGTTTTAATTTTTACAATATTTTTACAAATTTTTATATTTCTTAAAATGACAATGTATGGCAATGAAAAGAACCAGAGTATTGTGGACTCAGAACCTTTCGATTACATGTTGAATGTTTTGCCAACTGAGCTATGATCTACACTCAAATAATATATAAATAATGAATTAAGTAAATATCAGCAGCATGTTTTACATAAAAAAAAATGGATGTATTTTATATTTTGCTTGTATTATAATTTCTCCTTAAAGGCTGTTGTGATTAAACTTATGAGACACACCTTATATTAATATATACTATACATAACAATTTGAAGATAGTGCAGATTCGGTACAAAACTGCAGCACTAACAGGTAATAAACTTAGGATCATTACGAGGTTTCTCAACAATACTAATGCTGTAACCATAGTTAGTACAGATGTACACTACTGCCTGTAATGGTAAGAACCAATGTTTACCTAGGTGTATCACTTATTATTTAATTCGTTCATTCTGGTGCCGAGCAGCCATCTAGAGTGTGATTAGTAATCTTGCCAAAACCCTTCAGAACTGGTTTCTATTGATGATGTCACAGCAATATGATTTTCCATAATCCGCACAATGCCAGCCACTGGTCATTTGGAAGCCAGGCACACCCAGCAAGTTATAGACCAAGTTGGTAGTGTTTCATCTAGAAAAAAAATTAGGGCAGGGCGCATGGCCTGATAAAGCGCCATTTATTTACTTTGGGGGGAGGGGCGCTTATAATACACGGATACTCATGATGAATATCCACGGTTACATCAGCTTTACTGTTAACTCCTTTAAACAACGTCTTAAATGATTTAGTTCCTATTGCTGCTTTCTTTAAATTTTTTTAGTTTTTGTTTGCAGGTAAGTTTTTTTTTTTTTAAATCCAGAGTTAAGTATAAGCAAAAGGTGAGAGGAAATTGTGTGCAATTGTGACCTAACGGCAGTGTTGCCAGATGACAAGATTAAAAAATCTCAACTTTGTACAAACAAACAAAACAAAAAAAATTAAATTATTATAACTATAATTTAGTTAAACATTATCCTATACTATATGACAAGTAAGAGTAATAAAATAGGGATGTAAAACATGCTTAATTTAGTGCTTAAAGACAAACAAATTGATTTTAACAAAAATTTGACCTGAAAAATACGTGGAACCGCTAACGTTTATCGCAGTAGTCCGTGGTTGAAAGTCTACAAACCTGGCAACAGTGCTTTGTTTACAAACATTCGTCAGCAATCTGGTTTTGCCAAAACAACCAGTGTTATTACAGAAATGAAATGCTGGAGTACAAAATTTTTATAAATCAACAAATTTCATCACGCGTTTTGGATTCTAACGTGGGAATTTGAATCATCATCGGGGAAGGATGGTGCGTTATTTTCCGAGGGTTGGGTGGGACATATGGGCACAAGGGCGGACAAGTTGAAGGGCAGGGCGTCGTGCCCTTCTATTTCGCTTTAGATGAAATACTACAAGCTGGTTAAGTTTCATAAAGCATTTCTAGACTGTGTAATAGGTTTCCAGAAAATGGAAGTGTATTTTGACAGCAAGGCTAAAGTTGCCCATCTTTAACTTCAGCAAATTATGACCAATATTAATCTTTAACTCTGAGAAAAAACAGAAGACTGAATGCAACCCAACTACAGTGTGAATTGCTTATATGGAAAAACAAAGAAACCAATCCCTGTTTTGTAAAAGAAAGGCACCACTATGGTAGAGGTGGACTTAAGGTTTGGGATGGTATTTTCACATTAGAATGTTTCATGGGTGCCCATATGAGTACTTTTAGGGGGGGGCTGAAAAATTATTACCTCCTTCTCAAAGCTGTCGAGAATTTTAGTGAATGTACAAGATACCAAAACGCTACAAAAATAATTGATACTGCTTGACAATTAGTAATGAGCTAAAAAGTACCTTATTTTAAAATGTGACTGTAAAACTTTTGAAAGTAAATGCATAGCAGGTTCGAGCAAATAAAATTTTTAAATTGATAAGGGGGGCTTGAGCTCCCCTCTTCCCCACCATATGGGTGCCCATGGAATGGTTATACCATCCTGTTCATGAATGGTATAATGACCGGCTAGAAGAATAGGGATTTACCCCTAAGATTTATTGTGATCACTTAAGGTACAGCTATTGGAGATGTATTAATTCTTATGGACAATAATTGTCACCCACACCAATCATATACTGTGAACCATTTTCTTTCTGAAGAGGGTACCAAGCATATGGAGTGACTTGCATATTCAACTGATATGAATTCTACTGAGCATGTTTGGAATGTATGTGGAAGATGCATTGCATCTGGCCGTTTACTTTCACTGATCGTTCAGCAACTTGTTTACATTTTATGGTGCAAAGCCAGCTAGGTCATGCTATGTCAGGACCTGCAGTTTTCTGAGGAATCCAAACCTGTTACCTAGAGATATAAATACCAGACTGCAGTAGGTAGGCAAATATCACATATTCTATAGATTGTGATTCTAACGTTGAAATCAAACCTGAGTTAATGGCACGATGGATGAAAGTGTTATGAGTATGCTACTGTAGTGCTTCAGCAATTTGAAATTGCTCTGCTGGTTAATATGGCAAAGATTTCCCCAAGAATATACAATTTTATCCTGTCCATGCTAAACTGATATGCCACAGCACTTGTCATTAGAGAAAAAGCCACACATATCCTACTAAGATATCATCAGCAACATACGATTTTCTATCTTTGAATGCATATTGGCATGTCTTGCTTGACAAATTTCATTAAAACTGATGTATTAACTTTTGCATTCACAGCCTTTCAATTGTCTGTAGTTATTATTTCAGTTACACAAACATCACTAGCTTTGAAATACAACGTTGCAACTGCATTATCCACCAACTGTTTTGAGCAGCGCATATACATTAATAAACATAGTATCTTAGAAGTGGCTTTAAGTTCACTAATCTAGTCAAATGGGTTTTGGTAAGTAGAGTAGCAAAACAATTAATTTAAATAAAGGGGGCAGACCCCATTTTGGATAATGTGGAAATTCAATTTTCAGTGCGAAGGTAGAAAGAAACAATATTTACCTATGAACATATTAGATATTAATTTTTGCTGGTATGGAAATAGTTCCCTATTTTTAATTCAATTCCACTACAATATTTTTCTAGCCACGATATCCCTCCGGCATTTAATTAAAAGCATGTCTGTGAAAACTCCTAGATTCTCTTCAATAAAACATGAAGCAATCTGCAGTAACAAACTCTAATATTACTGCAGACAGGCTGTAAAGATAATCACCGTAACATCTACTTCGCAACACCAAATATTAGTCGCCAAATTCTTGGTTTTCCAAATGGAAAACCGAGCTAAGAAAATGACAACCCTTTCAATAGGCTTTCATGCTGTTACTCTGGCAACGTTGTTTCTTTCCCAGTAGCAGAAAAAGGGAGAGAAGCTATCAGGAATGATTTGGATAGCCTTGGCATATATATATATTTTTTTTTTTAATGAATCATACAAGATATACTTTTGCTTTTTTGGCACCACTGACACCTCCTGCTGTCGATTGACTTTGATTCGTGAATTTTTATTCTGCATTGACTTTTTTTTAACAACTATTATTTAAATTCATACATTATTAATTTGTTTATTTATTATTTCTTTTTTTATTATATACGTTATTGATTTGTTTCTTCATACGATATTAATTTGTCACATAATTGCTGCCATTTATGGTTTGGATTTTCCAGACTTCGGAGGCAGCTTTGCTGGCCTGGAGAATATGCACAATGACTTCCAAGAGGAAGAGAAAAAAAAACCTCGTTACATAATTGTAGTACGTAATTTTATGAAGAAGCATTTTGAATTTCCTTAATATATACATTAACAAAAAAGGAATTAAAAAATATATCTTACTCTTTAAAAATTTGTAAAAAAAGGACAATTCCAACATAAAGTATTGGTAGAAATAAGTACGAGGGCGAATCAGAAAGTCTTTGCCCCTATTTTTTATTAGCCAAAATAAGGTACATACAGGTAATTACAAATATACATACTATT
>QLNU02015360.1:126784123-126797731 GCA_006491805.2 Dysdera silvatica
TCTACTAATCTATATATCTCATAAAGATCTATTATTTACTGTCCTTTTTAGATTTGCATACTTTCCAAAACATCTTCATAAAGGTAATTTTCTACTCATTTCTCAACGATTGTTGTGTGGTGTGTTTTGAAGGCAACAGTTTTAAGATGTCATTTACCCCCCCCCCGTCCGGTTTCGGTTAACCAATACCACCAGGATACTTATTCGTTGTTTTTGTCACGAGTGACATTGAATTACCAGGGACAAGCCCACTACTTCAAAAACCACAAACTTCGGAGTCATATCGGACAATAAATGCCACTCGGCAATTAATGCACTTACCATGCTTGATGATGGTTTGGCCTATTTTTAAAGGCACTAGACCATCTCTAAGTGTTTCGGCAGGTCTCTGGTCACAAAGATAAAAGTCGCCACTAAAAAACACGGTCTTTGATTGAATATTGGTCCATTTTGGCACAAACAAAATTTTTAAAGAAAATAACTAGATTAAGTAAATAAATTTCCTTTGGGCCCCTGCGCAGGTATACAAAATTTGGCAATACTAGCTAAATCTATTGATGAGTTATTCAGCTAACAGAATAGTTAGACCTATTGAAGAACTCGGTATGCATACAGTATTTCAATTTAAACATACATATGTATCACCAATCTAAACATACAACAATGTTATTACTAATATTAAAAATTAGTAACAATATCGTACCTTGCCTTTTTTTTTTTTACAAAATTCTTGTACACATCACAAAAACTTTGCACTTAGGAATCAACACTATAAACAAATCAATGGGATGATGATGTATAACTCACTGTCTCCCCTCCCCCACTTCAATGTAAATTTTATATGCACTACTTTGAGTTAAAACTTTTTGAAAAAATCTAATCTAAATTTAAATTTTGGTCACATTATGTGAATATCATTCTTATCCTTTGGGATAGTCTACATCAGCATTTCCACTTACATTGACGAAAAAGATGCTGGCTTTTCCCTGACCTTTTCAGCAAAATTCCCTGACCAATCAAAAAATTTCCAACTACATTTTGGTTGCGGGGAAAATGGCTTTATGTTTGTGAGAGATTTAGCTATTCAAAGCCGAAGTTAAGGAAGTTTTCCCATGACTTTCCCAGGTTTTGATAAAAAAAAATTTTGTTTTCCCCTCAGCTTTAGAGACAATTTCAAATTCCCTGACAATTCCAGATTGTGTGGGAACCCTGCTATATGCAAACATTCTGCCGATTTTGAATATTATAAATTCAGTATATATATATTTAATTACAATTCCCCTTCATATTAAACAGAATAGCTAACTTTTTTGCAATGTACAGTAGCATTTCTATTATCTCTCTTTTACCCAGAACTTTCTGTTAAACAATATCCATTTTCATAGCATTTTTTTTCCTTAGTAGAACTACCACCCAAACTGCGTCAAACAAAATTTCATTTCAAATTTTTGTGAGATCTTTTAAAATAAGAACATTCCTCTCATTTCAAATGTATACCCAGTACAAAAATATGCGCTTCTAATTATTATTATAACTAGCATCAGACCTTTGAATTAATGCATTTTCAATTATCCGGAAATATCGATTTACCAACGTCAACTGAAATCTGATTCAGATGATAAAGGTTCTACTGTATTGATAAAGTGTTGGCAATACTTTGGTCACTACTGTTTTTAGAAAATCTTATTAATTTCGCTCCTCCTCATACTAAATCCTGCCACCTTTCAACCAAATAATTGCTCCCTTTTTATTCCTATGTTCACTATATCCTGAAGATTAATTTATCCCTTCCAAGTACCTTCTCGTATCACCGTTTCATAATCTATCACTGTGAATAGGGGTTTCGATCCCATCATTATCAATCATGCAATTACAAAAATTTTCAAAACTTTTACTAACGTAACGCTCACTATTTGCACCCAGTGTATGTTTTTTCTGGAGATAAGTTACACTCCAATTTTTAAAATTTAAAAAACTTTAGGATATCTTTCTCCTTACAATAAAATTCATTCTTCAGCATTCAAAGACGACATTCATACTCTTCAACATTAAGGGTATACTGAATTTTTTGGAAATGCAATCGTTCATTTATTTCTGTTCATTGATGAGAGAATAATCATAATTTTAAGTTTTCGAAACCTTCAATCATTTGTCAACCTAGATTACCTTTGGAGTTGAACTTTCTGGAAACTTCTCATATTATGAACAATTAAACAACTTTGTTAATGATCATAAATATGCCCCCAGCTTCAGTATTGCATGGAAGACACTAGTAAACATCACTGACCAATTAGCAACCCCCCCCCCTTTTTTTTTTCAAAATTTCCCTGTATTTCTTGGCTTTCAAATATTTCTACCAGTCAAATATTTTCTACCTATCAGTAGATAGTTCTATTGCCAGACGCCAGACAACAACAGTTGCATGAAATAGCTGCATTCTGAGTTCATTTAGAGTACATTCCAGTCAATTTTTAACGAAAGACAGTGGTGTTTGTCAAAAATGCATGCCAACTAAAAAACATGTTAACACCTTGTTACTGATATATTCGATGCATTTTAAGTAGTGCTATATCAGTTTTATGCTTATATACATAATAGTTTTTCAACATACTTTTATGGCACAAGTTCATTTTTTTAAGTAGTGCATATATATCTATATAAACATAAATAAAACAGTCATTCATAACATAAATAAAAGGTACGTTAAAGTACAGCAGAATATTGATTATCGAAACTATAGGTTAATTGGAACAAGGTTTTATGTCCAATTTTTTTTATTTCATCTGATACCTATTCTAATGTTCAATTATTAGAACTACTTTCGATTCCAATTAGTTTTAATATCAACATCCTACTGTATAAGCAACTTAGTTAACAAATTTAGCAATAGATTATAACCAACTAATACCTTAAGTTTTGAAATATACTTCTGGAATGTGCATATATTACTTTCAAATGAAATCATTAAAACAGTATTAAGTCAATGGTTATAGAATATCCTCCATGAAGTTGTACAAGAATTAATGTATACAAAATGTTCACTACGACATAGCATATTTTACAAATATACAGCAATTTCATTTTCCAACACAATACTAAAAAAACTATGATTATTTGACTTGAACTAAAATATGAAAGAAAAAAAAAACAGTGACTATTCCAATCATGGTAAGTCACATATATATGTATTTTTAAGTTTTCGTTTACTATTTTTATTTCCACTATGTGATCTCATATGCATTTGAAGTTCTTGCTTTGTGATGAATGCTTTTTCACAAAGATTACAATTATGATTTTTTATGCCTATGTGGCGTTTTTTATGTTTATGCATATTGGACTCTGAAAGGAATGCTTTGCCACAGAATTCACATTTATGACGTTTAATACCTAAATGATAATCTTTATGACTAGCTAATGCAGATCCACATTTAAAAGCTTTATCACATAATTTACACTTATATGGTCTTTCATCAGTATGAAGTAAAAAATGGCGTGCTAAACTACGTTGTGCACTATATTGCTTACCACAAATTTCACACTGATAACAATAGCCATCAACGTGTATTTTCATATGCTGTTTCATTAAAGATTTCCATGTAAATCCTTTGTTGCAAATGTTACAAACAAATGGCTTTTCTCCAGTATGAGTACGAAGATGTGCTGTCAAGTAATTTTTATTGGCCAGGATTTTCCCACAAAATTCACATATAAATTCTTGTTTGCTAAAATGTTTTTCTTTGTGATATTTTAATTCATAACCATACATAAATGTTCGATTACAAATATCACAAGCAAAAGTTTTTTCTGGTTTTAGATGCATGCGTGTTATATGACGTTGTAGGGTGACTTTACTACAAAGAACCTTGCCACAAACATGACATTTGTGTGCATCATCACCATTATGAGTCTGCTGTAAGATAAAATTAAAAGCATACAATATTAATTTATGAAACATGTGATGCAATGTAAAATGACTAGATATAAAAGTACCTTTAAAATTTAAACAGATGAAGTCTGAACGGATGTCTCCACTTTATAGCATGTCTTTTTTAGGTATTAAAAAGATTTCAAACAAACAAATATTATATACATAGATATATATCAGAAATCTTTATATACTGGAAGTTTTTGCGAATCCCCCTGGTCATGACACAGAAAAATTGTTTCTGTATATCGAATTCTTTTTTGTATTGAATTTTTTAAGACAAATCAAGATTTTTTGTTCATTAAGCATTTTAAAGTGTCATGGGTTTTCAATTTGCTGAAAATGTTCCACACAGTGGAAATCGTTTATAAAGACAGAAATTTTACAAGAAGTTTAATTTCCTATTCTACTCTATACTAAATGGATCAAGTATAACAATGAAACTTGCTATAATGACGGCGATTTTGTAGTCTACATAGATTCTAAGTAGGGAAATTTTTATCGGATATGACAACACAACAGTCACACACTGGAACTATTTGGGTTCGAGACAACGCTGGAATCACACTGTTTCGTTTAAATAAAAGGAGAAATTGGTTGCATGATTTGATCAAGTGAACTGCATTTTGTTTTTTGTCAAACCTCTAATGCTAAATGCATAGCAAAGTGCGAATGTATTTGAATTCTCTATGTATAGCAATTATAAATAATAACTAACTATGTATTGATGTTTGATAGAGTACAAAAAAGTTCCCAGCTAGCCCTTTCAATTATCCATCTTGGGTTCCATGATGGCGTACAGGAACCCCGCCCAGTGTATTTCAGGACAATGGGGAAATGATCACTGCCAAACGAATCTTATTTGGCTTCCCATGTCCATACCGGGAGAAGAGATAGTGAACAAACTGAAAGGTCTATTGCTGAGAAACTTAGGTTTGCAGAATGTATGCATGTGGGTGTTCCAGTATTCATTATTGTAAGTGATTGGTTGTAAATGAAGGCTTCTATTGTACATCCTCTTTGATTGGTGTTATCACAGTCCCATAAAGTGCTGTGAGAGTTAAAATCCTTAAAGGAGGAGGAATGGGGGTCGGCAGCTGATTAACCAAATCATAGAGGGAGTTCAAATTGATATTTTGGTTTGGTGAAATATATATAGAACATATTGTAATTTCAGCAGCCATTGAGAGGCAATTGGCTATTGCTTGTAGTGGTGTATTGAGGTTAATGCTTGAAAATTTATCGATCTGTCATTCGTTGGTTTTTTTTAGAAATCATGCAGCATTAAAGAACTGGAGAGAAGTATAGGGTCACAGGCTGCGTTATATCCATCACAACCGGAAAACTAGTTACAATGGGGTTTTGCCTGCATCCCCGAGGTGGTCGTTCGTGACACTATAACCCCAGTGTCATTCAGCCCTCAGCACAACCTCACCTTGACTTGTATGCATTCAGCACCCAAAGATACTTATCTGTAGTAAACAGCAGTATGTTTGAGTGGCTCCCTCACTACATGCAAGAAACCTACATCGAGGGGTTCTAACTTTGTGGTAGCATAAAAGGTTATGTTGAATGGCCTAGTTTTCTGATGCCAATTTTAAAAAGTACCAAAGGATAGCTGTACCTGATACGACAACAGCAGTGTTTGTAGTGGCCAGTATTGTGAATAATTAATACTGTCAAAATGCCTGTTATAAAAAAGCAAAATTTCGATATTTGTTCTTTTCAAAACACTTGCAGTAGCAAATACAGATTCATACAGTAAAAGGATCATGCTATTTGAGCTTTGTATTATGAAATTGTTGTAACTCACACATTAAATGTACAAAGACATTTTCAAAAAAGAAAAAGGAAAGAGGAATTCTTTTAGTGGTATCAGAAACACAAAAAATCTAAGTAACTTGTATTAATTGATAGATAGTAAAATAAACATTAACAATTTAGTGGATGTAGGCTAGCACACAGAATAAGATTGCAGTATTACTTCGGCACAATATTTCTTAACAAGTTGCCAATCCCTGATGCAGGATAATTTAAAAAAAAAAAAAAAAGAAAGGAACTTACGTATTAGCCTGTCGACCATTTTCGCCAAATCAAAAACCTTCATCAAATGTTATAAAACAGAGCCAATAATGAAAAAACATTCCCGCGCATGCTCAAATACAATAACCTTGTTTATAAGTTCTCTCTCTCTTTTTTTTTTTCGTGTGTGTGTGTGTGTGCGAAATGATTAAAATTTGGAATCTACCTTCTATGGAAGTAAACACAGGAATATTTTCACAGTTATAGGATTATTCCATAAAAAAAAAAAGAGCGTATTAACAGGTACGATATGTCTATTTAAAAACAGACTAGAAATGAAGATGCAACATTAAAGGTTGCAACAAACGAATATCAATACAAAAAAGAACATGGTTAGAAGCATCCAGAATTACAGTCAAAACCCCATATATGCAAAAAATATCAAGCCTAAAATTTTCTCCTATCTTTTTAACGTTATGTAAACTCGCTTAATTGCAATTTTATACATGCAAAAACCACATATATGCAAGCATTTTTGAAGCCAAATGAATGTTTTATTATAGAATTTAAACCGGATATATGCAAACAAACTTTATGAACAAGTTTTCATCCACAGAAAATGTGTAGTTGGCAACTCTATTTTTAAGGATTGGCTTTCCCCATCGGAAATAGCTGTCAACCCTTGTCGAAGTGTCACGTACCAGCTTATTTATGGCTTTGTTTACGGTTCCCCCGCTTTCTAATAATAATAATAAATAGATTTTATTTATCACAGGAGACATACAATGCACACAATCTGTAAGGATATGTTTATGAATTACAGTAGATAAGTTTCATGTATAATAAATCGTGCATACCGACTTACACAATATGCCTGTATTCGGAAACACTATCAAATTTTGTATTCGTAACTGGCGCAGTGAATTGCGTATCTTGTGTTTTATTGGTCTACAAAATACTTAGTCTATTTGCAAGTTTTTTGCTTTCTTCTTTTGCACTTTTCGGTTTATATTTATTGTGAACATGGCAGATGAAAAGAAATCAACATATCTGCTTAAATATTGATCAAAAGTTGGCGATTTTAAATTCTTTGAAATCAAACAGTAAGACAAAGATATAAATAACAAAAGAATATGGTTGTAATTTGTCCACTGTTTTCCACAAATACAGTATATGAGTTTATGTACTATATTCATAGGTGCAAACTTCTAGAAATAAAAAATCTGCAGTCAATAGCGTGCGCAGACCGGCCACCATTTTTTAATTAAACAAAATCATACATAATTTATGAAAAACAGGCACAATGAGGAAATTAAGTATTTATTAAATTAATAATAATAGAGGATTAAACTGTATTAAACGCAATATTAATTCTTAGAATTTACAAATGCTGTAGTGCAAGATTTTGGATTTTCGAGAAATTTTTTTTCAAATACATTCTCGTAACATTTCACATGTTGTCTGCATTTAACTATTAGTAAATTTTCTAATGTGTCATCAGACATGGTTGACCTGAAGTCAGTTCTAATTTTCTTCACTTGACTGAAGACTCTCTCGCATGCTGCATTACTGTGAGGGATCGTAAGTATTGACAGCATAACCTGAGAAAGTCGTTTAAATTTTAATTCACAAGTATCATTTTTTATTTTACCTATGGCTGCCCATTGTGCATCAATGCTACCTTCATTACTCACAGTTTGTGGAACTTTAAAAGCCTGGAACTCGCTGAATTCTGTTTGTAAAGCATCAACAGCTTCATCTTCTGTATTATTGAACAAAAGAACAGGAAATTTTTCTGTAAAATATTTTAAGCTGGAAAATGATGCATTTTCAAAATTCGATATTTGTGTAACCTCTGCATGATGTAACACTTCTAACTCAAAAGGAAATTTATTGTGCATGTAGTCACATGCTGCTATGAAATAGCTTCTGACGTTTTCATAAAATTCATTTTTATCATGGATGTTAAAATCTTGGATTACTTTCAGTGTTCCATTTCCAATTAAGATATCAACATCTTTTTGATTACTCCTCTCATGATAGTGGACTTTCAAAATATCACTACATAATTTTGTGACGCTTGGTTTTACAAATTTCACTAGCATTCCCCTCTAAAATTTTAAGAGACAAGATTTTAGCATATGAATATGAGGTTCCGCAGACTGAAGTTGAGCATTTGCTTTTTAAAATATAGGCACAGTATAAGATAAAAATAAACAGAAAGCCTTATTGATATCTTCCGACAGAAAATAAAACAACCTTTCTTCACGAGACATGGAGTTTTCAGTTTTTTGTTTCTTAGAAATATCCACATAATTTTGAGCTTTCCTTTTTAATTTCTGCGATGCTTTTTTGCTGTTACGTTCTTTCACTTTATCTGCATTTTCAACCAAAACTTTGATAGAGGGAATAGTAAAGAAAGAAAGTGGGGTGATTTGATTCCTTTTCATGGCCTCTTCCTTAAAAAAACTGATCAAAGGTTGCCACTGCTGGATTATACGCTCTAAGCACTTTCCAACAGACAACCAACGAGTGCTAACGTGTTTTAGTACCTTTTTTATATCAGTCTCATGAAATTCTTGAAGAATTTTCAACCTATCTTTTCTTTTCGAACTCTTTTGTAAGTAATAGTAAATGTCTACCAAAATTTCATCGATTTTAAATGGCAAACATGCAGCACTCTTTTCAGCTGCTAAGTTAATAAGGTGGCAGGAACAGCCCATAATTTCAATATTTTGGTGATGATTCTTTAACACCGCTGCTACACCTGCTTTTTTTCCTATCATAACAGGTGCATTATCACAGCTAAAGGCAACACAATTAGAAATCGCAAGGTTTTTAGATTGTAAAGCACTTACCAGAAGATTTCCAATATTTAACCCAGTAGCATCTTCTTTCAAAGATGGCATAGATAAAAGACAATTCACAATTTTTTCACATAAAAAAATCGAAGAAAGTTACCACTATTGAATACAGCTTTGAATCAACATCGTTGCTTCCATCAGTTGCAATTGAAAATGGATAGCACCTTAAATTTTCAACAAGTGATGAGGATTCCTTTGCGGACATTTCTTTCCGAAAGAGAATCCACGCATGATCGCTGCAATTCATTGGCAAATTATGTTCGATCAAAAACAATGTAAATAAACATTCAGCGTTAATCATGGAGGTATCGTTAAATGCAAAAAATGAAGGCTTGATACTATGATTAGACTCTACAGCCTTGAACGTCTTCTTATGTTTAACAGTCTCAGAATGCAAAGTAATATCGTGTTCACCACCGTGAGTAATGCTTATGTCTTTACCGCAACACGTGCAGAAAGCATATTTTGGCCCCAGTCTTGATTTTTGAATAAAATTAAATATCTTCATATATTTGGCTTTAAACGTTTGGTAGTACCTTTTATTAACAGTCGACATCGTTAACGTTGTTTTCAAAAACACCTAAAAACAAAACTTTCTTTCCGGAGCAAAGAAATACCAGATATGTCTAACACATGGCTTCCCTACACAAAGTCACATGCTTGACCAAAACCTTATCGATATAGCGCATTCTTTCTTGCCTTCCCCAACAACTACAAATACAGATGCATGATTTCGTTGTGCAGGGGCATCACTCTACGTCATAGCTGGAGCTAAAATTCCACACTATGCCACGTCATGCATGCGCCGTCAATGGCAGGCAAATTTTTCCGACTTTTTTACCGATATTTGCATTTATTTATGCATATTTATTATTAAATATGCACATACGTACAACAATTTAAATAAACGCGCATCAAGAAAAATAGGTATTTAATTTTTTTAAAAAAAACACTGGGGATTTTAGACGAAATCTCCGAATGTCGTTTTCGACTGGAAGATCAATAAAAAATCGGAAGCCTTCAAGGTAAATCGGAAGGATTGACACCTATGTATATTATTTCTGGTTATTTTTATTAATAGAGTAATAGTACTGTGCATTATAAATATTGAAATAATGTGTATGATTTATAAAATTAGAAATAAGAATATCTAATTTAATAATAAAATTCAATAAAAATTTAATGAGCAAATTATTTCCACGCTATAGTTCAGAGAATACCGCTTTTATGTAAAACCTGCTTATATGTACAGGATTTTGTTGCCGTGTCCATTTGCATATATGCGGTTTCGGCTGTACGTTGGTAACTGTTCTAAGGTTTATTTACAGCTGGTCCAAAGAATTATCTTTTTTTTTTTTGTTAAAATATTGGGGAAATAACACCAATGAATGGCTACATTTAGTTATTTACGTAAATGAACTTTGGTACAAATTCGTCAAAATCTTCACCAATTTCTTAGTCGACAGGCTAACATGTAAGAACCAAATAAACTTTCTTAGCACATTTATAAATTAAACTTTACTTACCATATGAATTTGGTAAGATGAAGGCCAGCCATATTCTTTACCACAAATCATACATTTAAATCTTTTTTCACCAGCATGAGAATGATGGTGACTTTTCAAGATGTTTCCACTAACAAATCTCTTTCCACATATCTCACACGAGTATCTTTAAAATAATAAATTATTACATAAACATTTGGATAATTACTTAAGATTAGAATGAGACACACACACACTCAAACTTTTTATGGGATTATCAAAATGTTCGATAATTTTTTTTTAGCAAATCAAGTAATTTATAAATTTTCATTCTATACTCAATATAATTTAAGATTGGAAATTCATATATACAGTCAAACTCGGGTAATACGAGAAGGTAAGAATATGTAAAATTCCTCGTATTAGCAGGTACTCTTAAAATCCGTGAAAGGAATACAAATTTCAAACCACACACGCCTAATAAAATAATTACTAGAATTAACTTGGGTAATTTTCTTAGTGCAAGATTTACTTTATATCATTTAATAAACATAGAATTTTCAACCTTACCTATATGGGGTCTATTTTTATTACACTGTAAATAAATACACATATGGTCTCATTTCGCTTAATTTCACCTCAATAGTTATTGAAAAAATCAGTAAGTTTTGATTGTTTGACATATTCATTTGTGCATCTCGTATATCCAAGTTTTTTTCCCCCTTCGTTTTCATCGAAAAAGACGAAAAAATGTTATGGAAAAGGGAAAAATCCCATTGAAGTTGGACAGGTATTTTTCTCGTATCAGCCAAGATTCTACTTTTGTACTTGTATAAAGCGTGAAACTCTTAGTAATGTAGTTAAATAGTGAACCAAACTTAACGTGCAGATTGCTCGTTTTAGCCATACTCATACTGGAGTTGGACTGTATAAATAATGCACATAAACTTTCTAATACATAAAATCTTATTTCATAAAATTTAAGTTTCACATAAATACCAAAACATGTGATGATGAAACTTACACCAATCTTGGACCTTCGCAGCAGCTTAGTGGTATCACCATTTTCAGCGACTGCAGGTCTGCCTTACAAGCCCTCAGCAAAGGTACTTCAAGTCTAATTTTGAATATCCTGGCACAACTTAGACAACTTCACCGTCTCCAGAAAAAATGCTTCATGCAATGGATTCCTGCCCATGTGAACCTTGAGTTCAACGAAATTGCTGATTCTTTGGCTAAAAGTGCCAGAGATCTCAACCAAAATACAACAACCCCAATTTCGCTGGCAGACGCAAATGCTTTTGCAAGGTCAAGACTATTCACCCCCTTGAAAATCAAGGCCCATGATCAAATAACTAACCTTGACATTGACAGGAAGACAGCCGCCACTCTCATCAGACTAAGAACAAAACATCATAAAAACATGAAAATTTCTGCAGATGGGACTAAAAAATATCAAAACTGTGGCAGCTGCCTCGACGAGGAACTTACACCACATCATGTTTTCGACTGCCCTGCAGTAGCTGCAGGCCTTCACCTCTTAAACTATCCTACAGAAGAAGATTTATACTCCTTTAATGCCATTGCCATTGCAAAGACTATACAAGCACACCATGAATTATGATTCTATGGGGGATACGACACCACACCAACCAACCAACATGTGATGATTTTTACGATTTATAGACTGTGACAACATCCTTTAAGCTCTGATATTTTTTTTAACGTTGAAAATATTTTTACTGAGGTTAACACATAAAAAAATCACAATGTACATTTTTTTACAATAAATTTTTCTGTCATGTACATATATTTGTGATAATTTTCTGTCACAGAATTATCTAATATATTTTGCCAATGGGCAAAATCAAAAAGAAATTCAATACCAATTTGGTAAAACCTAATTGATACAGTTTTTCTTTTCTGAATTTTATGTTCTGATAACATTTTCAACATTAATTTTTAATTTAATTGAACATATTGAGTCAATATGTTCAACTGCATCTTCAAACTAAAGATACTAAATTATTTCCATCATCTGTCTTTTGGAAAGATGTGATTAAAGCATTTTCAGTGCTCTTTTACAATACAGTAACCAATCTGCTTCGGTGATTTTTTCTTTACATGCATTTTTTTTAACATGGAATATTGTTTTCTCCTACTTTTTTTAATACCTGTTTTTATCCCTCCTAATTTCATAGTTTTGATTAAAAAAAATAACCACAGAGCTCCTGAGTGCTGGCGAAGGACCCTTCCTCATTGATGGACCATGGAACTCGTAGCGGGCCCCCTATGTCCTCTAATTCCGTTTTTCTCTTACTTTTTTATCATTGTTTTTCCTCTATTTCTGTAGTGTTAATTACAAAAAAATAACCACGAAGCTCCGGTGACAGCCTCTCCTCGTTTATGGACTGTGAAACTCCTAGTGGTGCTCGGCATCCTTTGATTCTGGTTATCTCCTTTTTTCAATACTACCAGTTTTTTTTACTAATTTAAATACAACTTTGTTTTTTTTCTTAATTTAAATACAATTTTGCTTTTTTCTTCCAAATTTAAAATTGTCATTTTATTTAGAAACGAAACACTCGCTAAAACGAAACTGGTTACCGTATTGCAAAAGAGCACCGAATATTCAGCTAAACAGAGTCAGAGCTTCGTCAAAAGTAACTCACTCTCAGAACATTTTCTTGACTTACTCATAAGCTTCCTAACTGCCCATCAGGTTCAGCCTCAACTGAGAGGATTGTTTCAGTCTACGGTCTTGTTTGGAACAGACTGAGAAATCGTTTTGAGGAGGAGAAACTGCGGAAACAGCATATTAACGCTACCCTGCCTAACTCCTTCCAAGGACGTCGCCAAAACTCAAGCTATACCGTCTCCTAAAATCAGTCTGAGAACTTTGTATAGCTCCATTCATCTAGCAATATATGATATATATATCTTATATAGTAAAAGATAAAAGACAATATATGAAAAGGCTAGTCAGTATGAACTATGTTATACAAGTTGCTAGAGCTAAAATTATTCGACATCATAGAATTTAAATCGCAACTTTGTTCTAATTATAATTTTTTAATAATAAGTGTTACAGATATCTCCACTTAAAAGATGCCATAAAATAATTACTTACTATGCATTACAGGTCACGGTAAACTAAAAAGCTAGGGTATCTAAGTATCATGAGAATCTAAAAAACGATCCAGAGAAACGAAATGCTTATTTAGAAAAAAACGGAGGTATAAGAAGAGAACAAAAGAAACAAATATTTTAAGCCAGCTGACAAAATAGGGAAAAAAATTATTAAATGGAAAGA
>QLNU02015360.1:126818400-126828972 GCA_006491805.2 Dysdera silvatica
TTTCCATTTTCTGATTTTATATATATATATCATCATCATCATATTCAACCATTATCTATCCACTGCTGGATGAAGGTCTCTCCAAATGCTTTCCACACAAGTCTATCCTGGGCCATTCGTTTCCACGTCACCCCAACCTGTTTTCTTATTTCATCCACCCATCTAGTTTGAGGACGTTTTCTAGGTCTTCGGTGGTCTCTTGGAATCCAGTTCAGAATTTCTGTTGTCCATCGTTGATCAGTTCTTCTTGCAATATGCCCAGCCCATCGCCATTTCAGCCCTTTTACTTTAACAATGATGTCCTCTACTCTAGTTTGCTCTCTCACCCAAGTGTTTCTTTTTCGATCTCTCCTAGTTATTCCAAGCATGCACCTCTCCATGCTCCTTTGCGTTGTCTGTAACTTTCGTATTGCTCCAACTGTTAGACTCCATGTCTCTGATCCATAAGAGAGGACTGGCAATACACACTGGTTGAAGACCTTTCTTTTTAGACACAAAGGCAATTTCCCCTTCAGGATAAAACTGTTTCTTCCAAATGCACTCCAGCCAAGTTTAATACGTCTGTTGAGTTCTTTCATAATGTTGCCATCCATTGAAATCAGCTGGCCAAGGTAAATATATGAATCAGCAATTTCTAGCTCAATGTTGTCAACTTGTATTTTTGTTTCCTCTACAAAATTATTGAACATGATCTTAGTTTTTTGTAGGTTCATCTTGAGTCCAACTTCTTCACTTCTAGTTGAGAGCTCTTTGCACCACAGTTCTGAGTACTAATGGGTCCGTTGAAAATCAAAGGCCTTCTCATAGTCAATAAATGCCACACACAATGGAAGTTCATATTCATGTGTTCTTTCAATTAATTCTCTTAATACTTGAATATGGTCCACTGTACTGAATCCACTTCGAAATCCAGCTTGTTCTCTCGGTTGAGCTGCATCTAATTTTTTCTGCAGGCGATGTGTTAGCACTTTTGTGAAGATTTTATAAATAGCAGGTAACAAGCTAATTGGTCGGTAATTTTTTAAATCCTCTTTATCACCTTTTTTATGCAAAAGAATTACTGTTGCAGAATCCCATTGGTTTGGTATGTTACCACTGTTGAGGCATTTGGTAAAGAATTTTGCGAGTATGTCTTCTACATGTTCTCCAGCTTCTTTTAAGATATCTAATGTAATGCCATCATCGCCAGGGGATCTTCCTTTCTTCATACTTTTTATTGCAAATGCTACTTCTTTTAAGATTTTAGGAGCTGTTCCTTCGACTATTTCAGAGTCTTCGTTTAATCCACTGTATCCTTCATATAGTTTTCTGTAGAATTCTTCAACTCTTCTAAGTATTTCTTCCCTATTTCTTGTTACAGTGCCATCCTCTCCTTTTAATGCAATGATGTGTTTCTTCCCAATAGACAAACTCCCTTTAACAACCCTAAGGCTCTTGTTGCTTTCAATGGCCTTCCTTACTAACTCACAATTGAATTTTCTTATATCTTCTTTCATGTTTTTGCGCAAAGTTTTAATATATATATATATATATCATCATCATCATCATATTCAACCATTATCTATCCACTGCTGGATGAAGGTCTCTCCAAATGCTTTCCACACAAGTCTATCCTGAGCAATTCGCTTCCACGTCACCCCAACCTGCTTCCTTTCTTTATTTCACCCACACATCTAGTTTGAGGACGTTTTCTAGGTCTTCGGTGGTCTCTTGGAATCCAGTTCAGAATTTCTGTTGTCCATCGTTGATCAGTTCTTCTTGCAATATGCCCAGCCCATCGCCATTTCAGCCCTTTTACTTTAACAATGATGTCCTCTACTCTAGTTTGCTCTCTCACCCAAGTGTTAATATATATATATCATCATATTCAACCATTATCTATCCACTGCTGGATGAAGGTCTCTCCAAATGCTTTCCACACAAGTCTATCCTGAACAAATCGCTTCCACGTCACCCCAACCTGTTTTCTTATTTTTATTCCCTTGTTATTCCAATTTATCAGCTGAAAAATCATCTGTAAAGCAAAAGTAAAAAGTTTTGGAGAAATGGTATCTCCCTGCCTCACCCCTTTGCCAAGTTTGATAGTTTGCTAAGAATCACTGGAATGGCCCAGGCTACCATTTGTTATTGACCTTGGCTACGTATAATGGACGATCCCTTGTTTCTGAAGTAAGACTTCAGGAATTTAAAGAACTTGAAAAGATCAAATGGGACATTGTAGGACTCAGTGAAGTTAGAAGAAAAGGTGAAGAGTTGGTGGAACTGAAAAGCGGACATTTGTTTTATTATAGAGGAACGGAAACTGGAAGAACAAGTGGTGTTGGCTTCTTAATCAACAAAAGAATTAAAGACTGTCTTCTGGAAGTTGAAAGTACATCAGATCGAGCAGCGAGGCTTGTTGTTCAACTAACCCAGCGATACCAACTTCAAATAGTACAGGTATATGCACCAACATCAAGCCATACCGACGAAGAGGTTGAAGAATTTTATGAAGAAATCAAAGAGTTACACACCAAAGGGAAACAACATATCAAGCTCATCATGGGGGATTTCAATGCAAGAATTGGACAACAGGAACAAGGAGAGACATCGGTTGGTAAATACGGATATGGGGAAAGGAATGAACGTGGCGATCAACTCATCGAATTTGCAGAAGCTGAAAATCTTAGCATCATGAATTCATTTTTTAAGAAGAAACCGCAAAGAAAATGGACATGGAAACACCCCAATGGAGGAACCAGCGAAATTGACTATATCCTGGCAAACAAGAAATCAATTATTGAAGATTGCAGTGTACTGAACAGATTTAATACTGGAAGTGATCATCGAATGGTGAGATGTAAAGTGCACTTAAATACTAAATTAGAACGACAGAAGCTCATTAGGAAACAAGTAAGTAAGAGGGTGGATTTAAAGAAATTAAAAGAAAATACCGAGGCATTCAAGTTGGAATTAAAAAATCGCTTTTCTGCACTGGAAGGACTTATTGATGAAAGTGATATCTCAGAAGCAAATGAAAACATTGTTAAGACAATAGTTGAAACTGCTGGGGAAATTGGTGGTGTAACCTGTAAAAAGCACAATAGCAAATTATCTGAGAAGACGAAACAGCTCATGAAAAGGCGAAGAGATATGAAGGTGGACAATCAAAATACCAGTTCCAGGATTGAGTACATAGAACTTTGTAAAACTCTGCGCAAAAGCATGAAAGAAGACATAAGAAAATTCAACTGTGAGCTAGTAAGGAAAGCCATTGAAAATAACAAGAGCCTTAGGGTTGTTAAAGGAAGTTTATCTGTTGGGAAGAAACACATCATTGCATTAAAAGGAGAGGATGGCACCGTAACAAGAAATAGGGAAGAAATACTTAGAAGAGTTGAAGAATTCTACAAAAATCTATACGAAAGTAACAGTGGATTAAACGAAGACATTGAAATAGTCGAAGGAACAGCTCCTAAAATCTTAAAAGAAGAAGTTTCATTTGCAATAAAAAATATGAAGAAAGGAAGAGCCCCTGGTGATGATGGTATTACATTAGATATCCTAAAAGAAGCTGGAGAATATGTAGAAGACATACTTGCAAAATTCTTTACCAAATGTCTTAACAGCGGTAACATACCAAACCAATGGGATTCTGCAACAGTAATTCTTTTGCATAAAAAAGGTGATAAAGAGGATTTGAAAAATTACCGACCAATTAGCTTGTTACCTGCTATTTATAAAATCTTCACAAAAGTGCTAACACATCGCCTGCAGAAAAAATTAGATGCAGCTCAACCAAGAGAACAAGCTGGATTTCGAAGTGGATTCAGTACAGTGGACCATATTCAAGTATTAAGAGAATTAATTGAAAGAACACATGAATATGAACTTCCATTGTGTGTTGCATTTATTGACTATGAGAAGGCCTTTGACTCTATTAAAACATCAGCAGTCATCAACTCTTTAAGATCAACAGACATTGAGGATGTGTACATTGACATGGTGAAACGTGTGTATAAAAATGCAAGTGCAAAATTTCGGTTACATAAAGATACATATCCTTTTTGTTAGAAGTTTATGGGAAACGGAGTAGAAATAACCAAATATGTATTTAAATATTAAGTAATCAATGAGAATATAATCAATAGTAGCAAAGGTGATAGAGAGAGAGAGAGAGAGCAGTTTGTTTATTATATGCATTTATACTTTTTCACTTTGCTTTCTACAAGCCTTTTGGGAAGTCTTGCAGACAAATTATGACTACAAATCAATGAAAATTGCAACCCCGCAGAATATACTTTTGAGTACTGCAATAATTAATTATTGCTTTACCCAAGAGCGGCTGCTTATATTACTTTATCTTTAGTTTGCATGATATATATTCAGCTCAATACAGTATTATTTAAGTAAAATATAAAGTATTATAAAATGGATATTAAATATAGCCACTCTCTTCAACAAATTTTCCAATCAATAACGATTATCCGCAGTTCACTTTTAGGCTTCCTTTTCCTGGCATACGCATAGGTTTCATTTTTAAGGGGTAGATGATATTTTGTTTCCTTAGTTAGAGATACTTTGAGATGAAATTTTTATTTTTACACATATAACAATTTACACGACGTAGAAAAAGATGGGAAAAATTGGGCACCCTTTTGAACTTATATCATTCTTGCAATTGCCGTGAATGGAAATCCATAAAAAATTCATATTTTGATTTTACACGCATTGAATTAATCTGTGCTACATTAATTTCAAATTTTGGTTTTCATTTCGTAAAACATTCCTGACCACTTCTTATTATCACACTTTCCATGTCAAATTTCTACAATTATTTTTAAATGGCAAATTTTACATAAAATATTTTTAAATGTATTTTACCTGTAAGGCTTTTATATGACAACATATGCTCTTAATTAAAGTGGAAAATGCGTTGAAAAATACATCAAACGTCAATATTATTCTTTTATTCATTTCAGTCATCTTTTGTTGAGTCTGCACAACATTAAGAAGTTTAAAAAAATTATATATTTTTCCATAAAAAAATATAATTAACGTTCAATTTGTTTTTCAGGTGATGCGTATTACAGAAAGAAGCTTTTAATGGTAGCACGAACTATCGTAGGGGCTATAACGACATTCTGGCGACAACTGGACAACAAATTACAGGAAAAGCATACATCACGGTAGCTCAGAGAATAAAGTGCTTGCCTTTTATCTGGTTATTCCGAGTTCAATTCCCCGAGGAGAGCTGAATTGTAAATTTTCTCATATAATAATAAAAATGTCCATTCGTCTGATAGTATATCTTTCTTAGATCTTACAAAAACATCATCTAAGGTACTGATTCATCGTAACTTTAAATCACATATTGTATTGAAATACAAGGAACATAGATTCGCACAAGAGTATTTATATGTTGCAATTTTTTCACTTATTTTAAAAGACAAAAAACTCAAAAAGCTGTGTAAACTATACGATTCTCTGTCTTCTTTTCTTCTTTTTATTAGACAAGTAATGTTTATTTACTTTTTTTTTTACTCTAAGTAACTTCGACCACATAAAACCTGAATAATTTCTATTAGGGATAGTCTTGAATACCCTACCGTGTTTCTAATATTGCATCTACATAAAACTTTTCTATAAATTAGATAAGTCATTTGTACTATACACTTTTTTTTTTAAATAATACATTTATGGCCTCATAGTTATTAAAATTATTATTCATTTTCAGTCAGACAAATCTTTTCCATGTTGTACTATCCTCAACCTCTAATGGTTTGATTAGATGTCATAAATTTAAAATAATAATTCAAGATTCAACCGTTTGGAAAATAATATTATCATAAAATTCTTTTAACCTGTTTACGACTCATAACTCTAATCTGATAAAATAACGTAAAAGTTTTAAACTATTTTGGAAAAATATCTCCTTTATATTGATAATCTTGACTGCATTAAACTACAATGCAAAAGAAATAACGGAAAATTATATTTTTACACGCGAAACGTAAGGTATAGTCCCTACTTCACTGAAATAAATATTAGTGATATCTCCGGTACAGTAAATATTTTAGTAACTAATAGGTTATTCCATTTTCATAAAAAAAAAGCTTACATGGAGCAAAAATTAAACAATTGTCTCAATTCTCGTTAATTATTTTGCTATGACAATTGTCATGCACGTAAAAGTATTTCTCTTATATTTCTTCTTCATTCTTCTCAGAATTTCGATCTCATATTTCTTGATTTTCATTCAGATTCCTGCCCGTTCTTCAAGGATTCTTTTTGAACTATCATTAAGTCTGATTTTTAACAATTATTGACTGTTCAGGAAAAAGGTATTTCGAACGTGACGAATCATTAAAATTTTAATTCTAAAATGTCCACTAAACTAAGTAAAATACTTACAAGACAATAAATATAAACTTGCACCAGAAGATTCCGAAACAGTTGATATTTAAACATCGGTATAATGTTTATAAACAGTACATTTCCTCTTTCCTTCGTCACGTGAAGGCAAAACGAAGAACGAGTGAAAATTCTGAGCTTATATGTCCCATTGTTGGGAATCCCCATCTGGGAAAAAGTCTGGTGCGAGAAATTTCCATTTAAGTAAATCCCGTTTGATAAATGATGATGCAGACATCCCCAACCCCCACGATGACACTAGACGACCACTCCAACTCCATGTTTGGCGAAAATTTTTAAAGGTTTTTGTAAAGGTTCTAAAATGCGTAAAAAGAGTGTATGCTTGCAATGACTACATGCATGTAATCCCTTTCTTTATCGTATTGATCTTCTCCCCTATATCCGCTATAAAACTCGTCACAAATTCGATATGGCAGGTGTCTCGGAACAATTGTCCAAAATTTCCGTTGTGTGGATGTTAAGATCTGCTATAAAGCTGTCTATATTTCAATACTTAAAGGTAAGAATCGTATCCCCAATATTATTTATCAAATCCATATTTTTTATCAAATGCCATGTAAAAGCTGAGAAAAGACGTAACAGGAAAATCGATACTTCAACGAAAAAAGCAGCTGCAGAGAACACAAATCGAACCAACTTGCTAAACCTGTTTTTGTGTAAACTCACGAACAGGACTGGGACTCTACAAAAGTTTTACAGCACAACGTCATGAATCTGGGTAGTAGTTTTTTTTTTTCTGGACAAGATTTTTTGATACTCTCATTTAAACTCGAACTATAGATTTTTCGTAAATAAGAAAAAGAGCCGCCCTCCATGTAAACCGGAGTGTCTTAACCTGCTCGGCCAACTAAACGATGCACATTTTTTCTTATGTAAGATATTATTACCCTTCTCAGGACTAACACAATTTCCAATTGGTCACCAGGACAGACGTCTTGGGGGAGGATCGAGACGGTAGTACGGCAGTATTATTTAACAACCCACATTTAAGCCCAACTATACTTTTTTTTTGCAAAGGAGAAAGAGACACCCTCTGTATAAACCGTAGTGCCTTAACCTGTTCGGCCGTCGGAACATAGGAGCAATGCTCCTCTTTTATAGGTATAAAATTCGTTACATACAATTTCCCATAAAAAATTGGAAAACATATACCCCAGTGGCTTCATAAGTTGACCAGTTAGCAGTTGTGTATGTAACGCTGAGAAGGATAATACTACCTTACAAACCAAAATTTTTTATGTAATAATAAGGAACTTATAGGCGGAGAAATCGTACCATCAACATTTCAAACCTTCAGCAGAACCTTACGAGATTTTCTAAAAATGTCGAGTTGAAAGAAGCCATCTATTGTCATTTATGGGTGACGAGCTTTGTCAAACCTTAGGCTTTTTCCCGTGTCATCCAGGCATATTACAGTTATACTATATATCATCTATGTAAAATATGCGTAATATTTTGTAAGTGTGCCGAATAAAAATTGAATTGAATTATCCGCTAGGGGCATTTCCCTTAGCGGGATTTGCTTAAACGGGCATTTCCCCATACTGGACTTTACCAAATGGAGATTTCCAACAAGGTGTGTAACTTAGGACATTGGCCTCACCTTAATTTGGCAAAGGATGCAGTAGGCTCCATAAAGGTCATGTTCTTAAACTTTACACCAGTGTCGAAATAACAATTGTGTGTTATAATATAAAACCCGTTATTAAAACGATTAAATTATACATGGTTAAAAAAAATATGTATTGCTAAAATTTTTGCCCATTTTTAAATATTTGTGTTTTCAAATGACATGGATTCTAAAAAACTTTTTGGAATACCCTCCTCTCAATAAATACTTGTAAATGTGTTAAATTACATGTTTTACCAAATATCAGAAAAGGATATGTGTGAAACCAAATATACGGCTACGAAATCATATTCTTCCACTTCATGGTTCCTCCCATGCGAGGGTTAGTTTTAATAATCGACTTATAAAAAAAAGTAAGGCCTAAGTATTTTTAATTTCTTGTAACCAATTAAAGAAAATCCCGCATGCAAACAAATTATCTTTCCAAAATACGAACCAAAATTTCACGTAACGACTTTTTAAATTTCTAATGACAATAATACCTTTGTTCCATTAATCACTAATTACTTCATGAAGGTGACCTTTCACTTTTCAGTCTTTTAAATATTTATTTTTCGTACAGTAGACAAATTTTTTAATCTAAAAGTAAATGGATTTTGGAATGTACACATAACAGCGCAAATAGATTCCCCAAGGTGATGGTTTAACGAGCTTTGGTTGCGCTAATTTCCTGAAATATTTAATGTATCAATTGGTAGGATCAGATCGTTGTATTCAACGATTGCCATTATGCAAATTAAACCTCGTATGATTACGTTTCCTGAAGAAATTAAAGAGGCAATTGCCAGGAGTTATTTAGCCGATTGTACTTTTGCTCGTGTCCTAGGTATTAGTGCAGTTTGTGCTGAGGACGGCTGAAATCTTGTTAAGCCGGAACCTACGTTTCTCCGAGAGGAACCCAAACCTATATTACCTAGGGAACCAAACGCCAGACTATGGTGGGAAGAAAAAATAAGGCATAGGTTCTACCGAACTATTGGAATTGAACCCGGGTTAGGAGATGACAGATGAACCTTTAGTCTCTATGCCACCGTAGAATTCAGTTATTTGGTGATAACTCGTTTGCCTTCAGTACATAAAACCCGGAAGTGAATCCAAAGGATTCAGAACGATGGCCCTTCTTTCTGCTTATCCGAAGACCAGGGTTTTATTCCCTAGACGACATTAATTCCCGTCATTTTAACAAGGACAATTCCTGGCGCAGAATGGCTTTCGCTGTCCTTGCGTTACACAGCTCTTTGCCAGCTACTATGCCATGGAATTTAGCATAAAGTTTTGGGAAAACGGAGCTTACATTAAACAAAATTAGAATTAATTAAATTCGACAAATACATAAAAAAATTCCATATCCGAAGAATAACGATTTATCGTATAGCTAGTTAAAGATACATTACATTCAAAAAATCGGTCAAATTTAACCATTCCACGAAACTCCATCTTATCTTTAAAAAATCTCTACTTTTTTATAATTGAAAATATTTTTTAGAACATCCAGGAAAGAGCGTTAACAAGAAAAAGTTTAAACTTTCCCTGCAGAGTATATCTGAAGGCTAATTCTGCAAGCAAATGATGGCTTGATATAAAAAGTCTAATTGTTTTTGAATGGATGAATTATCGACAGCCTTTTTTTTTTTTCAGGATGTTCTCGAAAGGAAAGGGGGAATTCCAGTTTCACAAATAAAAGGACAAAAAAAGGTTAGCTTGGAAATTTTTACAAACTATGAGCATTTTGTATAAAGATACTTTATTTCCTATTGCCAAACAACATGGTTTTATTATCACAATAAAAAAAAGATCTTTGAATTTAAAGTCATAGAAAATTCATAATAGATATCATATCTCAGATTTGCTGAACTATCATGATTGATGACTCAAATAATGATATACAAGTAAAGAGTTTTGTTATAATAAAATTTTAGATAGGTACATTTTATAATTTGTAATGTTAATGATTAGAAACGGAACAAACTATATTTGCATCAACAAACCTTTGAATTAAAAAGGGATTACGTATGTTCAATACGATTACATTTTGATACCCACCTTTTATATAATTTATACTAAAATATATATTTTTAGGTAGAAAATAGAAAATATTTCACCCTCTTAGGTTGAAATCGAACCAAAGATCTATGGATTACCACCCCAATACTTTGGCCGCTAGGCTACTTATCGTGGATACAGCAGTTTTTTAGTGATTAGGCATTCATGCATACTTGCTTGCTTGATTGTTTGTTTGTTTGTTTGTTTGTTAACCCAAGGAGTGACTCAGCCTGAATTAAAGGAGTGTATGAAGAAATTATTCGATACGATTATGTTTTTGACACTCCACTTTTTATATCATTAATTGTATTTTTAAATTTATTATTATTAATTATATTTGTACCATCATACACAATCAAAACATGCGTATTTCATACTTAGCTTTAAAAGAAAATCGCAACCTCTCATATCCTAATCATTCATTCATTCACGCATACATACGCACGCACGCATGCACACACACTCACGTGCGCGCGCATGCACAT
>QLNU02015360.1:126829072-126850873 GCA_006491805.2 Dysdera silvatica
TATGCCAGTGTTGAAATAACTGTTGTCAAACAGTATTGTGTGTGTACAATTTGCAGATTGTGCATTTGTTATTATTTACATATCCAACTTATAATGGGGCCAATTATGCAATGTCCCTCCGAACTGGACTCGGCTCACTATTGAGGGCATTTCCAAATTTTCATGAGAAGGGCCACAAACATGTGCCTGGCCTTAGGCCCCACAAAGGCATGATCGGGCCCTGGTGCTGGGTGTATTTTTATTCTTTTCATAAGGTATGCAATTCGAGCTTACATTTCTACCTGAAAAAGTAGCTTCGTATTTTTCAATTTAATTCATTATCCACTTTTTAGTTTTAGAATGCGGGTTATTTATCTCATAGAAGGAGTTTCAAAGAACAAAATACAGTATGTGTGAGGATATTTTAAGAAACCAATATGGTAAATTAATCGCTTTAACTGTATATAAGAATTGTCGAATTAATCGTCAGATGAATACTGCGCGGTAATATACTCTATATTTACATACCTGCAATTGCAGCAAATCAAAAGCTTATTTTAAAATGTTCCCATATATTAATTATGTCTCTAACCACTATATTCTTAAATACTATTAAATTATTGTAAAATTACTCATTGTCGAAAAATTTCATGTATTATTTTTTAAATGAGATTTGCAAAGTTAAAAAATATTTCAATGAATTTATCCGTATATTATGCTTTGTATATATGCTAGATAACTCTGTCTCTTGGAAAAGGTTATTACTTATAGTTATTTAATGTTTCAAATAAAATGAAGTATCGCCCTATATCTATAAACAATATATTTACTCAACAACTTATTATATATAAGCCAATATTTAATAGTTAATCATTGTTTTCGAAAGTGAAAAATGTGATTCCATAATACTCTAATTAACTAACTGAACTCATTATAATTAAAAATAGTCACAGAGTTACCTTCTCCGTTCGAAATTATTGCTTCTGACTATATAAACAGATAGTTATCGAGGTAATCAGGGTTTATTAATTTATTAATGAGATATTAAATTATCTACATAAAAAATATAAAGGATAATCGCCAAATACATCGAACAAAGGTAAGAAAGCGAACGATTGTAAATTTTGCTTAAAGAGTTATACATCTTTTAAACTCATTGCACTTAAGTGACTACATGATTTGTAACGACCACCTTTATCCATAGCTTTCCTGGAAGAATTAACCGTACGATGTTCATTACCCTCTAGAGTGGAAATAATGATACTATGTTGATAAAATAATATGAAATATTATCTGCATTTTAAATAGTTCAAGATTTGGTTAAACAATGAAATCGAAAATTGAGTGTAGAAACTCTCGTTCTATCGCAAAACATTGCTTATTATTTAAGTTACTTGAATGTCAATCACATTGTCGATCACATACTTAAATAAAATTTACATTGTTTAAACATTTGTTACATTTACCTCGAAATCTATATATGTGTGTGAATTATGTATAGAATAATATGTATAATGTATGTATAATGTAATACATGGTGTGTTGATGTAATGCTGTAAATGATCACATGAAACAAATAAAATTTATGTTTATTTATGTTTATTATTTAGTTGGAATACTGTGCAAAGGAAATTTGTTATTAGCTTGCCGCTACTCATAGGCTTGAACAGTTATTTTTAATATTTGTATACAAGGTGATTCAGACCTAACTGAACAAACTGAAAGTGGTGGTAAAGAACATCAAATAAGCCATATTTGGCTAAATCAGGTCCGCAAAGGATCCGATTTGGCTGTGGAGTGGAAGAATTATTTATATCTACATCGTGACTACGTAGGCAATTACATGAACAAAAAAATTTTTTTGACACATAATTTAAGTGATTGACCTAATAATGCAGCAGATTAAAAAAAATTAAAAAATTCCCTTCTCTGGCACTGAGTACTGTTGCCATTTAGTCATCAAAGGTATGGAAAACGATTCTTTTACCATACTGGAAGCCATGGGCGTAGAGTTATATGGGCCTCTGGGGCCCTCCCTCCCCCAATAATCTGAAATAAATTGCGATTTTACATATACTGTAATGTATAAACGTACATAAAATGTGCTTTTAATAATCATGAGAACTCTACGTTGATGCTAGAGACAATTGGGAATTGTCAAGCATCGTAATGGATGAAAGAGATCAAAAGAAACAACTCTGGTCCAGTGCGGTATTCTTTGTATCCGTATAAATACAATAAATCTAAAAATGAAGGAAAGCTTCCTTTTATCAAAATAGCATGCGGTAAAAGAAAGTCTATTGGTTTCTCTCTTCAAATAACTTGTCGTAATTAAAACGCCCCACAAATACATATATAACCCAAAAGAAAGGGAATTCTTTAGCCTGGCCATTTGTGGGCAAAGGGAATTTGCCGACATTCTTCCTTCTTGAACTACAATGAGCAGAAAATGGAAGCGATTCCATTTGAAAACACACAGCGCATGCTTGGAGTAGTGTATTAAAAATAAGAAAAGAGGAAGAAACCGCGGGAAAGGAAGAGGGGGCGTTACGGAATGCCAGTCGCCTCCTAGGGACATTAAGCAACTTGCTAATGATAGCAGTTATTTACGGAAAGAGTAATTTAGAGGTGGGTTTCGCGAAGATACAGCAAAATGTTTTAATTAGCGAATTAGTGGTCGGGTCAGAAATTAGATAGCACACGTTACTTTGATTGCTAAACAGCAATGAACTTAAAGAGCGCCGGCCGTTGTCCTTTATTTTCTTTCTAACAATTTTCTGAGAACCAAAGAAATCGCTTTAACAAGGCCAATAAACGAATTTATCCAAGCCAATGGAAGGTGGAAATCTTCGATCGATTTTTGATAGAGCTTTTACGAGGTACCCAACCAAAAAATGAATTCATTTTCGCTCCGACGCGAGGAGTCTAAAGAACTGCTCTCTGTATCAAATAAAAATGACAACTAATAAATTAAGCTCAGAAAAGCCAAATTTGAAAAAGTCTCGTTCTCCAAAATCCCTTTTTTATCACGTAAAAATACCGACTTCATTTCATATAAATGTTTATTAATTAAAATTGTTTCTTGGAAGTGCGTTTAAAGTACATTATTCAATATAATTAATGGAAAAGGGTTTTTCTAATTACTTCCCCTAAAATAATTTATGCAGGCAAATTCCAGGACAGGTAGGGTTTATAAATTCTCTACGTAACCGGCATTCAGAAAAATGTCGTATTTTAATTCGCTTACGCAGAACGAATAATGGTACTCCTATGTTCTCATACTGCTATGAATATTAAAGAAAATAAATCAAGAGATTTGCCAAAAATACTGCTAGAACTGAGTGTTCATAATCATACGCACAATCAAATTAAACTTTCTTTTTAAGGTTTTCAGTTTTTGGCATACAAATGCCATTCAGAAAAATAACTATTTTCATGTTTCCCTAATATCTGATGAGCTGTATTACATCGTATAAATAAAACTACTCTAATTCATAATATTTTGATTCTGTACTTCACTAAATGTGTTTCAATCAACTATTATGCTTAAGCCACACAACAATTATACTTGAATCTCAATTAGACTTGATATCTAATGAACATTGATGAAACGAGTACATTAAAGAGAATTATTAGCATCTGCTGCTATGTTTAATACCTCAAAAATAAAAATCGCCACAAAATTTAAAAATTAAATTCAAGAGTGTGTTTGTTCTTAAACTGGTCTAAAGTTTCCGTAAATAAACGTACTTGACTATCCAAGTATTAAATTTTGAATGCATTACCCAAATGAATTCAAATTAAATGCAGCATAAAAAAGAAAGAAGTTAATTTATTAGAATATTTGTCTCTTCCAAAATACAATATATGTGTGCGTAAAGTAATTTAATTTATTATGTATCTCAAAGGGGTTTCCTTTATTAAAGGGGTTGCATACAGAAGGATTCAGGAAATGGAATCATCTTTTTTATGCACATTCATGATTCTAATTTTAACAAGACCATTCAACTATGTTCTAAATTTAAAACGCAATTCATAACAGAATCTGAACTACGGACCTTCTTTTCATCGGAGTTATGATATAGCGGTTAAGCTGCTGGATGGTGCTTGCCACAAAAATAAATTTTTTGACAAAGAGGGCAAATCTTCGAATTTATTACAGGGGTATTCAGTAAACGAAAAGATGAAACTAGAAGGATTTTGTATGTTTCCAGGATGACTTTCTGAAGTCCGGCCTAAAGCACGGTCACTTTCTTTATTGACTTTTATGAAGCAAATAGAAAACGTAGTTTTAATCAAAATCGTGAGTATCGTGAAAAGATTCATGCCTACGATAGCCCCAATATGATAAAAGTATATTACTTTCACTTAAGTTCCAATTAGAAAATCAAAAATGCATTGAACGATATTTCTCAATCAAACGTAAAGCAAATGTGAGTATAGTTCAGGTTGGATATTTTTAAATTCGAATGGTTTAGTAGCGACTTGCAACATTCAATCCAGCTATTGAAATTATAAAAAAATAAATCATCATAATGTATACGGAAGACAAAATGTCACATGATTTAATTACATAGATTTTGAGCTCAAAATAAATTTAAATGTATAAATAGTACAAATGTAAGAAATTAATATGATGATAAATATCCACAAAATAAACACATGCGCATGCTGTTAATTCCACATATAAGTATCAGGAAGTTTCTGGTCTCAAAATTTCTTCACCCCTGAAGCAAAAAATATTAAAAATTTGTACAATCTATCACACTGTAATGTCAATTTGGTTGCCGAGACGTACCTATCTAAGACAAATAATCGCTTTTTTAAAAAAATTTTGGTTGCTGGTCTATTCAGATACACAATTTTTCAATCCCTATAGCGTGATGTTTACTATACGCAGAGCATCATCACGCGAAAACCTGATCAAATTCTCATCACATTTTTCATTTTTTAAACTATATATCTTTTCCCACCTTGTTTCCCTACCCCCTGCTATCTCACTATGCCGGTTTACAAGATAAAAATGTGGCGAAGTGAAAAATGTAAAATAATATTGATATATAAAGATGGGGAGAAATATTTTCTCTACAAATTGAACCGAATGACATAAAATAACGAATTTACTCGTCGTGGTAGCCTTTTTTAGGCTAATGGCAGTACTAAGGTTTTTTAAATGGTTTAATGGTTGTATAATTGCGGCATATTATGAAAGTTTAAGAGTCCCAAGGAGAGGATACTCAGTATTTATTTAGATAAACATATGAAAATAATATACTAGTTAAGGTTCGCGTGTAATACGATCGATTATTGTGGATGATGTATTTAAATTCATTATTGATTTATTTACATAGCGCCTATAGTTTGCGGTTAGTAAAGCATTAATAACGTTTGATTCAGAAGGTCGGTTTATGTGGAAGCCACAAAGATTTATCATATTCCCGTCTCATTAATTCATAAACTTGCTTCTAAGGAGTATATGAATGGAGGAATTTATGATACGAAGGTAGCTGTAAATGCTATTTTGAGCTTAAAATGTGTATGTGGGATATTTCTATTTTCAGGGAGATTTACAACATAAAATTGTCCCATTTCTCAGCTCATACACATATATATATATATATATATATATATATATATATATATATATATATATATATATATATATATAAATAATATATATAAATAATTGTATATGAAATATTTAAACGCTATATTGCATGTTTTCGCGTATTAAACCTTCCAATTTATAATATTCGTTATTAGATCTTTTGACTGCAGAAAGGAGGAAATTTTACTGAAACCCACTACTTTAGAATCGGAGTTCAATATAATACAAAAATCGATATCGTACAATTTTTCGTTAAATTTTCAGTTTAATACTCATTAACGAGGTGTTATTTTTATATTTTTTAATATTAAATCGTCGTCACATAGAGAGCAAAATTTCGTTTCCATTTTCAAAATTTAATGATGTGGCAGTTTTATGAAGTGTGTTTTCGTCTTTTATTTTGGAATGCTAAAGTCCATTGTGTATATAATAATAATTGTTTATTCAACCCCATTTTTATACGTTTTGTGAGGTATATATCACAAGCGATATAAGAAACATAGAAGAATAAATCTTTTCGATTTTATGTTCAGGATTTGGGTTAGAATTGGAAAAGAATATAAAGCCGAAGCTTGTTACGGGATTCTCTTCCAAAATGGTTTTACAATTCCGTTGAGGTTTGTTATTTTCTTAAATATCAGAAATATCGAACATTGTATAATTCATTAACTGATTTAACATGATTTCCGTGAACCGACGACTGGAATATGTTAAAGCTATATATATACGATATTTGGGACTCATTTGAGAAAACGGTAATACATAAGTGAATAGAGTTTATGTATTAAATTAAAATGCAACACACGCGAAATAAAATTATGAATTTAATTTAATTTTAAGAATTCGATCCAGATGGACCGCTAGGACAGGTCATATAAGAAAAAATTTATTTTTGATAAAAATTGTTAGAGTTAAGGGTACTAATAAGAGCGTTAGTATTGAAAAGTATATTAGAACAAACACCGTTATAGATTATAGAACTAATATACTTCGGAAGAGTACTGTAAGAGAAAAAAGAGATGGGGAGAGAATTAGCCAATGAGTATCAATCGAATACGCATGAACTGGGATTGTTTTTGGTAAGATACATTGAAATACTTGCTGTCAACGCATTCTATGCTTTACGTGAGGTTTCTTCGCTAGAATTCTTTTTCCTTATTCAGCCGTACTTCCAACTACGTTCTCACCTGTCTCACATGACCTGAGTTACTGTTTGTTTTCAGTGAGTTAATCTCCTAAGAAAATATCAGTAAAGTGTTTTAGGGGAGGCCCGAGATCTCTTAAATTTAAACTGTACTATTATCTACTTCGCCGTTCGAAAAGCAAGAGGAGCAGCACGCCTTTGTCTGATAAATGTAAAAAAATATATATATATATATATAGTTGTTTTTTATTCATGGGGTATGGAAAGGATGGTTAATAATTGGAGATTATTCACCATATGGTGTCACTCAACGTCACTGGTTACAATAACTAAAAGCAGTGTAAACAACGTAATTAATTAGCTTACGAAGTAACAATTAGGTTGCCTAAGAACAAAATTTACACCCGCGTGTTTGCTTTCAATGTCGAATTATAAAATAAACAGGCTAGAGTATTATAATAATAAATTTTTATTCAACCCGATATACAATATTTCGTGATACATAGCTTGAGCAGTATAAAAATTATAGAAATGTAAGAGAAGATCTATATTAAATTATTATACCACACTTTTGAAGTTACAAATGATCTGAAATTGATTTTGATAAAATTGATTTGAAATGTAAAAAGGTTACCAAAGGCATTTACAGATACAAACTGCTTTGTAATTGATTAGACTTTAATTATAATTAGTACAAAGGGTCCTGATTTATCAGCATTTTCATTATCTTTCACTTTGTCAACTTAAAATTGTTCAAGGAATATCGCTATGTGGTTATAGTATGGGCGATCTTAAACACCCCGTATATACTCTAAACACCCAATTTGTTAATATATTCTTGAAATCAGCTATCTATTAGTAAAAAAAACAATAAAATCGGTTGTTGTCATTCTCAAAGAATCAGTATCAGTTTGCTCTGAAAAAACAATTAAGGTCGGTTCTAAAAACCCGCTATTCCCTCAAATCAATAAACGTAACCATAGATGCTTGCTAAATAATGGATGGGGTCCTATTTCTTAACAACATAAGTAATGGCTTCTACTAAGAAAACAAAAATAGTCGTCTTGCGGATAGAATATTATATAGAACACTAATCAATGTCTAAAAGCATTGCTATTTTCAACATCTACTTCAATGTATGATAATTATGTATTTATTTTTTATTTAATCTTCATTCATCAAGATACATAAAAATATCATGATCAACACATAAAATGTCAGAAATCAAAGCTGAAGTGATTAATGATTTGTAATATGTTGTACATTGATATGAATAAAGATGAATAGAATAGAATAGAAGTAATTTAATAGATGATGGAGAAAAAATCCGAACCAGGTCAACTTTACATGCCCTGATAATCTAAATAAAAAAATGCTAAAATGGCACGGTTCAAATCAGTAAAGAGATAAACAAACATAATCAAAATACAACTCAAAATATCACTGCTTCAATATATGACATGCTATAATATTATAAACGAATTAAGGTTCAACAGTCCGTCATTGTTTACCATGTACTTTCATTTAAGAGAAAAATCTTCACTCTCTTCGTTAACAAATTCAGAATGTTCAAACTTGTTATTTCATATAGTAATTCAGTTCATACTCTAAGTCCAACTAATTAATATGGTGAAAAAATATTATTTGTTGTTGTAAATGAAGGCAAATATTTACACTGATAACGACTAGGATAATGAGTAGATGCAGAGGCGGATTTACGATTTTTTTTTATCCTGTAGGCTCTGACATATTTTGTCACCTGTAAGCTAACATATTTTGCCTTCTAATATTACCAAACGTTACTAGAGACATAAGAAAGATTTTGACGCTTTTGTCAAATTCTTAATTTGACGCCGCCTGGTAGTTATTTCAAATTCGTATTTTCGCAAGCATTCGCGAATTTGGCACCTTTTGGGCCTCTCTCAGGGCAGCACCCATGGCAACTCTCCCTTTACAAATGCTTAGTTACGCCTCCGAACATAGAAATTAAAAATTAATAATTCAACTGGCCACCAAAAAATTCAACCCCGCCTTTACCAACTTTTCGTCGAAAATCTGCCGAGGTAGGCTTCAGCTTACCTAGCCTTTTAGAAAATTCGCCACTGAGTAGATATAGAATGCAAGACAGAAATATTACTAAACAGATAATCCGTAATATCTTGATACATAATAACCGCAATCTTAAAATCAATCAATTTGCAAAAAGTAAAATTTTAAAACAAAATAAAACATATTTGAATACTGTATATAAATAAAATATTGAAATGTGTAATAGGAAAACCTAGTCCGCTTCATCACTTCTATTTTTAATCGTAATTTTGTCGTAAAATACTAGTATTAGGTATGACACTCCGTCTTTACTTTGTGCGATATGTGTGTGTGTGTGCGTGTATGTATGTCTGTCTGTTTTAATTATAACTTTGAGAAATATTTAGGATTCCTTGATGAAAGTGCATCTGTAATATCAAAAGAGTTTAAAGCCTTTTGATAAGACATTTACACTTTCATGTGCAATGTTATATCCTTTAATACGTAGCTCATACTTTCTTCGCATATCGCTCATTTTCTCTCACATATGTAAAATTAATTTCACAGATCTGTGAAACATTCAAGCAAGTCGTTGAATATTCACCAATCGAATGATTTAGTTTATATATTTTTTAATTAGAAAAAAATCAATCTGTGAGATCGAAACAAAACATTGATTTCAGTGAAATCAGTGACCATGATTTACAAATATTTCCCTGGTTCCCAAATTCCCAAAACCTTAACCAATCAAACACTAGCGTTCATAGGGGGATGTTGATGAGGATTGTAACCCCCCATTGCAATGAAATTTTGTATATTTAACATAGGAATATATGAGTTGTAGCTCTGTAACCCCCCCCATTGAGCCTATAATCCCTCCCTTATGAACTTTCTGCCTACACCTACACAATCGGGCATCGACACCTTGATAGACATGTCCGATGAACAGCTCTTTTACCGCACACCCAGTAACAACTGTCGGATACACTGCAATCTGCTTGTATCCAAATACCAGTATCAATCTTCCAGAACCTCTTTATTTCCATTCCACAGCATATGGCTGCGGCTCATACTGCAAAAGACATTCATTTTCCTTATTAGGAAGTGGTTCTAATGTGACTGGACAGAGTATGTTCACCGTATTATAAATTTTTTGCCTCACATATATATTCTTACTGCATATCGCAATGTTTTCCGTATAAATATTATTTTCAAGAGTACGGTTCTTGTTTTTTGCGTTGTTTGTGCATATGTGCACTTTTATATATTGTTCATTTATATTATCTATGTGCTGTAATGTTCCAATCTTGTTAACGGCTTCCATGTCAGATGATGACAGCGCAAGTTTAAAATAATTCTCTATCAGTACTGAAAAAAAAGGTTATACGCCGGTTTGAGAATAACTGAAATACTAATAATATATATATATATTAATATATAATTCAGGATACATACAATAAGTTGCAATTCTGAGCTGATATGGTGATCCAGTTATAATGTCCAATTAAAAGACACTATTGCTCTGTGGAAGGAAAATGTCCATGGTTGGTGAATACGTTGATATAATTTTTCCCTGTACTGGTGGTTTAAGTAAGCATGGGAAGAACCAGGATAACCGAGATAACTCGCCCAGTAGTCTATATTACTACATTACATCGCCTCTATCTGCTTTTGATGTAACAACTTAACAGATGCAGTACGTAGCTTCATGTGATCGGCACCATGTCAGCATACTTTTATCGGTATATATGCGTATAAAAGTTTCAGTCTCGGTTCTTCTGACTACACTGCCCCTTTCCTTCCCTGTGGGGTCTAGTTGTATCTTCACCCACTGCAGTTTTTATTTTCCCTTGCCTTGTAAAGAACAAAGGTCTTTGATGTAAACGTCGACTGACATAATTTATTTAGACAATTTTTCGTCGGATAAAAATTCACGAATATTTCTTTATTGAACGCTGTTGTTATTTGCGTCAATATAGACTTCCGATCAATGGTTAAGATACAGGAAGGTTTATTCTCTACTTAAATGTTTTGCATCTAAATATATTCCATTAATTTTAAGCTTTGCGGAATTTCACGTAACCTTAAGACACACGTGCAACAGTCCATGGAGAAATCCTGGAAGTTTTGACGCTGCTGATATGAAACAACAAGCCTTCCTCTCAGATCTATCCACCATTCGGAGGGACGTGGGGGATCCGTCCCCCGAATGTTGGTATTAGGGTTCCATGAGCTCCTCCCAATTTCAAGCAAAAATTTCATAATAGGTAACGTCGTTCAAAGTTTAAAATATTTTCTCTTTCTTTTCTTTTTTTTTTAATCTAAGGAATGCGGTTATATTTTTTGGTGTAGTATATTTAGTGTAAAATAAAAAAATGCACTTTGTCATTTATTTGATGTAATTATACCTTTTGTTGGATTGTATTGTATAGCGCTTTTTTCTGCATGGCAGCGTTTTCATTGAAGTGTTATTATTTCAACTTTCAAACGGAATTTTTAATTAACGGAAACTTTTAATAGCGTTACAACTGCAACTAAAATTTCTTTATTTTAATTTCACAAGCTCAGGGACCTTTTTGACCCATTAAGCTCATTATCAAAGACATAAATTAAAGGGACTGTCTACACCATCACTATTAGCATAATAAATACGCAATTTAGTAAGGAGCATTGCATGTGAAAATGAAACTAGTAATGCAACTACAATATTAATTTTATGGTAAAGTGAACGTCATCAAGCAGAAGCACATTTAAATTAAACACTGCTTTGTTGATGTCTGTTATCCCTGTAAAGAGTTGTTAACAACAAGGCCTTAACCAGAAATTTTTTCGGGAAAGGCAAAAAAATTTTCAATCTCGGTAATGAATAAGTATTGGTAGCAAAAGCATTTCGGAAGGGGAGACGGGCCCTTGGGACCACCCACTGGCAACGGCCCTGTTTAAAAACAAACTCCCTTCTACTAATATACTGTCCCCCCAATATTTTTATGCCGTCGGCACCAATGTATCTATCCGCGATAAAATTCGGTAAGTCTCTACTTTACTCCCTATTATACAATGTCCTGAATATTATAAAATATGCACAGAAAGACCTAATTGTTATGGACACCTCGGCCACCAGTGAAAACAGATTTATCGCACCCAATAAAATGGTGGAGGAAAACTAACTATCGGTTTCATGTAGTTAAATTCTACGTTCATTGTGTAACATTTGCACTAAATTCAAGATGCTTTAAGCGCATTTGGTCATGGGCAGATAGTTGGAGCATGGTAAGACTGATTTTTCTAATTTCTCGTACGTGCTTTACTTCTTAGATTTCTCAATTCAATTGTAGCATGACTGTGCCGAGTACATAAAATTGGGAAAAACTGAAAATTTGTGAAAAAACTTTAGCCATAAACAAGCAATTGACGCATGAAGGGAGATACGCAACTGTCCCACATCGTGATGGTAAATCGAACAGTCACACTAAATATGAAAAAAATCAAAATTCAGTAATAGCACATTCATTAATCTGGACTCAAAGACAATACGATGTATGATGTCAGGAAACATTAAACTGAAAAATCTAGATTCTAATTATAATACGCCAACAGAAGGGTACGCATGTGACGCTAACCACAAGCCTACTCTTCCTTAACTATGGACCCCGCATTTCATGTTGAAGTGTCACACACTAGTGATAGCGGTATGACCTTCTAAAGCACGTTCACATAAAGCTCAATCGATTCTTTATACCTCTCTAAAACTTTATCACTGACCACAACTGCCTAGATCTATCAGCGACCATGTATGCAGTTTCATGACCAGTTTTTCTACAATAGAACGGCTTTTCCCAAGAGAACAACTGCCCCACCGCATTAGGCCTGATTGAAGAAGCCTGGAGAAGCAGTCAACTGAATTTATCGCTCATAAATAGCGCTAACTTTACAAATTTGAACCCTATTAAGCATTTCTATAAGGAAGCGGAAAGACATGTTCAAGCCCGAAATCGACGGCTAGAAATTTTGAACGATCTTCGACTTGCTATTCTGAATTCAGGGGCCGCAATTTTATCCCCTCGTTTCCAAGACAACGTACAATCTATACCACTGGCGTATGCAGATGGGGGTTGTAACCCCCATTGCAATGAAATTTTGTATATTTAACATAGGAATATGTGAGTTGTAGCTCTGTAACCCCACTGAACCTATAAATCCCCTTAAGAACTTTCTGCATATGGCTATGGTCTATACCTCAACGTGTTTCTACTATTCTGAAGTTAAAAGTTGTCACTAACTGCATACTGACTGTATGTTTCTAACCCGATGTGTATGATAAATTACCATTCCAATGTTGAAATGCATTATCTATTTATAACTAAGATATGAGTAAAAAAGCGTTCACTTAACTTCATGTAATAAAACATATTCCATTAGGAAGATTGAAGTTATAGTAATAGCTTGTAGATGCTACGAGTAATTCAGTTAATGATAATAAAAACGCATTTTAGACATGGAGTATTGAACAAATCTTAAGAAGTAAATAGTAATGTCCCAGTATCGAAAATATTTTTATATAAAATCATTTAGCGAAATTACTTTGATGATTTCTTTAAAATGATTTCAATTTAAATTATTCACAGAATAGCTGTGAAGTTTACCACAGTCAAATATATTCTTTAATTCAAGACGACTGACACTTTATGACTCAAAGTATTTTAAATGTATCGAAAATATAAATAGTAAACTGCAATATAGTTGTAAAAGCAAAAATAGACATGATATGTTGGTTGCATTAGCTATTCGAAGTAATCGCAAAAATAATGGCTGTATGATAACCTACACTTGATGCTAGTGCTCATTATGGATAATAATTCTCCAAGTTAATTCGTAACTAAAACCTAAAACAAAAAAATTTAATACTCAGCGAATAACTTTGAGGAAGGACAATGGTAATGAACTTTAAAGGTAACTGAAATTATAGAAAATGCTGAAGTCAGACTTAGCGTTACTGTTTATGACGAAACATAATTTTTGTAATCTCTATAGCAGTGGTTCCTAAACCTTTGCATCCGCCACACTCTTTTTATAGAACGTCGATCTTTCGCGCCCCACCTATCTCTAACCATTGACGTATCCAAAGGATGGGCCTGGGTGCCCGCCCCCGAAAGAAAAAAATCCTTGATACGTGCTTGGCTTCCACAGAAACCAGAATTTTTTTTAAAGTCCGTTTGCAATTTTTAAAAGATGTTTCCGAAAATATGCATATTCCAAAAACATTTTGCGCTGCACCAAAAATTAGCCCGTGCTCGTTTGGGAATGGAACATTATTATTATTATTGCAATTTTTTCAAACTTAACACACGTATCTTCTATAATAAGTAATATGGCCATTACTGAGTTCATAGAATAAAGGCATTTTCTCAAAAAATGCTTCCCTCACCAACTTTACTACTCACTTTGTAAGAGCCCGATACGCCAAACTCCACTTCTTAATTAAAGCAAAGCTCGATGCATATTCGGTCGATTAACGAATGCGCAACTCTTGGTAATTATGAAGGATGCCGCTTAGCTTTAGTCACTCCTCATTTGCAAGATGGCCGACCATGAATAATGGTCCCTTGTGACTCGCAAAAAGCGATTGAATGGCTGCAAAATCGACCGATTTCTTCAAAACAGCTTTCGAAATAGCAAAATGAAGTTTAATGCTAAAACTAGCGAGCAATGAAGACGAAGATGCTTTCAATATATGCTAATGCAAATAGAATGAGAAATGTATGCAGTAACATGCATTTTTAAGTGACATATAATTTAAACTTGTAGTTTCATATACTTTGGAAGGATCTTTAGTTTTCTTTTACCTACTGTCCTGGAATTCTAAGAGTCTATAAAACATTGTAATAAATATACTAAGTTGATTTACCTCTCATATTAGTTTAACTGCATATGATTTTGGGTATTTTACTAAAGAATAGATATAAAATAACTATAAAATAAAAAAAGACTGAACTATTGTAAAACATTTTATTAAAATTATACAGAAATTAATAAATAGGTTAATATTGCTACAATGCATTCTCATTGATTTTGGTGAAAGTTATCTTTTTGAAGTAAAGTTTCTGATATTATTTACTTCTTTATTATATAAATTTCTCTTTATATCTGAGAGAATCTTCCATCAATTTTCAATACTGTCAAGAAATGTCTAAGTTTTTCTCCACTTATTTTTCGGCTCGGGTTTGGTGAAACGTCTTTAGAATTGTCACGTTCTTCCATATCTATAAATAGGCACATTGCAAGAATCGAATACCTCTAGACTTTCATGCCTTACACAAAATAATATCAGACATATTTATTTCATCTAAACGTTTTGAAATTCTTGAACCTCAATCCTGTTTACAAAAAGGAATAGATGCTTGTAAATCTTATCACTTTTTATTTCTTCAACGTCGACCAGCAAATTATTCGGAGATATCGCACGTAATGGATTGAAATTAAAGGCGGCCAGCTTCGCAATATTTGGGATTTTCAGTTAACCTTCAAAATTTCCTTTCCGTCAATGAACAAATGGGTGACATTTGAGAGCGTAGTTTTTTTTTCCTATCGTTGCTCGAGTGTAATAACATAAACAGAATAGTATGCGTCCAACAACTTCGATTATATTCTACTTGGATGTCCACCAATTGAATAAAATGTCTTCAAAAATAAAGCATTTGAGTATATTTATTGTGCAAAGTGTTCTTTTTCTTTCAATGAAAGATAAAAATTCGCCATATGTCTTCTTCCACAATAACATTCATTTGGGGTGATAATTAAAACGTGAAGCCTTCCATTCGCGCCGAAGGTGCTTTCCGTTTTCGAACTTCAAGGGCAAATCACTTATTTATTTTTAATGAAAGTATAGCAAAAATGTGCAAGACGAGCAAAATATATAATGTATAACTAAATATTAAACTATAAGCCACTGTACAAGGTGATTCAAAATTGACGTTTTCCCCAATAGTCTGTACCGGCCTAGAGATAGTAGTTTATTTGTAAAGTCAGAATCATGGCCAGCTGATTTACTTTCGTTATTGGATATTGTAAGAGGGCGCTGGAGACTGAGTAACGTCAGTCTCCAGTCAGTAATATAATACAATTAAATAGTGAAAACGAGAGCTATTTAACCAAGATTGCTGAGATGTTAACTCTCTTTTTTAGTTAAACCGTTTTAAGATGCTAACTGGGCTTTCAAGGACGCAATGTATGCGTTGTAATTACGGCTTTTCGCTTGGTAAGCGTAGGCTTACTTCTTTTAATTAAGTTATTCGTTTGCTTGCTGAACCCTGGCCACGTTGAGGAGAACGGTCGAGTGCTTGCGGAGCAAGGACTGGAGTTGGAGTCGTAAGTTATTCGCTAATTTCTAGTTGCCGAGTCATTGCTAGTGGAAGCAGCGTGATTAGCGTTACTAGTCTGCGGATTAAAGAAACGTGTTAGACAACTGTGGACCTTGCGTCATAAAGGATGTAGAGCTGCTTACATCGGAAGGAAGAGACTGATTCAACGGACTGCCAAAGGGCGATATTGTTTTTGTTATATGTTTAGTTCAGAAATAACCGGTGTGGAACTGTGTTTGATAATTTATCTTTCTCAGACATTAGTTAGCCAGTTAGGACATTTCGGGACTTATTAATAAGGAACAAGAGTAAACTTGAGAGAAGCTGTCAGTTATAAAGAACTAATTTATTGGTTTAATAGGACTTGTTGGTTAAACCCGGTAGTGAGTCCAAGTGCTTAGAAGGACCTGTGTAGAAGAGCCCGAGACGTCAGCTGCTGGATACCAAGTGCAGGTTATTGTTATGGTCTAATATTGCTGTAATTAACCTAAATTGCTAGTTAGATATTACGCCATTTGTTTGGTTAATTTATTTAATATATTTGTAGTAATACTGCCTCGGTTTGGTCTTCACAAGTGGACGGGTTCTTAAGCAGTTCCAAAGTTTCCCATGTGATGTGATTTTCACGTATTGATTACAGTTCCAGTGCATACATTCGCTCGAATGATAGATAAAGTCTTGGCTTGAACGTTATTGCTACTGTTGTAACTTCTAGAGCACAATAAACACCTGTTCACGATTTCGTATATTGTTTGCCAATGTTAACCAACACGTAGCTACCTGATTTCCCGATAGTTAAATTGATTTGTAACAGCTAGTACACTTTTATATGCTAAGTTAAAAGTAAATCACCGTTAGGAGCAATTGACTCTAACGCTAGTTGGTAAGTCTTTTTAGCTGTTAGTCGTAGAAAAAAACTATGAAAAATAGTTTTCAAATTGTACAAAAATGTTGAATATAACATTTATTTTACAGGGTGTATTGTATGTGTAAAAAATGTGGAATTAAACTTTTTATACTGACCTTCTACCAAAATTTTCCAATTAGTCAAATAAAAAAGATTTTATATTTCTACATGGAATATTCGCTGAAATGTTATATATTTAAAATTCTGCATTTGAGCGCCGAATAAATAGGGACCATCCAGAAATTTTAAAAAAAAATAGTTAACACCTTGAACGTTCAACACATTAAAAATCTCATGGCATGCCTTCAAGACCCTCTCAATTTACATCTCCATCTGTTTCTACCTCTATGTTCTTTTGTTAACTGTATGTATTATATGTTTTACTTTCGCTATTATTGTTGTATTTTATATTAGCTGTGACTTTGTATAGACTGCAGCTACTTTGTAATCGTCCTTAAGGCGCCCTTTTAACGAACTTTGCCTGTTCCTGACGGGGAAATAGAACGTCATCTTTGGTGACCAACACTTTATCTGCGCGCGCACACACACACGAAAAAAGCGCTTTTCTCAAATTTTAAGTTTATGTGCAGTTCAGTACACGTTCACGCACGCGCTACATTTTTTTTGTCCATAAATAGTCACCTAAGTTTGCCATTATTTCTCCAAAACTGCGATAAAGATTATAAGTGATGAAATTTAACTTTTAATAATTCCGCAAATATGCTACTTAGAAATATGCATTTGCTTTTATCCAATTAATTAGATATCAGGCAATAATTTCTAATTAGAAATTTTTTGGTATAGGGCCCGTATCGAAAATTAAATTCCGTATTTTTATACATATACCACCCCTGTAAAATAAATAACATATTCAAAAACTTTACATAATTAAAAAAAAATTCCTCGAAAATTTCTTTGTATAACTAACGGTTAAAAAAATAATTGTGGCAACATATATTATGGATCACCTTGTATATCTTACCTCCTCTATTATTTCTTGATCACTTATTATAGAAAAAATATCATTCGTTTGTATCTTGTTCTGAAAGGACAGCTAAGACCCTGCTGCTCCAGGACCTACAGTTTTTCGAGAGATCCGAACTTCTATCGCTTTAGGAATCAAACCCTGAAGTACAGAGCGATAGAATGGATGGAAGCAAAAAAAATTCTACTATAAATATTTAAACTTCGTATATGCTATTATGAAAGAACCAGAATTAAACAATATTTTCCACCATTATCGTAATGAAATATTAATAAATATTCTAACCAGATGTCATTTAATTTAGAAGAACAATAGAGAATGACCAATAGATCTGTAAGGGTGCCAAATTTAAAACGGAACCCTTCTAACTTAGTAAACACAAGTATTCAAATTATTTTTCACATCATCCTATGAATTAAACGTAAAACTTTGAATGTGTAAAAGAGTTTTATCGACTAATTTAATCTGTCAGTTATCAAATAATGATTATTCAAAAAAAAAGCCTGTACATGCGCGTTCATAAATTCAAACTATAATCTTATTTTTAGTTCATGGAATGTAAAAAAGAGAAAAGCTTATGACACGGACTGAGATCAAGCTAGTGACATTCGAGAAAATAGACCGATACACTGGCGGCAAGGCTACAACCCTCTATGAGTGTTCCTTGCTTTCTTTATAAAGTCGAACATCGTTAAGACGAATACCAAGGGGAATAGAAAATCTGTTCGGGTTAACAGTAATTCGTATAGGATGTTTCAGAAAGGACTAGCTAACTTTGAAATGACAACTCCGAAAGAGTGACAGATAGAAGGATGAAATAAATGGTACGTTTAATGGGCAGGCCGTAAAATTCAAATATCCGAGTTTGCAAAATTAGTTACACCATCGGCCAATCGATGGCGCTCCACTCGCGGCGAGCGCTTTAAATACTTATCAAAAGTGCAGATCATTTAATCTTCTGTCTACTTCGCTGCCGAAACGTGACAGGAAGTTTAGCATAGCAAATGCCGTGGGAAGAAATCTCGATGAAAGCCTGTATTACTTGAAGCAACGTGTATCCGTTGTACTGGAATGTTATGGATAAGACCACAGTTCGAATTCTACAAGACGGTGTTTTTAACGGAGATTTAACGTTGCAAAAAATCCCAATCCGAGAAAAATTTGAAATTTATTTACCAAGTTTGAATGGACAGCCAGATTTGCGAACGATTTAGTCAGAAACGTGGGATGCAACCTGTCGGCTGTAACACCAAAAAATGCGAAGGCAATTGAAGAGGTGGTTAAATGTAATCCTTGGAAATCCATGCGAAGAGCAGCTGATAAGACCAGATTGTCAGCATCCACTACGAACAGAAGTATGCGAAACACTCTGCACCTGTATCCGTACAAAATTCGATGTCATTAAGCGTTCACTGTTACAGCTGTACGATGAAAGGTAAACTTCGTAACTGAGATGTTCCGGATGACTGATAAGCGTAAAATTAATGTCAGCCACACATGGTTCACCAGTGAGGTGCATTTTCACTTGGATATCTTTGTTAATAAACAAAGCTGACGATTTTGGGTTACCAAAACCCCCATGTGTGTGTTGCGCGACCACTGCATCCTCTAACATTAACAGTTTGGGCTGCAGTATCCGGTAAAAGCATCATGGGGACATTTCTCATGAAGGAAGCAATTAATTCATCATTGTACATTGACGTTTTGCAACGATTTGTCTCCACACTTCAAACGTCAGAGGATGAACTAGACATTTTCTGGTTCCTGTATGATGGTGCCAGACCATACTGCACTTCTGCCATGTACACATTATTTGATGAATACTTCAGTGGTAGGTTGATTTCTCTCAACAACTGTTCCCAAGGGACTGAAAGTGCATGCATTGACCAAATACGCGCTTGACCTCAATCTGTGCAACGTCTTTCTGTGGGGCCATTTGAAGGATACTTTTTTCAGCAAGCGTTCTCAATCAATGGAAAAACTGGTGCAGTTCCTCTGTGAGGATTGGGCATCCATTTCGGGAGAGACATTGCAAAAGATGGATTCCAACTTCACTCTTTGTTTGTGTCGTGTCATTGTGATGCAAGGTGACCATTATGAATCCATTATAGCGTGATTTGGCGCCTGAAAACGAAGGACTGTTTCCCCGTTACTTAAAAGACATCGCGTTGCGACTGCAGCACCATCCATTGGTCAATCGTGTAACTAATTTCGCAAACCCATGTATTTGATATTTACGGTCTTCCCATTAAACGTATTTTATCGCAGTCCAAAGTAAGGCAACTTCATTCTTGTTGACTACAGTACCAAGAAATTGAATAAGGTTTCCTTGGGCAGTTAGTTCAGTCAGATCCACAAAGATTGGAACACAAAGTTTCATTCCTGCAAGCAGTGGATGATAAAATAAAAAAATAGCATTTTCGTTCTAACAATGAAGATGGCTTAGATATCAAATGAACGAATAGCTGGAGTAAATTGCCCAAAATTAATTCACTTTGCCAGAGAACTGTACGCATTTAAAAGTAAAGTGAATGTGTTCAAATGAACCAATTCAATTCTATTTTTGATTCAGTAACTGTAAATAAAATAAGACTGTTCTACAAGTCACGAAAATATTAAAAATGATTGCTTTACATCCAATTCCATTTTTATGTTAACGTTTATTATTTTTTTAATCTCGATCTGTAAATAGATAACATTTATTCACATAACTGATATTTTTAAGGGTTTCATTAAAAAAATCATACGCAGTCACACACGTCGCGTTTAATGTCAGGCATGTCACGGTACTATTTATTGCATTTTAACCTCGTATTGCTAGTTCATATTCCTGAAACCCCTCTTTTGAATCTATACATATATATATGATTTAATGATAATAATTTTTATTTCTGTAAATGTTAAAGGAATTCAGAGAGATATTCATTAAACTGAAGAAGAGAGGGAAAAAGTTCGCAAAATGGTCACACACGTCATGCGAAATTTAGAATAAGTTTATTTTCCATGCACGTATAATCATGGTTTATGACGAAGTACAAATCATTCAACTATTAAATAAATTTACTGGAGACATGAACGGCATGGTGGAAAATGCATCAAAATGAAATTTATTAACACATGCATTCCCAAGGTTACACCCGCATTTAATTAGTGCGTGCTAATATATGCATTTTCAGTTGTGATTTGAATTTATAGATATTGTTAATTTATTTTATTGGCTCAGGCAAACAATTCCAATATTTAAGGCCATAAAAATTGATATTTTTCTCACCCATTCCTGTCCTTACCTTAATGCGTTCGTATGTATCTTGTAGCCTTGTATTTCTGATATTTTCCCTTACTTTAAAATTTATTGTATTTATATGTTTACCCATTTGTTTCTATTCATATATTATCTTTAAGATAATAAATTCATGAGTTTCAGCAACATCTAGTATTTTATATTTATTTCTGATTTCTGTTTGTTGGATTTACTCACTATATTTGTAATTGCTCTATCCATGTACAATCTATACATGAATTCTGTCTGTACAATTTTATTTTTTGTAATTTCCATATTACCCCAAAAACAGTTTCCATATATTAGATGACTATTCACCAAGGCATAATATAGTTTTATTGCAATGTTCTCCAGTACCACGTCTATAATTCTTGTAATTATTACTCCCTGTCATATTTTTTTATATATTGTTTCTATATATTTGTTCAAAGTTAATTTATTGTCAATTAGCAAACCCAAGAATATCCATTCGATATGCTTAATTTCTTCATTTATACTTAACTTATAACTCA
>QLNU02015360.1:126850973-126867928 GCA_006491805.2 Dysdera silvatica
TTTTAATTTTTTTTTTTCATATTCTTCTTTTATTATACAAATAAATTTGCCATACATATAAATGCTATCCAAGTCATCGTTTAAAATCCTATCCCGTTCAATATTTTTTATATTATCTTTAAATCTGTCTATATTTAGTCGAAAAAAATTCCTTATTTAAAAATTTATATCTCTCTATTCAGAAAACATAAGAAATTGCCAATCAAATTAATTATATCCTAAGACATAAATGACAGATGTCAATTTATTACTTTCAAACCGGTAGTTGTTTTAGGGTCAAAATAATTACAAATGTACCAAAAACGTTGTCTGAATGTCACATGTCATGCGGGAATGCTCCATCTGTATATAGATCATTTGATACATTGTAAGAAATTTATCAAATGCTACGTTTTACAGTAAAACCTCTCTACAACAATATTATACGGACGGAGAAAAATTATCGTTGTAGAGAGAGTTGTTATAGGGATGGTTCATTATACAGTAAAACCTCTCTACAACACTATTATACGGACCGAGAAAAATTATCGTTGTAGATGGATGTATCATTATATCGGACATCGTTGTAGGGAGGTTTTACTGTATATATATTATATATAACAAAAATATATCCACATATTTATGTAAACCAATATATCTGGTTTAATACAAAATTATAGCACTGTCTGCTGGTATAAAATAGTAGTGATATACAGTCGAATATATATGTAAATTATCGAGCCTCAAATCTTTTATCTTTTTAATGTTATCTAAACCCGCTTAACTGAAAATTTAAAGATGCACAAATCGCATTCATGCGAATATTTTTGAAGCCAAATGAATGTTTTATTGTAAAATTTAAACGGGATATATGCAAACAAACTTTATGAACAAGTTTTCATCCACAGTGAATAGCTGGCAACTCTATTTTTAAGGATTGGCTTTCCCCATTAGAAATGGCTGTCAACCCTTGTCGAAGTTTCACTTATTAGCTTATTATGGCTCTGTTTATGTCTTCCTCCTCTTTCTACATTTGGAATCACTGTTAAAATTTACTTTTGTAACGGCACCAGTATGGCGCAGTGAATTAAGTGTCTTATGTTTTATTGGTCTACAAAATTCCTAGTTTATTTGAAAGTTTTTCTTTCTTTCTTCTTTTGCATTTTTCAGTTTATATTCGTTGTGAACATGGTAATGAAAAGAAATGACGTATCTGCTTAAATTTTGACAAAAAGTTAGCGATTTTAAATGCTTTAAAATTAAATAGTTAAACAAAAGTAGCAGCAAAACAATATGGTTGTAATTTTTCCACTCTATTCCGCATAGTACAACAGGAAGCAAAATTTAGAAAAATTTTCATAAAAAATGGGTATACTTCAAGAAAAAGAATCAAGAAAGGAAATCATGATGAGATGATCAACTGTTTGTGTGGTTCAAACAGATGAGAACTAAGGACACAGTCATTAGTGGCCCAATGAGTTTGGAGCAAGCAAATAGTTTTCAAAACTACTTGGAATTGAACATTTCGAAACAAGTAACAGAGGGTTAGGAAGATGACAAAATAACGTTGCATTTCATCGGCTGCAACGAGAAAAATCAGCTGCTGATCACGAAGGTGAAATTGACTGAAAAACATGCTGCCTGATTTAATAAATAATTATGCAGAAAAAGGCATTTATAATGCTGATGAACCAGAATTCTTTTATAAAGGTCTTCCAAATGGAACATTAGCGTCTAAAGATGACAAAATTGAGAGAAAAAATGCAAAAAGATTGTTAAACATTGCTCTTTATTTGCAATATGGATGAACCGAAAATCATATTTTTTGTACAGGACGTTCTAAAAACCCGCATTGTTCCTGTGAAAGAAAAATTCCCATACTATACTATACAAATACTCGTATATGCAAAGTTTTGGATGACCATTAGCCTTTGGAATACAATATTATTTCAATTAGATGATGAACTTGAAAATAGAAAAGAAATATCCTCTTTGCTTACAACGCACCATGCCACAAACTTGGAAGTGCAATCGACCTCTGAAGTACATAAATATCCAATTTCTACCCCCAAATACATCAATAATACAGCCACTTGATCCAAGGGATGATATGTGCTTTCGAGGTTTACTATCGGCAACAAATTATTACATGCAGCTTTTTTTTTTTTTTTTGAAGAACAGTTTTTATTAAAGTTTGACAAAACTATTACTGTCTGGGAAGGAGTGAATATCATGAATCAGTCCTTGAAATTAGTCACAGCTACTACAATACGAAATTGCTTCAGAAAAACTGGATTTTCTTGTCTGGTTGAAAGTGATAAGTTACTTAAAGACAGAATCTCGATAGTAGAAATCCCAAGAGAGATTCCAGACGATGAATTTATTTTGTCAAAGTTAATTATGATTTGGACTGCTATAGTGAACTTGCCAATAAAGAGATTTTTAATAAAGTCATAAATGCTAAAGTTAACTTAGATCCTGTAGATAAAGAAATACCAAATGAAGTGAAAATCATGCCTACTCATAAAGAAGCTGTTTCTACTCTAATAATTTGTAAGATTATTTAAGATCAATTTTGATATGAAAAATATTAATACTTTAAAAGATCAAATCTTTAATCAGTCATCAGAACATACATGTGTGCAAAGAAGTTAACTGATTTTTTCACTAATGCAATGCATATGTTTATGTAAGCACTACTACATTACTTCCTGTTATTTTTATTAATAGATTTATTAATAGTACTGTACATTATAAATATTGAAATAAATGTGCACGATTTATGAAATTAGAATATCAGATTAGTAACAAAATACTATAAAAATTTAATGAGCAAATTATTTGCATGCAATAGTTCGGAGAATAACGCTCATATGCATAGGATTTTGTTGTTGCGTCCATTTGCATATATATGCGATTTCAACTATAAAAGTATATTGCCATTTGTTGAAAAACCAAAATGATACAGGAGTTTGAGAAAATATTTTTTTCATAATTTTCAGATAGGCAAACATTTTCATGCGGATTATTTACCCTGTTTTTTGTTTGAAATTTTGCTTTATCACATTCACCTCAGTTAAAAAGATATTCACACTCACTGATATTTCTTTTTTTAATGTTGTACATCTTGTTGAAAAAATTCTGATATTTTTTACTTATTAATTCTGGAGTCCGCAAAAGTGTTGCTCGCTGAACATGATTAAATTGTATTGCATTTATCATTACATTAAAAGAAATCCATGTTTTTCTCCATACATATTTAGAAACTTTCTAAATGCAGTTTGTTGGGTTAGTCTGACTGCATATTAGATAGGCACTCAGTTTTTCTACTTCCTGTTTAATAGTGGCAGCAAATTATTGGTTAAAAAGTAATAAATCATGGTTGACAAAGAGGTTCATGCTCTAGGCCCTAGAGCATGGACCTATGATTTCTCTGTTGAAAATTGCAGCCCATACAGCTACTCTTGAATGATGAAGTGTTCATGTTATGAATAGAGAAGTAGAATATTCTGTTCCACAAATGCACTAAATTGATTCATTAAATTCACCCAAATGGAAAATGAGCCTCGTTGCAAAACCAAATTAATTTGAGATATTCATCCTCAAAATTGGTGTGTCCTCTCTCCCAGGCATTTTGCACAAGGCACCTGTAATCACAAACATTTAACGTGATTTCTCTATTACCTTCACCAATGTAATTTAATGCCTTAGATTCTTATCTGTCAAATTATAATATCACTTTTACCAAATATATAATACAATATATATCAGCTTTGAATAAACTATTACGATTACTAAAGCTAAATTATTTAGCATTAAATGAGCTGTTTTGAATAGTAATGATAAAGAATTTAGCAAACATTTTTCAAACCTTTAATGACGTTACAAATAAGTTAATATTCGGAAAGAATGAAAATACAAAAAATCATCATATTTAATAGCCTATTTATAAATAAAAGGTTTCTAATATCTCTAGTCCAAAACTATACATATGGAGAAATTAACATGTTTTAAATGTTTGTATTAACAAATATAAAGAGAGACAAAGAATCAATAGTATCTATATAAAATCTTTTACTGAATAAATACAGTTTGAAAATCTAGAAATATGAAATTTGTAAACATTTTTACAAAGTTATATTACAGTGCTAAATAACAATAGTTATTTTGTAGCTTCTTTTTTTGAAGCAGCAACAGCAATTCCAATGAGAATGGCAGCAATTGTAAATCCTTGAGCACCAATTCTTGCTCTCATCATCAGCTGGGAACGCCGTTTATTTCCTGTTCTCATTGCATAAATTCCAAATGACAAAGCTAGTGTTGTTGCCAGCATTCCTACAAACATAAATGAATTTATGGTTGGTATTCTTATATAGGAAAACCTATCTGAAAAAATTTTCAGTACGCATACATATGCACAATATTATTCTAATTCAAAATATGAATAAAGTATTTCCAGAAAACTTTTGCAAAGATTCAACATTAATAAAAAAAAAACTAAAGTAGACATGTAAATAAAATTTTAGCCCAGTAATCCCCACCTCATAAATTTTTTACACACGCTGATGAGGTGTGCTTAAGTGTTCAGAGATACACCAAACTTATAATTGCCGGAAACTCAATTTTGACAACAATGCCTCACACATTTTTACTCAAAACTACACTTCATATTGTAAAGCTGGCACATAATCGGAAATAGCAGTATCAAAGAATTATCTACTAAATGACAGTGCATTCCAATTACTAATAAATCGTACCATTAGATTTAAAAATATTACACTTCACTGAGAATTGGAAATACGCATAAATATCACAGTTACAGTGACATCTGTCTACAGTGATATTCCAGGGACCAGGAAAATATGTTGTTATAGAGAGTTTATCACTACAGACAAGGTTGGCTCTAATATACTCTATACCTATCAGAATCACAGAAAATATTTTTACATAGTTCACTGTATAAATATAAGTAAACACACCTATGTGTAAATATAAGTAACTTCTGTTAAAACATGATTGTATAGAATATGATTCCATTTATAATGCCGATGATAAAATGCAAAAACACAAATTGCCTTTTTTAAATATAATTATTTCACAGTCAAGAACAACATATTGAATTCCCTATGTAGTTTTGTGTACCTGTTGTCGTGCACATATTTTTACTCCAACATACATCGACGTGACACCTATCATTATTTGACATCTAAAAGAACATTAAGTTTCCTTGTAATAATATTGTTTACTTGATTTGTCCAATTTTCCATAAATACTTTTACTGTAATTTATAGTGAGCAGCAAAGCTTAGTTCATAAATATATCTGGTTAATGAATGAAAGAAATTTAAACGATGAAAATTGGCTTGAATTTTGGCTTGTTTGAGTTTTATAGTGCAAGGACAGCAATGGTCATGCTGCGCCGGGACCTACAGTTTTCCGAGGAATCCGAACCTCTTAAGGCCTGGGGAACCAACTTCCAAACTATGTGTGAGCAGTTAGTAAGCATTTTTTTTTGGGGGGGGGAGAGGGGTGCATAGTTGGGAGTCGAACCCATGATAATCATACACTAGGCAAACGCATTAACACTGCACCAATGCAGGGCCAGTTGAATTTTGACTAACATAACCTCTTATGTTGCAATGTAATTTTTTGGATCAATATTACTTGTTCAAATATCTACATAAACTTGAAAAAACAACCTGATGAGTCACCTTAATGAAATTTAACAATCCTATCAAAAACACTTAAACAGAAAATGACATTCCACCTAAAAAACATTCTTCATAAACAAATATTCCCAATGAAAAATTATATTTCTTCAGACAAAACACAAAATCTTAAAACATGAACAGATATTGCATGAATACACATACATAAATAAACCTGCCTTATAAATAATAATAACACTTTGAACCAGTGTTGGGTTTTGGACAGGACATGTGGACCGTTCTCAAAACTGTCTGAAGCCTTAAACTGCCAAAATGTGAAAAATATCACATGAAAACCAATAGATTTTCCTAGAATTATACTAACAGACTAAAAGAAAGAAAAAAGAATAATAGACAAAAACAATTTTTATATATATATACAGTAGAGTGCCGATTATCCAAACTCCAATTAGCCAAACACCCTATTTCTCTTTCGCTATATATATTTTTTTTAGATTTAGCATGCGATCCGAAATAGGAACATCCCCAAGATCAGTGTATAGTTGGGAGCAGTAATAAGAGAATAAGGGCTTCGGAAAAGGAAAATATTGTTTAAAAAAAATTAAAAGATAAAAATGACAAAAAAAGTTAAAAGATTACAAAAAAAATTTTAAACACGCCAGCACTAACAGCTGCCAGTCCTAAGACTGGATAAAGTGTGAAGGAAAATTGTGCACAAACAATAGTTTTTTTTTAATCTACCTATCCATTACTAAATTTGATAAAAGCATACACTTGCTGTATTAAAAAACCTGTTACGCATAAAAAAATATATATTTCAACCGTTTTAGTACAGTCAGGAACATCCCTTAAGGTGCCTGTCCAATTATCTGAACTTTTGCTTATCTGATCTAGGGCCGGTCCTGACAAGTTCTGATAATCGGCGCTCTACTGGAGAGAGAGAATTTTCAATTTTAAACATTACCATTAGGTGACTGTGGCAAGAAGCTAAATATTCTGTTGTTTGGAATCAACAAATACACTTTATAAAAATTTCAAAATGATATAAGAAAGTCATGGTTTCAATAAGAAACTACATATATTATACTATTTTTACTGAATTTATACAGTGTGTCTCATAATTATATGGAAACATGTAAAAACAATAATTTTTTTGATGTTTAAAATTTACTGAACTCTTTAAAACGGTTGTAAAAACAAAAGAAATCGTCGTTTGTGAAAACAAAAGAAATCGCTTTTTTAGACATAGTTTAATGAATAGAAAATGCTTAACTTTTATGTTTATTAGTATTTAAAGAAAGTTTAAAAGAAATGTCTCAGAGTTATATGTAATTTCAGAAAAATGCCAGAAAAGAAACGTAACGACATGCAAATTTGTCTGAGGGCGGAACTTTATACAGGGTTTGTACTATTTTTTTTTTAAGAACAAAATTAAGGACTTTTTAAGAACCTAAAAAAATTAAGGATCCACAAAACAGGAGGGAAAAATGGACTTCTCTGAGTCCCATGCATAACGCGAACATTGTCATTTTTTCCCTTCTTGAAGTAACTGAATTATTTTTTATTGTTTCATACTAAATGTCCATGGTATCTACTAATATTTCTATTAAAAAGAGCAGTGCATAAAATACTTATCTACAGTATTGAGGTTGGAAGTTATGAAAAAGTCCTATGCATAATGGGAGAATGAGCCTAATAACTGTTGGAGATACAATAGAATACGAACAACATGCTACCGAAATAAAAAAAAAAATTGATAATGAAAATATATATATATATCACTTATGTGCATAGGCAGAAAGTTCATAAGGGGGTTATAGGCTCAATGGGGTTACAGAGCTACAACTCATATATTCCTATGTTAAATATACAAAATTTCATTGCAATGGGGGTTACAACCCCCAAAACCACCCCCTGGCTACTCTTATGCCGATGTGGAAATGAAAAATAGTGAAAAAAAAAAACAGGGAAGATTCTTCTTTCTCACTCAATAAAGTCTGTGCAAAAATCCAAGGAGCTCAAAGCTCTGCTAAATGGTCACTAAATAAGCAAGACAAAATGCTAAGGCTCTAGAAGTTTAAATTTCCAACTGTAAATGTACGGGAAACCGTCTGGATAAGAATTTCAGATGCAGATAGAGCTAAAGCTGATAACCAGAGTAATAAGAGAGTTATAACCATTACAATTTCTATTGAAAATGAAAACTTACATAAACTAAGTACAAATTATGGCATTTTAAACCAAATCCACACAAGGAATGAATTTACCGTCTGCAAGAAACTTATTTCACTTAATAAAGTTCCAGACATTGAAATAAATCTAAGAGAACATGCTCACAGGAATTCTAATTTAGGTGGTCAACGGATTTCAATATTACAATTGTACAAGTCGATTGTAACTCAAATCGCAGCAAATGTAAAAAGTCAAAAACCTTTGTAATTCCAAATGCCACACATGCTCTTCCTGCAAAAACAAGTAATCTGATTTTAATCATATAATAAAACATATATATAAGAATTTATTTATGAAATAAATAATGAATGTACCTTATAAATAAAAGTAAAATATTATGAAACATTTTTATCAAATTCACCAAACTTCATTGGTAATTATCAATATTTGTCAGTAAATGTAATTATTACGTTTCTAATCACATTGACCAAAAGACACTTTTAATAATAACCAGTTATTATTAATATTGACTGAATTTATCACATAAACCGTAACATATACTCTTTTCAATTTTTAAGTTTTTACATATGATTATTTATGTTAGTCTTTATTTTAAATTACAGTGTTCAACAATTTTTCACTTTTGGTTTTTTACCAAAATGAAAGTAGCTACCTTTTATAAATTTTGGGTCGCTGAAAACAAAAAAACACCCTTAAAATTCTCTCCTAGCTCAGAGTTTTGAGTAATTGCACTGTTTGTATTTTGCATATAATGCTATGGGACATTAAAAACATGATACATGAAATAAATAAAAAATAAAAGGGAAAAGAAATAAAATACACACTGTCATTCTTGATGAAGCTGCTATCCACTCGGCTAGAAGCAACTGCTGTTGCTTCTGGCCTTCGTTTCATGAACCATGTGATCGAGCGGTTAAAACCAGTTCCATCCAATGGCCTCAGTTTTGTACGTAGCAGCGCATGGAGAACTTCATATTATGCCGTCTGTTTCTGAATTTTTTTTTACTGATTTGTTTAATTAGTGACTTACTGCATGAGTGATTTTGTACATTTTAACATTTTGCATAAATACATTTTATATAAATTTTAAAGTCCACTGAATGTGCAGCAACGTATAAATTTGGCGGACAATGTTTGCTGTATATGCGCTGATGTGATTTGTAGTTCCAGGAAGCGGACATTGACTTCTGCAGTGAAAAAGGCATATGTACTGTATTTTGGGCATTGCGTCGGAGACCAGGATGAATTGTGGGCTCCCCACATTTGTTATACAATTTGTTCATCCACCTTGGATGCTTGGGAAAAAAGTTTCCACACATTTTAGTGTGTCTACCATTTGGCGTGAACCAACAAACCATACCACCAATTTCTATTTCTGCATGGTACCTTGCTTGAAGAAAGGAATTAATACAAAGAGAAATAAGAAAATGGAATACCCTGTGATACTTCCTGTCAATCGCCCAGTGGTCCATATAGAAGGATTGCCAGTCCCTGATCACTTCCCTCCTGCTAACATTCTGGCAGACAATGATATGGAAGATGATGGAAGTGAACTTGTGTTAGAAAGTGTTCCAAGCACCAGTGATGCAGATCCAACATTTCAATCGACGAGTACCTCCTATAACGTACACTGAATCACACACTGTAAACTTTATGGCCTTTTTGGACTTTATTAGGGATTTAGAACTGCCAAAGAATAAAGTTGAACTCTTAGCATCCAGATTGCAGCAGTGGAACCTCCTGGCGGATACTGATAGAATATGTACTCTTCGCAATCGTCAAAAAGTACTGTCAACGTTTTTCAGCAGTGACGAGTTAGTATTTGGCAATTATATTGAAGGTTGATACTGAAACTGAACATTCCATACCAAGCAAACGATTGGACATTACAAAGGAAAGTGGTTAGTTTCAATGTTAGCATACTTCTGCTAGACGATCCAGACAGATGCTGCGGACGTTCGCCACAAGCAAAAAGACAGTGTATATAAAAGGAAAGGTTGTTAACTGTTATTCATACTACTGTATTCCCATATCCTTATATGTAAAATATAAATAATGAAATTACCCAGAAACCTGAGCCAGGAAGCAATTTTAAGCATAATTTTTGCATTAGGCGACCCCAAATCTATAAAGGACGGATATTTTCATCTCTCTAAAATTTTCACTGTTGAACAGTGTTACCTTAGGATAAGGAAGTTTTGGGCAATTTCAGATAGTTTTGAACATAAGAATTTTAGACAATACGGTAAATACCATGGATTTTACCATCTTGTTCAAAACCCTGTTAAACCCAGCTTTGAACATCGAAATAATTAAAAACAAAAATTCACAAAATTAATCAAACATTCAATTACACCCTAAGTAAAAATTCTGATAATAAGTAGAAAATAATTTTACATATGAAATACTACAAGAAGTCTTGTAATGCAATAAGGTACGTAATAAAATCTAGGTCCTCCAAAGCAGAATGTTTTGCAATGTTCTGCAACAAGCCTTCAGCTGATCAAAAATGTTCTGCAGGAGATTCATACACACACACACATACACATATATATATTAGTATTTTTAAAAATGTAAGAAAGTTATGTAAAATTGAAATGACAGGAAATTGACAGAAATAGAGATAGCAGAAACACAGTAAAAACATTAAAAATAAAAAATAAAAACAGAATAACAATAAATTAGTAAAACTTTTCACTACCAATAAGTTTAACAACTTCATGAGAAACACAAAATTACCGTTAAGTGATTAAAAACCAACAATTTAAGAAATGGAGAGAGAATTCGACAAACATAGCATAATAAATGGAAAATGAAAAAAGGGACACCACGTGTAGGAACGTTTTCAAGGGAGGCTCCAAATACGTGGTCCTTCAGCAATGGAATGTTTCTGTATGAAAAGTAGCTTAAGCTAAAGAAATTCCACATCTCCCGACATTCCAAGAGTGAAAACGAGCCGAATTAAAACGAATAAAATTTATGAAAATGATAAAAAATTGGGGGATATACATTGGGATGCAGACGGAATAACGATACAGCGAACAAGGTGTGAACAAAGTTAAGCTTAAACGGAAAAGAGCGGAGGAGAGGGCAACAGAGTTGCCAGCCTAAAGCTAAGGAAGCCAAAAGCGTTAGGAAAGCCTCCAAAATGGACAGATTTCAGAGCAATCTTTTTGTTTTTTTTTAACCTATTAAAAAAATAAGCAATAAAACGTTCCGGTATTAGATTGCCTTTCAGTCTGCATTCAAGCAATTTAATAGCTTCTAAAACGCTTGAGTCTTCAAATTCTGTGGGTTCTTTTTAATTGAGAAATAATACTATTGCCTTGAACTTTGATGCTTATATTAGATTCGAAACTAGACAATGTAATCGCTTTGAACTGGAAATCCATTCTTTTGTCATAGATGCAAGTCCTTGCACCGGAACCTTTATTTAGTTCTATATGAAGATCTAAAAAATCAACGAAATTTCAATTGTTTGTCTTCTTCAGGTTGAAATCTTTCTCTACTTTCCATACAGAAACATTCCATTGCTTAGGGATCACATGTTTGGAGCATCCCTTGAAAAAGTTCCTACAGTGAATTAAACGAAGACACTGAAATAGTCGAAGGAACAGCTCCTAAAATCTTAAAAGAAGAAGTTTCATTTGCAATAAAAAATATGAAGAAAGGAAGAGCCCCTGGTGATGATGGTATTACATTAGATATCCTAAAAGAAGCTGGAGAATATGTAGAAGACATACTTGCAAAATTCTTTACCAAATGTCTTAACAGCGGTAACATACCAACAGAGGCGGCTTAAGGGCCGAGCAGCCCAGGTACCCATTGGATGAGGGCGCCAAACTGAAGTCGTTCTAACGTTTTTAATTGATCCAAGTAGAAAATCTGTCTAAAAAGGGAAAAATTTAGATGAATTTTTAGAGATATCTTTACAGAAATTCTTTCAGAGACTTTAGGCCACTTTTGTATGTCATATGGCTCACTTAGCACCTGTGAAAATCTCCTGTTTTCGCCGGAGGGGGAGGGGCATCAAAAAGCAATCCGCGCCAGGCCGCCCGGGTTCAAAATCAACCTCGAGCCGTCCCTGCATACCAAAACGATGGTATTCTGCAACAGTAATTTTTTTGCATAAAAAATGTGATAAAGAGGATTTGAAAAATTACCGACCAATTAGCTTGTTACCTGCTATTTATAAAATCTTCACAAAAGTGCTAACACATCGCCTGCAGAAAAAATTAGATGCAGCTCAACCAAGAGAACAAGCTGGATTTCGAAGTGGATTCAGTACAGTGGACCATATTCAAGTATTAAGAGAATTAATTGAAAGAACACATGAATATGAACTTCCATTGTGTGTTGCATTTATTGACTATGAGAAGGCCTTTGACTCTATAAAAACATCAGCAGTCATCAACTCTTTAAGATCAACAGACATTGAGGATGTGTACATTGACATGGTGAAACGTGTGTATAAAAATGCAAGTGCAAAATTTCGGTTACATAAAGATACCAAAACTATCAAACTTGGCAAAGGGGTGAGGCAGGGAGATACCATTTCTCCAAAACTTTTTACTTCTGCTTTACAGATGATTTTTCAGCTGATAAATTGGAATAACAAGGGAATAAAAATAAATGGTGAATATTTAAATCATCTGCGGTTTGCTGATGACATTGTTATTTTTTCAACGGACCCATTAGAACTCCAAGACATGGTACAAGAGCTCTCAACTAGAAGTGAAGAAGTTGGACTCAAGATGAACCTACAAAAAACTAAGATCATGTTCAATAATTTTGTAGAGGAAACAAAAATACAAGTTGACAACACTGAGCTAGAAATTGCTGATTCATATATTTACCTTGGCCAGCTGATTTCAATGGATGGCAACATTATGAAAGAACTCAACAGACGTATTAAACTTGGCTGGAGTGCATTTGGAAGAAACAGTTTTATCCTGAAGGGGAAATTGCCTTTGTGTCTAAAAAGAAAGGTCTTCAACCAGTGTGTATTGCCAGTCCTCTCTTATGGATCAGAGACATGGAGTCTAACAGTTGGAGCAATACGAAAGTTACAGACAACGCAAAGGAGCATGGAGAGGTGCATGCTTGGAATAACTAGGAGAGATCGAAAAAGAAACACTTGGGTGAGAGAGCAAACTAGAGTAGAGGACATCATTGTTAAAGTAAAAGGGCTGAAATGGCGATGGGCTGGGCATATTGCAAGAAGAACTGATCAACGATGGACAACAGAAATTCTGAACTGGATTCCAAGAGACCACCGAAGACCTAGAAAACGTCCTCAAACTAGATGGGTGGATGAAATAAGAAAACAGGTTGGGGTGACGTGGAAACGAATGGCCCAGGATAGACTTGTGTGGAAAGCATTTGGAGAGACCTTCATCCAGCAGTGGATAGATAATGGTTGAATATGATGATGATGATATATATATATATCATATACATTTTTAAATTCTATAAAATGTAAATTCCTTTTTTAATAGAAATGTAGAAAACATCTGTCGGACTGATTTATTTATTTATTTATTTATTTTAAGACAAAAAAAAATTATTCACCTCGCGATTGTTCTTCAACGTGCGTTGCACCTTTTAGTACATTCTGCTTTGGGGATGATTGTTTGTTTGTTTGTTTTTTGGTTTTACGGCTCAAGCTTTGGGGATGACACCTGGACAATAAAAAAAAATGACGCCACAAATAATATTGGAACTTTTGAAATGTGGACCCTTAGAAGACTCACGAAGATAAAATGGACTGACCAGATCTCCAACCAAGAAGTCCTGAGCAAATCCAGTATAACAAGAGCCATCACGACCAAAATTCTAATAAGAAAGTCCACATACCGTGGACATATAATGTTAGGAGATAAAATACAACCTACCCCAATTGGCAGTGGAGGGAAATATCACGGGGAAGAGAGACCTAAAGGCAGAAAAAGAAGAGTATGGATGGACGATTTAAAGATTGGACTAAGTACAGAAGATGCCCCATGCCAGTAGAGGCAGGAACATGTGGTCCATATTCACCGCCAATCTCCCAATCTGAGAAGACACTTGATGATGATGATGAACCGTATGTTCGAAAAAGCAGGAAAATTTACATGCTTAACCGTAGTTAAAACAATGTGAAAGGAAGTTTGGCGCAGTATAGCCCAGATGCTCTTGCGCCATAAAAAAGCCAAACAAACAAAAGAAAGTTAAGTCTTCAACATAGACTCTTCATTCTAAAATGTTATATCTCATCTAATCTTTTATATGGAGGTGAGATCTAGATAATGAAAATGGACGCCAAGAAAAAAAATCGAAGCTTTTGAAACGCAAAATTTGCGAAGAACAATGAAAAATAAAATGGGGTTAACAAGCTCTCTAACCGAGAAGTTCTGTCCAAATACAAACCAGAATAAGATATTACTAATTTAATACGTAGGCAAAAACTGGCATAGTGAGGGCCAAAAAGGTATGAACATGAGAAGAGAAGGAGGGGTAGAATTATGCAAAAAAATTCGCCATGAACGTGAATATCGATGGAAAGAAAGGATAATAAAGAGCTTGTAAATAGTAATATAAGAGAAAACAATTTAAGAGTAGATTGGAAATCGTGAAAGCCGAAGAAAATTCATTGAAAACAGCGACTCCATATAAAATGGGATGAGCTGATAATTATTACAAATAAATTTGACACTCACGTATTAGTAGCTCAAACTAGAGCTATTTTTGTTTAGGAGAAAAAGAGACGCCGTCCTCATCCCAGATTCGAACCAGGGTCCCCGCGTTGAGCCCGCGGTGTCTTGACCTATTAGACGAACAAACGCTTTGTTTTCCGCATAGTAAGTTGTAAGATATTACTACCTTTCAGCTGATAATGATGACAATAAGGAAGAAGAAGATAGTAAGAAGCTAGAAATTATAAAATACATTAATCACTGGAAAGACACATCAAGGCTGAGCTTATGGTGTTAGCAGCCCTGGGCAAAGCAGATTTTAGCGACCCTGAAAAACGCTTTGACAAAACTAATTTCCCAGTACTTGTAATACATTTTTGGCGACCCTGGGCGGCCGCCCAGCTCGCGGCCCCTCAGCACGGCTCTAAGGCATATTATAGAGCAGAGAGCTGAAGGCAGAAAAACAAAAGAGAATGAGTAGGTGATATAAAGACTTAGACAAGACGAAATAAAAAAACAAAAACATTTATTCATGAACCTATCGATCAAAAAATAAAGTCCCCGTTGGCCGCTAACCCCCGAATCAAAGAATGCGCTTGAAGAAGAGTAATTAATATGTAATTAAAAGGCAATACTATGTAGGCCTAATAAGTAATCAAAAACTAATAATATGTAATGTCAGTAAAAAGTAATAATATGTTATAAGCACGCCCGTATCCATGGGAGGGGGAGGGGATCTTAGGAACCGGTCCGCCCAAAATTAAATTTTAATGGGACTTGGCTACGGCCTTGCATGCTGTGATTGTATCTATACATGCTGTAAAAATTTTTGAACCTCCCCCTTCACCCCGAAATTAAATTTTCCTTCCTTCCTTCCTTCCTTCCTTCCTCTTTCTCTCTCACTCTCCCCCTGGCTACGGTCTTGGTTATAAGTAATTAATATGGCAATTTAATATGGTTGGACTTAATTATAAGTAATTAATATAACATGTAATGACAGGTGTCGGCGGTCGTGAAGCGAGTCCTCATTTTAGCATGATAGGTGTCGTTCAATAACTGTTAACAGGAAAACATTTGCGCCTATTTTTGTATAAAGTTCTTTTAGTAATTAAATCCTTTAATTGTGCATTTAATCATATAATTAATGGTAATAATTGTGTATATTAATCCATTTACATCATAAGCGCATATATGCGCGGCATTTTCCTGGTCATTATCACCAAAGCGCAGATATGCGAGCTAGGTTTTTGCGCATAAAAACAAAACAAAAAAACTTGTTTTTATTGCCTTGACATGATCCTATGGAACACTTACGTTATTTTCAAAACTATACATAAAGATAGAGCATTTCACGTCTTCAAGCAAAAATTGGCGGAAGAAATATTTGAATAAAATAAACCAAACATAAAAGCATCAGCAACACGAGAAATTACACCATGTCCATCATTACCACCAAGATATATTGGCCAACATTTTCTAAAATCTATCACGGAAAGCTCGTAAACGTTGGATAGTTTGTTTATCACCAAAAAAAAAAGAAAAAAGAAAAAGAAAGAAAAAAAGAAAGAATTCATCTTATCAGTGTGATAATTGCCGTGAGGCTATATGTATTGACTTTTTCAAGTACTATCATACCGTGTCAAACTATTACATTTAATTTCTCAAATTATTTTCAATGTATAACTTCATTGAACTTAAATAAAATTATAAATTCTTTGTGTACGCCATTTTGTTTTTCGTTTTTTTATTATTTTGAAATATTTCTAATCTTTATACAATGAAAAAATTTTGATGATATGGGTCAATTTTCCATTTTTTCGGATATTGCAAATGGGTTAAATCTATTGGGCATACTTTTAGTTACGATATGGAAATTTAACTCGATGTGTAGCTCACTTGGCATGAAAAGGTGAACCGCTCGGATACAAAACCAAAATAGCGTTATGCGTATGTATACATAAACAAGCCAGAATTATCCACAGGGCATATAGGGCCAGGACCCTGGGGCCCAGAGAAAACAGGGTCCTACCACGACAACCAGCACCCTACAAAAATCATACTTGTGTTCATGGGCCTTGGGGCCCACTATGGTCTAAATCCGGCCCTGTACACACACGTACGTACGCAGAAAGTTCACAAGGGGGTTAATTAGGCTCAATGGAAGTACAGAGCTACAACTCACATATTCCTATGTTAAATATACAACATTTTGTGGTAATGGGGGGTTACGATCCCATCAACACCCCCATGCGTACGCCAGTTCCTGTACATGAGTGTTTTCATAAGATTAAAGAGACGTAAAGCGAGGGAACTGATGTATTATATGTATAATTCGTTCGCAGAAAGTTGACAGAGGGTACTGTTAGAATTCACGGAAGCTGACGTCACAAACGGGCTAGTTCATTACAGCAGAGGGGAGGACGTCATTTCAGAACTAGTTT
>QLNU02015360.1:126882280-126901278 GCA_006491805.2 Dysdera silvatica
ATTATCTATCCACTGCTGGATGAAGGTCTCTCCAAATGCTTTCCACACAAGTCTATCCTGGGCCATTCGTTTCCACGTCACCCCAACCTGTTTTCTTATTTCATCCACCCATCTAGTTTGAGGACGTTTTCTAGGTCTTCGGTGGTCTCTTGGAATCCAGTTCAGAATTTCTGTTGTCCATCGTTGATCAGTTCTTCTTGCAATATGCCCAGCCCATCGCCATTTCAGCCCTTTTACTTTAACAATGATGTCCTCTACTCTAGTTTGCTCTCTCACCCAAGTGTTTCTTTTTCGATCTCTCCTAGTTATTCCAAGCATGCACCTCTCCATGCTCCTTTGCGTTGTCTGTAACTTTCGTATTGCTCCAACTGTTAGACTCCATGTCTCTGATCCATAAGAGAGGACTGGCAATACACACTGGTTGAAGACCTTTCTTTTTAGACACAAAGGCAATTTCCCCTTCAGGATAAAACTGTTTCTTCCAAATGCACTCCAGCCAAGTTTAATACGTCTGTTGAGTTCTTTCATAATGTTGCCATCCATTGAAATCAGCTGGCCAAGGTAAATATATGAATCAGCAATTTCTAGCTCAATGTTGTCAACTTGTATTTTTGTTTCCTCTACGAAATTATTGAACATGATCTTAGTTTTTTGTAGGTTCATCTTGAGTCCAACTTCTTTACTTCTAGTTGAGAGCTCCTGTACCATGTCTTGGAGTTCTGATGGGTTCGTTGAAAAAATAACAATGTCATCAGCAAACCGCAAATGATTTAAATATTCACCATTTATTTTTATTCCCCTGTTATTCCAATTTATTTGCTGAAAAATCATCTGTAAAGCTGAAGTAAAAAGTTTTGGAGAAATGGTATCTCCCTGCCTCACACCTTTACCAATTTTGATAGTTTTGGTATCTTTATGTAACCGAAATTTTGCACTTGCATTTTTATACACACATTTCACCATGTCAATGTACACATCCTCGATGTCTGCTGATCTTAAAGAGTTGATGACTGCTGATGTTTTAATAGAGTCAAAGGCCTTCTCATAGTCAATAAATGCCACACACAATGGAAGTTCATATTCATGTGTTCTTTCAATTAATTCTCTTAATACTTGAATATGGTCCACTGTACTGAATCCACTTCGAAATCCAGCTTGTTCTCTTGGTTGAGCTGCATCTAATTTTTTCTGCAGGCGATGTGTTAGCACTTTTGTGAAGATTTTATAAATAGCAGGTAACAAGCTAATTGGTCGGTAATTTTTTAAATCCTCTTTATCACCTTTTTTATGCAAAAGAATTACTGTTGCAGAATCCCATTGGTTTGGTATGTTACCACTGTTGAGGCATTTGGTAAAGAATTTTGCGAGTATGTCTTCTACATGTTCTCCAGCTTCTTTTAAGATATCTAATGTAATGCCATCATCGCCAGGGGATCTTCCTTTCTTCATACTTTTTATTGCAAATGCTACTTCTTCTTTTAAGATTTTAGGAGCTGTTCCTTCGACTATCTCAGAGTCTTCGTTTAATCCACTGTTTCCTTCATATAGTTTTCTGTAGAATTCTTCAACTCTTCTAAGTATTTCTTCCCTATTTCTTGTTATGGTGTCATCCTGTCCTTTTAATGCAATGATGTGTTTCTTCCCAACAGATAAACTTCCTTTAACAACCCTAAGGCTCTTGTTATTTTCAATGGCTTTCCTTACTAGCTCACAGTTGAATTTTCTTATGTCTTCTTTCATGCTTTTGCGCAGAGTTTTACAAAGTTCTATGTACTCAATCCTGGAACTGGTATTTTGATTTTACACCTTCATATGTCTTTGCCTTTTCATTAGCTGTTTCCTGTTCTCAGATAATTTGCCGTTCTGCTTTTTACATGTTACACCACCAATTTCCTTAGCAGTTTCGATTATTGTCTTAACAATGTTTTCATTTGCTTCTGAGATGCAAACTTCTTCAATAAGTCCTTCCAGTGCAGAAAAGCGACTTTTTAATTCCAACTTGAATGCCTCGGTATTTGCTTTCAGTTTCATTAAATCCACCCTCTTACTTACTTGTCTCCTAACAAGCTTCTATCTTTTTAATTTACTATACAATCTCGGTGATTCGTAACCCGTTATTTCGTAAATCCCACTTATTCTTAATAAACTAAGGTCTCTTGGAAAACTCGCGGTAATTCAAAGAATAACAATGCATTTCGGTCCCTTCGCTTATTCGTAAGTGTTTTCTCACTCAAGAGGAACAAAAACATCTTATAAACCGTAATATAGCATGTCAACAATCCCGTTTATTCGAAATGAAACTCCCCACTTCCCTATACTGTGGTGCTAAAGGGAAAGCGTTTAATTTTCGACTGTTTCATTCTTAAACAGGGAGAAAAACTCTCCCGTTGGCTAATGTGGGGATGGAAGAGGGTTGCTGATCACTTGTCGCCAACAACCCTTTCCCTAAATCATATCGCACAGTCGAAAGGCACGTCATTTCTATAAAGGGGGCGAAACTTTACATCAATCGCTTGCGGTTTTCAGACCAAATCAGAAGTCAGCGACGATGGGAATTCGGCCATTGTGACACTGAACAACGCCACTGATCGGTTGCGAGTAGTATATCCGTCAGCTCGGCGGTGCAGTGACCTTTGACCCCTGGGGCGGGGCGTGTAGATAAGGATTTGGCGAGAAAATCGTGTGACGTAATGATTATAATCTCACGATTAATTTTTTAATTACACCTTTCAGAGGGGGGAGGGGTGTAATGTTTACATTTCATGATGGTTTATTAATAATACCTTTGGCCCCCTGAGAGGGAAGATAAGGACTTTGGCGGGAAATTCGTATGATGTTTACATCTTACGATCGTTTATTAATATTACTTTTGGCCCCTGAAAGGTATGATAAGGATTCCGGCGGGGATGATTTATATCTGCATTTTATAATTGATTTTTAGTTACACTTTTGTCTTCATGGGTGGAGAGGGGGAGGGGGTATACTAATAAGAATTTTTTGCGGTAATTTCGTGTGCTTAATGAATACATCTTATGATAGCTAATTAATTATACCTTTGACCCCTGGGGGCGGGGCATGCTGATAAGAACTTTAGCGGGAAAGTCATTGAGTTAATGGTTGATCATCTTATTGATTATAGCGGGCTTCCCGATTGCTCTGGCCTTTTCCCCCCTGGGTGATAAGGAACGGAACAGGTTGATAAGGATTTAAGCGGAAAAATCATCTCACGATAGCTAATTTTTTAATAAATATTTGCGCGCGTTGGGTTTTTTCGTCATATGAGAAAATAGTGTTGTGGTGGGTAGATGAATTTCAACGTGTCTCTTACAATCGACGCTATTAATTTCCGCAATGATCGAGAAAGCATTGGATCCAATGTATCGGATTCTGGAACATTCAGATTCTTTCGGAAGTGTCGATACCTTATACCGTGTTGTAGGAAAAAAAGTTCCAATTACGCAAATTCAGGATTAGCTACAATCCCAGTGTTCGTACACGTTGCACAAGCCGCTTCGTCGAAAATTCAAAACGACTCCAGTCGTCGTGGGAGGGATCGATGAATAATGGCAGTCAGATTTAGCTGACCTATCGACTATATCAAATACAGGGTTGAGGTATCTGTTGACGTATATCGATACTTTTTCAAATTACGCATGGGTCGTCGCTCTGAAAGAAAAGACCGGTTCCTAGATTGTGAACACTTTACGGAGTATTTTCGAGCAGGGTCGCCTTCCTTCGTCGCTTCAAACAGATTAGGGAAAGGAATTTATATTTTCCGACATTTGGAAATATTTTACGGCATATAACTCCCATACGTACATGGACATTTTGGATAGTCTGTTGCACAGATATAACAATACTTTTCATAGATCGATTCGAATGACCCCCACGAGCGTGAATATCGATAATCAGAGGGAAGTATGGCTAAATTTATACGGAGATCACTCGATCAACGTAAACCCCGTGTATAAGTTCGATATCGGCGATACAGTACGGATTTTGAAAAAGAAAATATTGTTTGAGAAAGGTTGCAAGAACAACTGGACGGAGGTGGTGTTTACGGTTTCCTAACGCATACCGAGGATCCCGCCAATTTTTAAGATAAGAGACTTGTTGGGCAAAGACATTGCCGGAACGTTCTATGCGGCAGAGTTTCAAAAGATTAAACCGATGGAAAGTTATGCTGTGGACACTGTTTTGAAAAAGCGCCGTCGAAGGGGAAAAGTGGAGTACTTTGTGAGTTTTAGGGGGCATCCCAAGAAATTTTAAAGATGGATCCCCTCTTCCGACATATATAAAATGTGAGTGTATCGACGACCCCCCATTCAGTTCCCAAGATGAGTTTCTACCTGACGTTACCCAGCAACAATAGTCGAGATTTTTATCCTGGAAATAAATTGAATTATTTTTTCTTGACGATACCCAAGGCTATCGATTTAACTGGGGTGTGGGAGGTCGGCCTCGGTGAGATCATCTACCCCGCGCGTGGTACAATATCACGAGCGACTCGAACGTTTTCGATGTGAGCTATGAAAACGATGTCGTTAAGAAGAGTCGGATTCCGAGTGGGTTTTACGATTCGACGGCGGACTTGATCAAGACGATGACCAACGCGTTAAAAGAAAAACCGCCCCCCGTCAAACTGGTGTATAACAAGCGAACCAAGAGAGTGAAAGTTCAACTGAAGGCAAAGTCCAGATTGGTCCCGTATAAGGGAATAGCGGAGACTTTGGGCTTTTTCCCGGACACCGTGAGAGAATGTTGGACGAAAACAGGGTCGAGAGTGATGTCGATATTATTGTGGAGGGCCCCTCCGTGGCGGACTCCATGGTGAATTATCATTTTCTCTACGTTTATACGGATATATCGGAGCCCGATGTTATTGGCGATATCTTGTCTCCTTTATTACGTGTTATCGTGATACTAAACACACCACAGATTGTAAAGTTTTAATTTAATTAGTTAGAATTTAGGATTAGAAATTTAGAATGTCAGAGTTAAAATGAAGTTAAAGTACTTATAATTAAGTTTGCAAATTTAAGGTTAATGTTTTTATTGGTTATTTTAACTATTTGTGAACATTACAACCCTCTTACAATTATGTTTAATATTAAGTTTATTTATAGAGAAAAGTGAGCAGGCCGTTTATAAAAATTTAAACTGAAGTACATTGTATGGTTGTGTTTTATTTAGAATCCGCAATTAAAGAAAAATAACCCAGAAATTCGCAACAATAAAAAGACAAGCAAGAATTAGGATTTAAAAATTTAACTATGCCATTTATTTAAACACTAGGGCCATTAACAAATTTCTAGATTACAAGTAATTACACAAACATATTCACTTTAAAATTTTCCTTTAATATATCCTTTACTAGGTTTAAACCTTGTATGAACATTTTTATTTACAATTGAAAACATTCTGATACTTTAAATTATGAAACCAAATTCTATTACCAAAGGAAATAATCAAAAATAATCAAAAGGAAATAATACTTCAATATCTGTTAATATTGTTTGATGTTTATGTTTCAACACGGACAAGTAGGAAGAGGCGGCAAAATAGTAAATCCGCCCATGGAAGGGGGCGGAGATATATCTGTGGCACGCTGGCGGCCAACAACCTAGAACCGGCACTGATTTCATCCATACTAATTTTATTATTTACACCCTGTTAATTCGAAATTTTACTTTTTTTTACCCTTGATAAATCGTAATCTCTCATAATCGAAAGCCTCGATAATTCGTAATGGGGCCTTGGCCCCTTGGCATTACGAATTATCGGGATATTACTGTAGTATTTAAGCACACTTTACATTTCACCATTCGAAGACCATTTGCGGTATTAAATCTGTTCGGTACGCTGCAATTTTCATTAATTGATTTTTTCTTTGCCAGGATAGAGTCAATTTGGCTGGTTCCTCCATTGGGGTTCATTTTCTTTGTGGTCACTTCTGAAAAAATAAATTCATGATGCTTTTTCAGCTTCTGAACATTCGATGAGTTGATCACCGCGTTCATTTCTTTCCCCGTATCCGTATTTACCAACTGATGTCTCTATTTGTTCCTGTTCTCCAATTCTTGCATTAAAATCCCCATGATGAGCGTGTTATGTCGTTTCCCCTTCGTGTGTAACTGTTTGATCTCTTCATAAAATTCTTCAACTACTCCGTCGGTATGGTTTGATGTTGATGCATATGCTATCTAAAGTTGGCATCGCTAGGTTAGTTGAAGAACAAACCTCCCTGCTCGATCTGACGTACTTTCAAATTTAAATAGGTAGTTTTTAATTCTTTTGTTGATTAAGAATCCAATACCACTTGTTTTTCCAGTTTCCTTTCCTCTATAATAAAACAAATGTCCGGTTTAAAATTCCGCTAAGTTTTCACCCTTTCTTCTAACTTCACTGAATTCCACAATGTCCCATTTGATCTTTTCAAGTTCTTTAAATTCCTGAAGTCTTACTTCAGAAACAAGGGATCGTCCATTATACGTAGCCAAGGTCAATAACAAATGGTAGCCTGGGCCATTCCAGTGCTTCTTAGCACCCGTTGCTCCCATACCATGTTGACCGCTGCCTTGATCAAGAGCACTCCAGCACCTGGAGACTAGGGTTCATGGTTATTGACGTATAAGCATAGTGGAGGAATTAGCCATCATTTCACCACGCTGGTTAGACGGATTGGTGAATTAGCCTTCACCTTCCCCCTTTCTATTCGTGCAGCAAATATTAATTTGCTTCATAAATAGAAAGCCCGGCCCGCACCACTTGAAGGCGAGATAGGACACAAGGTTACTGGCCCGGCCGGTTCAACAAATAAGAACAGAAACTTTTAATGGCGTCGCAACTCAAAAATTTTTGGGGGGTCATGTATCTTTGAAGAAGGTGATGAGATGCAGGGTTAGAGAAAATAATGGGTTTTAATATCAAATGGTAGGGTTTAAGCTTCTCCTTTCTACGCCACTGGGAACATTGCATTATAAACTATTAAGAGGAACAAGTTTAAAAGAACCAGTTGTAGAGAAAGAGTTTCAAAAATGAACCGTTCTTAAAAGAACAGTTCACAAAATTGTACTATTTTGCCCATCTCTTCCTCCTACTGTGCTTTACTTATGATTAGAGTTGTAAAAAGCTCCGGAACTTTGGGAATATTGGAAACTGTTGACATAGAAACTAAGATAGCTAAAGTAAAGGAGGTGTTCCAGTCCGCCGCACCTTTCTTCCTATTTCTCTATTCGACACAATCGACCAAGAGGTAGAAAGGAGTGGACGGGACTACCTCCTTTATTCTAGCTATCTTGGTTTCTTCCCATCAAAGTTTCCAATGTGTCCAAAATTCCGAGGATTTTTACAATCCTACTTATTATGCAACCAGCGTCAATTCAGCCAGTTTTACTCTCCAAATCTTGTCCCCACTTAAGGATATACCATAGGAAACGAACTACGATCTTCCGGGGAATGTGAACTTCTGTCGCTTACGGAATAAAACAACAGATTACAGATTTATAGAGAAGGAAAAGAATCAAAGTAGGCAAGCGCTGGATGCTTGTTGGAATCAAACCCGGATTATTCAAATGGTAACTGAACGAGTTACTATTACGCAACCATAGGGCGAAATTCACAAACACAATATGAGAGTTTCCGATAAAGAGGACTACAATCGGCCCTCCTGCTTTCAAATATTTTAACAACTGTTTCTCGTGAAATTATACAAATCGTCTCCTGCTGAACGTTTGGTCTACGTAAAAAAAAATTTGCTCATTTTACTTTTCCTATAGAAAATTTTCATTTTATAAAATATTTTTAATTCGTTTATATAATAATTCAGATTTCTCAACGTATAATTCCTGTACAGATAAACTCGCGATTGCTTCTTAAGCTACATTTAAAATCTTGTTTGGATGCTTTAATCGATCTATCATTGCTTTTTCAAACTCCGTAATTTCAAAGTTTCATGAGCAATTTTGAGTTCGGCAACATTGATTTCAAGAGTTACCCGCTTTCTGATATGCATTGTTGGGAACCTTTTTTGAAATTTCCACAAGTTTCTGAGAAAATAGATCATTGCTTAAATCTGGGTTCATTTCATGTATTCGATGTCTATATTATAAACTGAACAATTATGGCAACAATGGAAAAACTTACTAAAGCACTCGAAGCGCTGAAAGTAATTCAGCCGCCAATATCATCTGATGAATCTCAGTCTAAGTAAAATTAATTTTTCATTAGCCTGTTGAATTTTTTATTTATTGTTTTAATGTACACTAGCCAGCCTATCGCTATAATGTATTTTAGAAATTTACTTTTGTGTTTTTTTTAATACAGAAAACCAGTGTCTTTTAAAGGTCATTACACATTTTCAAATTTAAAAAAAACAAAAAAAGGCTCAAATACTTGGTTCGTTACCCCCCTAAAACTAGCGCAATTTTAGCAGATTCTAGTGCAGTGTTTCCAAGAACTCAAAACCTGGCAATTGGCACACAGTGACTACCTGCCATTGCTTTTTACCGCGGGAGAGTACTACGTGTTTTACTGATGTTTTTTGTTAGGCGCTAGTACAGATACTGTCCCATTTCGTTTTTAGTGGGACGTGTTTCCAGCCCGCATGGCAACTTTGTCCTGGCTTGCCGCCATGTTGCTTACGTCTCAATACAGGCTCCGCCCCTTTCCATCCTACTTCCAGCCTTCACCCCTGCCCCTCTCCCCTTCTAACCTCTCTCTCTTCTTCACTCCTATCCCTCTAATCTCTTCCTCATTTTCTCTTTTTCCCCCCCTTCTCCTCTCCACCTCCGAACCCTTGTTTCCTTGACAGTCTCTTCCTCTACTCCCTGTCCCTCTAATCTCTTTCCACTCCCAACCTCTACCCCTTCGCTTCTTAACCTTTCCCGCTGTTGGCTTTTCCTCCATCCCTTTCCCTTGCTTCTTTTTCTTGGTGCAGCAAACAAAAAAACGGCATATTAACTTTTATCTGTCGGATAACTTCACCTCTTCAACTATTCCGTCACCCATATTAGGCCTGGCATACAAGCGCGCCTTGCAAACTGGGCCCTTCTACTCCAAACCAAACAAATCTTCTCCCACAAACCAATCCAACAACATTCCTCTTCCCTTTCAACCGCAATTGAACAAAAAAATCCATATTGAAATGTTCCGACATCTTTCCAATCGCTGCAACACTTCCATGACGCTCAAAAGAATAACGAAGCAGCTTCAAGTGAGCGGTTCTTGCCATACCCACATGGGTGACATCACGTGTCACGTGGCATGCACTCTGATGTTCAAACCCCACCTACATCGACTTTCCTACATTTCTCTAGGGGAGAAACACGCTGTTAGGATGGTATCTGTACTTCCACCTTTTGTTGGTTGGGGCACCCCCTCACTAGGTTTTCACTGATACGGGAAAAATACTGATTTGCAAAAAATCCCCTTGTGTGCCAGAAAAACATGGCATTCTTGCTCACAGCTTATTTGGGCTTCGTACACACCTACGTGACGTCACACTCTCACGTGATATGGCAATCTAGCGGAGTTTTCAAGGGAATAGAGTGAGTTTTGCGTAACAAACTTAAGTATTGTCACCAAAAACAGAGCATATATAATATATATATAAAAATGTTGGCTCTAATGTTGGGTTCGTTACCCCCTAAAACTAGTGTAATTTTAGCAGATTCTAGTCAGTGTTTCTAAGAACTCAAAACCTGGCAATTGGCAAACAGTGACTAGCTGCCATTGCTTTCTACGGCAGGAGAGTACTACTCCGTGCTTTACTGATGTTTTTTTTGGGGGGGGCACGCCCACTAGGCTTTCACTGACTCAAGAAAAATACTGATTCACAAAAAATCCCCTGGCGTCCCAGAAAAATGTCGGCGATGAAAAGCTGTTGGATTCATGCTTCGCAAATCAGCATCGATTAGGTGGTGGACTCATACTTCGCAGAAGATACGGGGATGGGAAGAAGGGAGAGGAGGTATGGGGGGAACATAGAGCATCACAATGTCGGCGCTGAAAAGCTGTTGACTCATACTCCGTAGAATATATGTGGAGGTGGTGTCACAAAGAAGAAGTAGAGGAAATGAATCCAAAAACCATAAAAGATCAGATGCTTAAAGATAGAAGTAAGTTTTTTTTCATTTAACATTGATGACGTAATCTGGGAAGGAGATTGCCACGCCTTGGTGACAAATCGCACTGGGTACACACGTGTAGTAGAGCCAAATACCGAAAACATGGCAGCAGATCAGTTGTCCTGTTGCCAGCTGGTTTGGAAACACTTAAAAAATGGTAAAACTTTAGAATTATCCCAGTCGCCAAACTCCTTCTGTCACCATAACTCAGTCTGTATTCTTAAAATTGAATCCGACAGATCTGAGTACCGCGCCTGTGCGTGAATTGCAGTATACTTAAAGCCTGGCTTGTATCTTGGAAAGTTTCCAAAACAAGCTGTGGGTAATGGCCATGTTTTTTTCAGATGCAAGGGGATTTTTTGCGAATCAGTATTTTTCATGCATCAGCGAAAGCCTAGTGGGAATGTGATGTATCTGGCAATGCCAGTAATAAGGCTGGCAACACTGGACTGGCAGTATTTACTTGTTCTCGATGTCGTTGTACTAGTTGAAGTCTTGTTGTGTTAATTAAAGTATGTTTAGATTAGGTTATCTTTACATTTGTGTGAATTCACGTTAAACAAAACAATATAATTCAGACCAGCATGGGATTGATCAACCTATCGACAAAAACAAGTTAGTAAATTCATTTCTTTTCCTTTTCACCCTCTAAGCTTAATGCACGATTTCACCAACCATAGTCAATTTTCTTTTTTTTCTCTTTTCTCCTGTTTGTTTACGTTGATGTAATTAGAATAAAATGGCAAACTTCACAGGCAAGTTAGAAGAATTTAAAACTAGAGCCTTTTAGTTCTTATCAAGAACGATTCGAAATTTATTTCGAAGTTAATGCCATAACTGATGACAAAAAGAAAGTAGCGATATTATTAACTGCAATAGGTAGAGAAACCTATAATGTGTTGAGAAATTTCGTCACTCCTAGCAAACCAATTGAAATGAAGTATGATAACTTAGTTATGGTGTTAAAATGTAATTTTGAGCCCATACACAATGTAACTGCTTAACGGTATAGAGTTAATCAACGCATGCAGCGAGAAGGTGAAACAATTTCTGAATATATTACGGAATTAAAACGTTTGTCAATGAACTGCAATTTTCATCAGATTAAAAAACAGACTAAAAGATAAGTAGAGTTAAATGTGAAAATCTTTTAAAAAAATTGTTGGGTGAACCTGACCTAACAGTCCAGAAGGCCGAAAGTTTAGCTTTGTCAATGGAAGCTGCATTTAGAGATGCAAGCAAATTAAGAGGAAATTGTTCAGCTATGCCCGTAAATAAAATTGTCAGTAGGAAGCCTAAAACTAAAATGTATTGTCCTGCAACCAAAGCATGTTTTCGATGTGGTGAAACAAATCACCCATCCCAGAAATGTTTTGCATTGAATTCTAAGTGCAAGGCATGTGGTCGTAAAGGGCATTATACTAAAGTATGTAGAAATTCTCAAAGAAACTACCAAACCAAAGTAAAAAAAAAAGCAAAACCAACTCAAAATATTAAGATAGAAGAGAATATCGAAACAAACACTGTAGACTTTTTTGCATTATAAGAAAGTAAAAGGCCTGAACCCATATTGATTAATATTAAGATTAATCAGAAAAATTTTAATATGGAATCAGCTGTATCCATAATTTCTAAAGATGTATATAAATCTCAATTGAGAAATGTTTCATTGGAAAAATCCAAAAACGTACTAAAACCGCACCTTTGCGAACCTATCAAACCTGTAGATAAGTTTACCGGATCTGTGACTTACAAAGGCCAAATATATGAACATTGCTTTCATGTTGTTCAGAGAAATGGTCCATTGTTGTTAGGCAGAGAATTTCTAGAAAAATTTCAAGTTGATTGGAAAGAAGTGCACAAACTATCTGCACATTAGTCTGTAGATGAAATATTAAAGTTACATACACGTTTATTTGATTCTGGTGTTGGCTGTCTTCAAAATAAAGCTATTAAGTTAGAACTTAAAGAAGGTACAAACCCCATATTTTTCAAAACTCGTCCAGTTCCTCTTGCTTTAAAAAGCAAAATTGAAAAGGAATTAAACAGAGTAAGATAAAATAATTGAAAAGTCGAGAAATCAGACTGGGGTATGCCAATCGTCCCTGTAATCAAAAAGAATGGCAATATTCGCATTTGCGGTGATTATAAGGTTACTGTAAACCCATATCTCAAAGTGGAAAAATACCCTATTCCAAAAATTGATGAATTGTTTTCAAAACTAGCTAATTGAGAAAAATTTACTAAATTAGATGTCCGCTGGGCCTATCTACATGTGATGTTGGAGGAAGGATCTTAGGAACTGCTTATTCTAAGTGCACATAAAGGTCTATATAAAGTAAAACGTCTTCTATTTGGAATTATGTCAGAGGCTGAAATTTTCCAAAGAACAATTGAAGAAAAACTAATCAGTATTGAAAGTGTAGGAGTCATGCAGAATGACATTATCGTGAACAGTAGGAATGATCAAGAACACTTGGAAAATTTAGAAAAAGCTTTAAAAGTACTTGATGAAGCTGATTTTCGATTAAACAAAGAAAAGTGCAAATTCATGTTTGAATCTTTGGAATACTTGGGTTTCGTTATCAGCAAAGGTGGTTTGCAACCAACTTCCGACGAATTGAAAGCTATAATGGAAACTCCAAAACCGTGTAACGTCATGCAACTCAGAGCTTTCCTTGGATTAATTCATTTCTATGGCAGGTTTATACCGAATCTTGCTACTACCATACATAGTTCGTATGACCTACTAAATAAAAACACAAATTGGAGTGGCTAAAAGAACACGAGACAGCATTTAAAAGTGTTAAGGAACTGTTGAAAAATGCAAATATATTGGTTCATTTTGATCCCAAAATTCCAGTAGAATTGATGTGTGATGTATCGAGTTATAGATTAGGGACAGTTCTAGCTCACCGATTTCCTCATGGTAATCTAAAACCAATTGCTTTCGCATCCAAGACAGTGAACTCAAAAGAACTACTCCCAAATCGACAAGGAAGCACTGGTTATCATTTTGGGTGTGCAAAATTCCACCAATATCTATTTAAGATTTACTTTGTGGACAGATCATAATCTTCTTATCTCGATATCCAATCCACAAAAAGGAACTCCAAGTATGATTGCAGCCGGGATGCAGAGATGGTCACTAATCTTCTCAGCATATGATTATGATATTAAATTTTTGAAGTCTTGTGAAAACAAGATGGCAGATCTGTTATCACGTTGTCCTATTAAAGAAACTTTTGACAAAACTTATCTGGAAGAAATCCGTTTTTTATATATTGAAAAATTCAATTTATTGCCTTTAAATGCTAAACAAATTGCTATTGAAACCTCTCATGACCCTATTCTTTCACGTGTATTTCACAATATTCAGCATGGGTGGAAGGAAAACACGAAGTACCTAGATCATAAGACTTATTTCAATAAATGTAATGAACTTACATCAGACAGCGGATGTATTTTATGGGGAATAAGAGTACTCATTCCAAACAAGTTACGAAAAAGAATTCTTGAAGAACTCCAATGTAGTCATTTGGGCATTGTAAAAATGAAGTCTCAGGCCAGACAGCATGTTTGGTGGCCAAACATAGGTTCAGATATCGAAGATCTAGCCATAAAATGTAGCCATTGTATAACCATAAGAAAGAATCCCCCTCAGTCTCCTCTCCACCCATAGGAATGGCCTACAAGGGCATAGCAAAGAATACATATAGATTTTGCCAGACCAATGGAAAATCATTATCTGTTACTCATTGTTGACGCACATAACAAATGGCCGGAAGTAATTCCAATGCGCAGCACAACAGCAGAAGCAACCATCACTGAACTTAAGTTTATTTTTGCTCGTTTTGGTCTACCTGAAAAAATTGTCTCAGATAATGGTCTGCAGTTCGCCTCAAGTGAATTTCGAGACTTTACTAAAAGAAACGGAATAAGACACACCTTTTCAGCACCGTATCACCCTGCTACCAATGGAGCTGCAGAAAACTTTGTGGGGAGCACAAAGAAAAGCATCAAAGCAAACATGTCAGCTGGTTTAGATTTAAACGAATCTATTATTCGATTTTTGACCAGGTACCATGGCGTGTCTCACTCTACTACCGGAAGATCCCCATGTGAACTAATGTTGGGCAGACAAAACCTAACATGTTTTGATTTATTATATCCAAAATTAATTTTAGATACAGTAAGATGACACCAGGAATGTCAGACTACTTATAAGAGAGGCAGAATTTGTGAGATTCAACCAGAAGATTTCGTACTTACAAAAGACTACAGAAAAAGAAAGAAATGGCAAAGATCAGTTGTGCGTTTTAAACTAGGAACTCACACTTTCATACTAGAGACACCACAAGGACTCAAGCTGAAATGCCATATTGATCAAGTTTGGTTATCAGGTCCTGATTTCAGAGATAAGCTTGAAAAAGATTCATATGGCAGACACACAGAAGATAAATTGCGGTCACCACAAACACCAAATCCACTAATGGACTATCCAAGGCTAACCACTTGCGACGAACTGTCTGCAACTAAAATTAAAGACGTTGAACGCCAATCATCAAACATAATTTCTGAACATCCTGTTGCATTTCCAAAATCCCCAAAAGGTTCAACCAGTTGAGGCCCAGCTTAATACACCTATATCGAGTGACATGCAGATGAATCAATCTCCACCATGTAGACGTTCATCCCGAATCATCAAACCACCTCAGAGACTTAACCATTGAACTTAAAGAGGGAGTGATATGATGTATCTGGCAATGCCAATAACAAGGCTGGCAGTATTTACTTGTTGTCGATGTCGTTGTACTAGTTGTAGTTTTGTTGTGTTAATTAAAGTATGTTTAGATTAGGTTATCTTTACAGTTGTGTCAATTTACGTTAAACGAAGCAATATAGGGAATATCTCCACACCCCCTGCCACCAAAAATAATCAGCAAAGCACGGACTTGTACTCTCTCACAATTCGAAAGCTTGCAATTGTAAAAAAAAACTAACCAACCTTGCCTCTATACATGCAGCTGTCATTAACGTCGGTGAAAGGAAGACAGGATATGTTTACTCAAGAAAACGAAACCCCTAACTATTATATTTTGACGTTAGCAAACTTCATGCCACAACATTGGTGAGGTTTTTTTTTCAAAACATTTAGAAAACTTCACGACTTGCAAAATATCAATCCATGATTAACATCAGTATTACCAGAGAAGGGAAGTTATCCCCTTTGGTGTCCGGGATAATGCTAAGAATCAAGGCCAAAATTTTTCAGTAGGAAGTGGACTATGCAGTTTACTAGACGTTTTCATTTGCATATTTATCGGTAAAACTGCATGAAGATCCAAGTCATCATAGGCATGCATTAGAAAGTTAAGTAGTTAAAGGGTTATATAGACTTAATGGGGTTATAGAGCTACAACTCACATATTTCTATGTTAAATATATAAAATTTCATTGCAATTGAAGTTTACAGCCCCATTAACACCCTCCTTTCATATACCAATGTCTTTCATACTACTGCATTTTTTGCAATGTGTTGTTAAGCGACTGGCAATGGACAAAGTCACCTTCTGCCCTGTCAGTGTTTCTTGGGCACGGAAATTTTCCTGAATCAGTAAATGCCTTGTGGGGGTACCCGCCATACTCCCCACTACCAAGAACACATCAGATAAGCCTGAAATTCGAAACTGTTTAATCAGTGAAGAGTGCAACAGTGGAAAAAAAAAGGAAAAAAAAAAAAATGTGGGTACCTACCTAGTTGTCAGGACTGGCTGTGTGGGATGGAAAAATAATTTTTATGGCATTGAGGAATGCTGGATTCAAGTTCCCTGTGACCAAAACGGATTAATTGCTCTGACATAATTCAATTCGCTGCAACGAACAAAACATAGCATACAGAAACACCAAATGGGTACAAATGGTGTTATAAGCATATAAGAGACACCTAAGTAACTAAGTACATCATAACCTAAGTAAGTACGTACATCATAAGCCAAACTACTGCAATTTTCGACCAATTTCAGGAGGAAAGCGAACATGCATGACAGACTGTGTAATTACGTCAATTTATCCATAGAAGTTATACAGGACGAATTTTAATCTAAAAAATTAAGAAAAAATAATAGTAAAAATATATCATCTGTGTTCGTGTCGCTAGCCACTCATTGGGAGTTGGGGGATCCCCAACTCCCAATCTGTCACCAATTTAGAAATATTACTTTAAAAAAATTAGATGGTGGTAGAGTTGGGACAAAAGCAATTTTTTTATTAGTTTTGAAAATGCAGTGAAACCCCTTGTTGGCGGTCACCCCATGGATGATTTTGTTCTGGTATTTCCGTAAATTCCGGGAATTTCAACTTGCCTCTTCAGGGATTTCTTTTTAAAAATTACAAGAATTTCATTTTGTTTCTTATAATTTTTTATATTTCTTTGGAAATCAGTGTCTTTGCCAAAGATATTAACGTAACTTTTCAGGGGATTTAGTTTGGACTTACAATCACCCCTGGGTCACTAGCTGGACAGAGAAATTTGTCCGCAAAAAAGAGGTAACCATAAAAGAGGGTGTTATTGTGACGTAGCTGAAATAGTATATTTCAATCATTTAAATACTTCATTTTGTAATCTACGTATTTTTGAGCCCATAAGTTTAAAATATGAAACGGAAGCATTCATTATATATAACAAGTTTGCAACAAAACGTTAAATATTAAAATTTATTTGCCTTGGAAAAAAATTATCAATAGCCTCCTTCAAAATGCATTTTTAAGTGCCAGAATAAACCCATCTCTTTTCTGTCGTTATGCTTACAGGACTTGTGTAGCAGCAGAATAAGTGATAATAAATTTGAACTGCGATAATTTTGTGTTAAACTAATCATTTATTAATTTCGCTCAGTGTATCACTATATGATTCATTAATATCAGTCTTTTTTAAGCATTACTCATTTGAATCAGTGAATCTGAATTTATTGCCACTCTTTGATAACGGGAGGGAAAATTCTTCTTAGCTCGTATACTGTTTATACTTAGTTTCCCGTTATGAGAATTGTCCCTTGTGACGGTTGAAGTTCAAGAGCATTCTGTTCATACAGTTGTTTTAGTCTAATTGAAAGAATCATGGAAACAGTGTCCATGTTTATATCTGAGGATGACCGCTAAGCAGGGATTTGAAATATATTACTGTAAACCAGTTTCTGTTGGGGATGTTTAACCATAAAAATGGAATGACCGTATCTGAAGGGTGTCCGTTAAAAGGGGTGTCACTGTAGTTCCAATGTGGAAGTGACCACAAATGGAATACTAAGAAAATTAAAATTGGTTAAAAATGATTTGAGGTAATAAAGTACGTGAAAATAAGACAATTTGAAAACAGAATAATACTTGAACGCAATATTTGTTGAACCATGGATTTTGCCTAACAGATGTCCGCATTCTGTATGCAACAAGTGCGTGTATTCGTCTTTCAACTGTTGTCCAAGAAAAGCGATTAAATGACAACTAAAAACTATTCAGAGACATGTTATTAGCTTTCACTAAAACCAATTATTGGAAACTGGTATACGTCTTATCCAACCTCCACCCTCAATAGCAATGGGATTGTTGCAAACAATCTTCCAGATATTGCAAACCTACTGGGAAAAATTATCTCCCGAACATCCAGCAATAATGCCTATGATCCAAATTTTTACGTAATTCAAAACAGGATTGAAAAAATTCCACTCAAATTCCACTCCAGCACAAATGAGCCTTATAATTCTCCTTTCACAATGTGTGAGCTCATGAGTGCTTTGCAAACTTCAAGAAATAGTGCTCCTGGTCATGATAACATTCATTACTCCATGCTTAGACACTTGTCTCAAAGCTCAAAGGAAAATCTACTTTGCCTGTACAATAGAATCTGGATAGAACATTGATTTCCAGATTCTTGGCGAAAAGCAATTATTATCCCTTTCCCAAAGCCAGGTAAAGACCCAAAAAATCCAACTAACCATCGGCCAATAGCATTAACAAGATGTCTATGCAAATTAATGGAGAGGATGGTAAATCAGCGTCTTTCGTATTTCTTGGAATCCAATAACTGCATAATGACTTCTCAAAATGGCTTCCGCCGCATACGCTCTACTACAGATAACCTTCTTCTGCTTGAAACAAGAGTCCGAGAAGCATTTGTCAAATGAGAACATCTAGTCTCTATTTTCTTTGACATAGAGAAAGCCTATGATAGAACTTGGCGTCATGGAATGCTTTGTGACCTTCAGGAATATGGCCTCAAAGGAAACATGGCATTTTTTATTCAAAATTTTCTCACTGATCGTACTTTCCAAGTTCGTCTTGGATCGGTTCTTTCTGATCTTTACAACCAAAAACAGGGTGTTCCTCAGGGCAGTGTCTTGAGTGCTACACTCTTCATTCTAAGGCTCAATAACATCATCAAAAAGGTCCCACACACTGTACAAACATCACTATACGTTGACGATCTCCAAATCTCTTGTCAATCCCGTGACATGAGCAGGCTAGAAAGGCAGTTGCAAATTGCCCTCAATAACATCACTAACTGGACAAATGAAAATGGCTTTACTTTCTCAATAGAGAAGACAGTTTGTGTCCATTTTTGTTCAAGAAGAGGCTTACATCCAGAACCAGAACTCTATTTGGGAAATCATCGTATTCCAGTTGTTCAAAAGGCAAAATTTCTTGGTGTGTTATTTGACCATAAACTTAACTTTAAGTCACGCATACAATCTCTTAAAAACAAATCCATAAAGCCCTTAATATCTTCAGAGTACTCTCCCATACATCCTGGGGAGCAGACCGTTATTCAATGCTTCGTCTGTATCGTGCTCTCATCCGCTCCAAACTGGATTATTG
>QLNU02015360.1:126908381-126920534 GCA_006491805.2 Dysdera silvatica
TTATGTATAAATTTATTTTGTACGTTTTAACTACAAAACACCGTATGCAACTGCTAGATTGATCAGAGACTTGTTGTTTATTTCTCATTCTTCTCTCATCTCTATATTCATTTAATATCACTATTTTTCTTGGAAAGTATTGGCTTTATCAGAGTATATTATCTTTTCTTAAAGCTACTTTAATTTTGACGTTTTCCTTATAATTTTAATAAAATATTTATATAAAAATGTTTGGTCTTAATTTAGCTTACATAATATTTTAAACCTCCCCTTCCATATTTCATACAAAAAATTGTGTTTTAAGGACCTAAATTTTCTAGTCTGAGTCTTTCTGCAGGCGGGGTTGAGGATTTTTTTGTTAATTTTAGTGGCTACATGTACCTTTTCAAACTTTGAAATTCTGCTTCTGTTCAATGTAAGAAAACCTTTGCAGTTGCAAAATAATAATATTGCACGTTTTCATATAAGAATTTATCTTTAAATGTATTTTGTATTCTTGAAGATATAAAACTTATTGATAAAGTTTTGTATGTGTGTGTGTGACATTTTCCTATAATATGTCTTCAAAATGTTAACATTTTTCTTATAGAATATTATATTTTCTATTACATAATTCTTTTCTTTGGAAAACAATAGCTCCGTAGAACTTTGTACTGAGTAAAGGAAGGAGTCATTTATCATGAAATTAATCCTTTTTATTATTTCTATTTTTTCAATATTTTCCATTAGCCTGTTATTTCTAGGGCAATTTTTTCTCTGTGCGTTTTTTTTTTTCGTTTTACTGCTTTCTTTTTGTTATTAGCTGCACTTTCACCTTCCTGCCTCGAGATATTTTGGAATGAAACAGGTGTGAACTGTCATGAAGTGAAAAATTGTTAATTCGTTTTGGTGTGAACTGAACGATAAAGAACTAATAGCAAACTTTGTGCGGATTTCTACACAGCTGCCAATGTTCTTAATTTATTTCTTCTGATATGATTGTTTTTCATCTAGTTCGTCTCCATTTTTTAAGAAGGTCGCATATTTTTCTTTCACGACTATTTCTTTCATTGGAACTATATTTATCTTTTCCAAAGAAAAGGAATTTGGAATGATAATATCTTTATTCCCCTAAAAGTAGCTCCTTTCGTACATTGCTATTAAATGGGGCTATTTAAGGGCGTGAATCCTCGCCCATCCAGAGGCGCAAGTCCTATCGCCCATGTGGGCTGATGGGCCAGCAGCCCAGTCCGCCCTTGAAGAAATAATCCATTCAGAATTATCTATTCATGTTATCTAATTCCTGTAAAGCATATGATTACTTTGCTTGTAACAGTTGCGTCATGTGGAGAAGTATATACAGATTTCGGTAGTAAAATCTTGCTAAACGAATACGACCAGTATAGTTTACAACCATTATAATCAGAAATTTTTGCCAGGAAAGAAAGTCTAAAAAGCGAAATGTGATGGATATTTATCATTTTTCTCAGATTAATGTTTTCAAGACAACATAGAATCATGTAAAAAATTAAACGAGTTTTTTTATAAATGTTGAAAAATTATGTAGGCATTTGACTATTCGTTTGTTTTTGGACGTAGTTTAATGCAGTAGGAGTTGGTCAGTAGTTGGTCAGAAAGCCCTCCTATTAAGGTTTAACTGAATTAAATTTAATAAACTGCCTGATCTTATACCTCTTTTAATCCCAAATTATCGTTATCCAACCTCAAGTAACCCTGATTTTATCCTATTTTTTGTAGATTAAATATTGGCCAAAGGCGCATGGGTTATTTAGTACGCCAGTCATGGAATTCCTTACCCGACGATATAAAAATATCCCTTCAATTACTCTGTCAAAAAAAGTATCCATGCACTTTTACTTAATAGCCTAATACTCTTTTAATGTTATTTTACATGCGTGAGACATGCTTTGTTGAAACTTTTGGTTATTTCTTTCTTGTGTCATCCAGCTTTTACAAATATTGCTTACCTTGTATTATTTTCATGTATTTTGCAATATAAATTGATTGATTGATTGATGGGATTGTTGTTGTTCTTGTTCCAAAATATATTCAATTAACCAACCAAATGTCACTTCCGTAAATATAACAAAATTTGTAATATTATTTATTCTTTGAAAATTTCTATTATATGTATAAAGCAGAATCTGTTCATAATAAAGACCCGGTTGTATCGAGAAAAAATAAAATTAGTTTGGTTACACAATAAAATCTCCCAACAACGATATCCGGAATTACTTGTATTTTGCGACATACTTCAAGAAAAGGCGCCAATCATGTCGTCCAAGGAAAGGTCCCTGATGACGGTTCTGGCGATCCATGCCTATATTACGTCATATTTACATGTGTATGTATATATATTTGTATGAACATATGTATATGTTTGAATTTTGTATTTTATATTAATCTTTCCTCTTACGTTAATTCTATCCAAACGTATTCACCTAACTCGCCCTAATTTTTTTACAGGCACTATTCATCTAATATATGCATTTACTATTTTGCACTTTTACACTATAACTAGCAATACGTAACTCGGTATTACTTCGTTCAGTTACGTATTGCTGTTTGTTATATAATTAGTTTAATGATTTTTTCCTTCATATAACATTTGATCTAAGTAGGGTTTGCGAAAAGTTTTTTTATAATCTTATTCTATGTTAGCAAATAAATTATCAACACAAAATAATCACAATTCAAGTTATTTGCATTTATTTTATGTTCGTAATTTGTTTATTAGTTTTGCGAAGTGCAGTGATCGTAAATATCGTGATATATTTTATATGTATCTGATATATATCAAAATTTTAATTGACTTCTTTTAAAAATATAGTACCTTATAAATAAAACCACAAGTGTTTTATGGACGTAGATGATATACATAAACTAATAAAATACACAAATTTCACCTTGAAATGATTGTTTTTTTGTGTTATAAAAATATAAAAAAAAATTGTTGATATTTATATTGATATCTTCAGTATAACCAGAAAGCTATTAGCATCAACATAATATGTAAATGAATATGAAATTTAGTAATGATTTTAAAATATTAGTTGAGATATTTAAAAGGAAATGGTAGCTTTTCTGCTTTCTCGTTGCCCAATCTGTTTCTGATTTTAGACTGGGCAAATCCCAAAATGGAAAACATTCATTCTAGCCCAGTAGTTGATGCTATAGCAGTAAATAGCTGTTGTAAAGGATCATTCATTTTCATTCTTATGTGGGGTTTCAAATATGAGGTGATATTTTCCCACCAAATTAATGGGTTGATTTCATTAAAATGGTCTTCAAACATGCATGTAGGAAGTGGAGACTTCCCAGCTATAAAATACGTAACTATTATCGCTAATTCAAGGTCAACATCATTTGAAAATTCAAATGCGTATTTCTTTTGATCATCATTTAACCTTTTCTACAAAAGCAGTGGTTTAAAAAATTTGCAACAAAATGAGCAGGAGTTAGTTAATGCTATGTTTTTCCTTACATAAAACTTTTTCTCAACATCTTTAGATTCATGTTTTAATTTTTTTTTAGATTACACCACATTTCAAGAGAATCTGAAATCATAGTATTGTTTCTTTGCATTTTATGCAGAGCATTTTCTATTGGCTATAAAAGTTTTGCATATTCCCTGCATTTTGTCATTAAACTTGCACCATTTACTAAATGAAAAATAAATACATGTTTATGAAAATTGCAACACCATGAAGGAATCACTTGATTGACCTGAAACTTTCAGGAAATGCAAATTAGGGTATGCTATTCAAATGATTAGAATTTCAGAGTCATCACGCATGCGTGGGCTGAGCAGCGCCCTCTGAACTGCTGATGGATCCGTATAAATAGAGGGCTGTAGCGGGGCGTGTATGGCTATCTGCTAGTGGTAAACGTTACATGAGACGTCACTATGCCTCTACGACGAAAGAGGGCGACATTTCAGCAAGTTACGGAGTTTGAACGGGGACGAATGATCGGCCTTCGTGAAGGAGGGTTTTCTTATCGTGCAATAGCAGCTCGTATGGGGCGTAACAGCAGCACAGTGATGCGAGTGTGGAAGCAGTGGGTTCAAGAGAACCAGACAACTCAGAAATCCAGAAGTGGACGCCGAAAGGTGACGTCAGCACGGGATGATAGACACCTGGTCCGCATGGCGGTGACGGACCGTTTTGCTTCATCTGGACAGTTGGCAGAACGTTGGTGCACTGCTACAGGTGTATCATTGTGTGCTTCATCAATTCGTCGGCGTCTACTGCACCGTGGACTATGGGTAAGAGTTCCTTTGTATGGGATCTCCATGATGCAAAACCAGCATTGGAAAGAAGCGGTATCGCATCGCAGTTTGCGGTTCAAAACGTATGCAAGATAATACATTTTCACAAATTGCGTCAAAAATTTTGCAATGCAAAAAAATAACTCCAAACATTTTTTAAATGACAAAAAAATGACATTTTATAATCCAAACATTGAAATTTTGGTATTAAATTCCATCCCATCAATTGTCATTCGCACTTATGCCATTTGCTTTTTGTCTGCCTTCGGAGCTTCCATTCATTCTGCCCTCCCTTCCGCTTTCATACCACGTGACGTTCCTTGATGCCTTTTCGTTCGAGGGGATCGGAATCCCATCTTTCTGCCGTCGTGTGTCCATGGCTCGAAATTGGCGGTCAATCAGATTTTGCACCTATAAATTTTGTTTTGACGACCAAGATTTTAGACCTTGTCGTTATTTTTGGCACCTAACTTTATTTTTATTGTTTATATAATGCAAATTTCGATTGCTCAATCCTTTATTTTTCCCCAATCCTTTATTTCTGCCAATCTCACAGATGCGCATCGCAAGATCAGAATCACTCTTACTTTCGTTAAAGGGGAACCCATGGTCTGTAGTCTGGTAGGCTCTCTAGCCAACTGCGATACCTCGCTTCCCTCCCCCTAGCATTCCACTAGCATTTCAATGTAGCCTTTTCTACCTCTAGGAAGTTTTTTAGGGATAGTTAACGTTTAACGATGTTCTTTGGCTTCACGCTCATTTTCAATTTTTAAGTTTGCTATTGATTTTCGATCACTAAGGCTAAGCAAAACAAAATTGGTAGTAAAGTTTCTAGAATTCCATCGATCTGCATTTCCCCTCGAAAGCGTATCTCCTGTTTTTGTCTCGACTTGAAATTCTGGAAAATTTCAAAAAAGCCCCCCTCTCCTTCCCACGAAATAGAAACTGGGAATAAAATTTTTGTTGTCAAAAAAAAAAAAAAAATCGCAAAAACATCATTATTTACCTTACCATAATGTACACAAGATAATCATAACACCTCCCTCAATCCCATAATACTCGGCGATTTTCTGTAAAAATTTAGGGGCAGGATCGACGAAATTGCATTTGTTCATTTTAGCATAAAATTGCTTGTAAATGCCCATTACAGTTTCCGCGAATTTTGATTTAACTTTTTGGGTGATTAGGGGGCGTTGATGCTTCTGACTACAGACCTGCTACTCAGGGTCAGAATATGAAATAGTGTCAGTTTCATTAAAAGGCGCCTTTATAAAAACGTTCAATTAGAGTTTGGAATAAATAAATCATTAATAAATCATTTTGGAAGAAAAATTGTTAAGTGCCATTGATGCCTAACGTTCTTCTCTTAACTTTTTTAACACAGGGCTTAGTGTGACTTCAAAAATGGATCATCTCCAATTTTTCACCATGGCTCCCTTAAACGAAAAATTACATTTCTCATATACAATCATGATGATATATGCACAAATTGTCATGAGAGTCTGCTTGGCAGTGTTTAATGGCAGAATCTCCTGCACCAGTTCTTCTATTTTCTAAATTACTTTATCTGTAAAAGTTAAGTCATAAGGGTTTGTAACTGAAGCCATTGTTCAGCACTTTTTGAACACACACATTAAATATTAATTTTCTCTTTAAACTTGTTGATTTTCTTGCAGAAAATGTAATTTTGAAAATGTAAAACTGCCCCTCAGTTTTATAGAACTGCTCCTCAATATCAGAATTTGAGGAGCAGTACTGCTCCTCTAAATGAAATACTTATTTCCATCGCTGCATCTGAGGTTACAATGGGCTCATGGACATAGAGACTGGCGTGCTGATTGGCAACAAGTGGTGTTTTCTGATGAATCCCGCTTTAATTTGGGGTACAGTGATGGCCGCATCTGTGTTAGACGCTATACCGGTGAACGCCACCTTCCGGAGTGCGTTATCCAACGTCATAGTGGACGATACCCCAGAGTTATAGTCTGGGGTGCGATTGCGTATCATGGACGATCTCAGCTGCTACGAATTGTGGGTAATCTTAACAGCAACCGGTACATCAATGAAGTTCTGGAGCCCGAAGTTGTTCCCTTCCTTCAAGGCATTCCCGGAGCTGTATTTCAACAGGACAATGCCCGCCCACATATTGCCAGGAATGTTCAAGACTTCTTTTCATCACAACAGATACAGCTTCTTCCTTGGCCTGCCTATTCGCCGGATATGTCGCCGATTGAACATGTGTGGGATTTCGTTGGTCGGCGTCTCGCTCGTGATCCTCGTCCCATAGCTACTACAGATGAACTTTGGGGTCGCATACAAGCAACCTGGAATGCTCTTCCTCAGGCACACATTCAACATCTGTTTGATTCCATGCCACGTCGTATAGCATCACTTATTGCAGCGCGTGGTGGCTTCACCAAATACTGATTTTCGACATGCAATATTATTTTTTTGCTTTGTAATTTTAATCGTTTATTTGTATCAACACAGGTCGTTTGTACATTAAATTTCATTCAATTCGGACGAGTCCTTCATGGTGTTGCAATTTTTACAAACATGAGTTTATCGATGTGTTCTTTATGATCCTGGCATATTTGTACAAATTTTCCACTATTATCAAGAAATTAGCTAATGGAATCAAATAATGTATTCCATCTTGTATACTGAGGGATTAAAAGTATTTTTCTCACCACTATCTTTACACCAAGCATGTGATAGGCCTAAATTTTTATGCTTAAAATATTTTAACACCTAAATTACATTTCCTTTCACTTTGACAATTTTTAAATCTATAGCAAGAAGATTTAAAATATGCATGGAGCATCCATATTCGATTATGTTTGTATCAAATTTTGCCAGTTTATCTCTTATTATTTGAACATTTCCTTTATTATCAGTAATAAAGCTGCATATTTTATCATTAAATATTTTTATATTCTGAAATTGATTCTTTTTCAACACTTAATGAACATTCTGCACATTCTTTGCAGTTTCTTTGCATTTTATCTAGAGCATCAGCCTTGAGTCATGATGTTTTTCCACTCGTTTAGGAATTTTTTTCATTTCATATTTACATGATTTACACTTCACCCATTTTCCAGATTCCCATCTCTCTCTCTCTCTCTCTCTCTTTTTTTTTCAAAAATAAAATAATCCTGAACAGGATCTTTGTTTCTTGGCATTTTACAATGAATCAGTTAATAAGAAATGACACTATAAGGTAAGTTGGTATCTCAGATGTTTGTTTTTGTGTATTTTTCCTTTTGCAAACCAAAGCATAAATTACAAATAAATTTGACACCCACGTATTAGTAGCTCAAACTAGAGCTACTTTTGTTTTGAGAAATGCTGTCCTCATCCAGTTGAACCAGGGTCTCCGCGGTGAGCCAGCTATTCTTGACCTACTAGACAAATGAGAACAAGAACAAACGCTTTTTTCTCCGTATATGAGGATGTAAGATATTATTACCCTTCACAGGGATAACACAATTGCCAAATATTGGTCAACACACAAAGCCACCGGGGCGAGATTTTTGTGAGTTTTTCGTGGGGGATTTTTTATTACAAATAAATTTGACACCCACGTATTAGTAGCTCAAACTAGAGCTATTTTTGTTTAGGAGAAAAAGAGACGTTGTCCTCATCCCGGATTCGAACCAGGGTCCCCGCTTTGAGCCCGCGGTGTCTTGACCTACTAGACGAATTTTCAGCACCTCTTTTAACGAATTTCAAGCATCTCCCCCGTAATTTTCTGAATCCCCTATAACTTTCAGAGGCCCTCCTGTAATGTGCGTCTGACTGTGGGCCTGCCACTGTTGATGATGAATTGGGAAAATGTTTTTTCTGATCTCACACTGACAGACGGAGTAGATTTCTGATGCAAAGCAATAACCATTCAAAATTCAGCTGCTGATTTCGTTTTAAAAGCATAGTCTTAATTTGCATAGACTATGTGCTACAGTTGAACGAGTGTTTTCGAGAGTAACTGTAACATAAAAGAAAACTTTGAAACAGAATGGGGCTAGAACTTCTGCCTTCAATTCTTCGAATTAAAATGATGTTTGAAGACAGAAATACAGTAGAACCTCCATATAACGAAATGGACGGTTCCATAAAAAAAAATTCGTTATATAGAAAATTCGCTATGTGGAAACGATGTATTCATGAACCAGGGCAGGTCATTATGATACCACAATTAAAATCCCATTTTTCAGTAAACGACTGTTTCTCATAAATAACATCCAGCCATTTAAAAATAGATGTTTTTAAGTGTGCATATTGTATACCCAGGGACCCGATGTCACTGACGTGACTACTCGATTTTCTGTTTTAGTCATTAAAAATTTCGTTATATAGAAATTTATATCTTTATAGAGAAACATTTTCATGCGTAATGACCATGGGGATTTACCAAAACTTCGCTATATAGAGAATTTCGCTATACGGAAGTACGTTATATGGAGGTTCTACTGTATATGTTGTTATAACTTCACACCATCATCAAAAATGCTCAGATTTAATTTGTTAATCTATCATGAAGAACCAGATGAAAAGGAAGATAAGGAAACCGCCAACATTCTATTGTACAATTTTAAATAGGAGGTGAGAAATAAATAATTTTGCACTTACATTATTAACTCGTTTTACGATATATAAAAATACAGTCGCATTTCTATTTAACGAAGTGCCATCGTTCCTCTGAAAAACTTCGTTATAAGGAAAATTCGTTAAATAGAAATTAACATAAATGTTGAAACTTAATTTCGATAAAATGAAAAAGGTTGAATTTGGACAGTAAAAACTAATTTTAGTAGACTCTTCTTTTCTCCAACGAATTTAAATATTTTTTGTATACAAGTACGTACAAATTAATAACAAAAAGCAAAGACCAGGCTTACCTTGCACCTGTATAATCCTCATACTATATATTTGAAACAGAGAAATAATTCTTAAAAACTTATTCCAGATGTTCCTTGCATGCTCCCTACCCCTTCCCCATTGAGTTCAAACCCATTTTAAAACAATGCAACACGTATTTGCGAGAAGCAAATTTCGTGGCTTAGCAACACCTGCAGAGTGATACATCCCCGCTGTTTCGAAGTTCCCAGTTTAGAACAATAGAATTATTTATCACAACTGGCCGTATGTCCACAATACAGAAGGCTACCTCACCTCCATCTTTCGTGCTTAAACTCTTTAACTATTCCTTCTATCTAACAGGCCCGCTGAAAAATTGTAAAAGGTAAACTAAAAAAATCAAATTCTTTATAAAAAGAACTTCGTTATGTAGAAATTGTTTTTCGTAATATGGAGACAAATTTACATGTTAGTGCCATTCAAAGTCAAGGTTCCGCCGAAAATTTCATTAAATAGAAAACTTTGTTATATGGAAGTTCGTTATATGGAGACTCTACTGTATTAATGAATTAGATGAAAAAAATATAGATTAAGCTTATTACTGAATTTGCATCGACACATGTGATCTTTATTTCGGAAGAACTAATCTTGCGTTCATTAAATTGGTATTTTATATTGATCAAAAATTACTTGCGGGACATAAACATATTTAAAATATATACATAAACTTATTTCATTAGTATAAGTGAATAGTTGCAAAATAATTCATTTTTATTTTTGGGCTACAAATAGTTCAAATCCGCTACTTTTGGAGTTGATGACTGCTGATGTTTTTATAGAGTCAAAGGCCTTCTCATAGTCAATAAATGCAACACACAATGGAAGTTCATATTCATGTGTTCTTTCAATTAATTCTCTTAATACTTGAATATGGTCCACTGTACTGAATCCACTTCGAAATCCAGCTTGTTCTCTTGGTTGAGCTGCATCTAATTTTTTCTGCAGGCGATGTGTTAGCACTTTTGTGAAGATTTTATAAATAGCAGGTAACAAGCTAATTGGTCGGTAATTTTTCAAATCCTCTTTATCACCTTTTTTATGCAAAAGAATTACTGTTGCAGAATCCCATTGGTTTGGTATGTTACCGCTGTTAAGACATTTGGTAAAGAATTTTGCAAGTATGTCTTCTACATATTCTCCAGCTTCTTTTAGGATATCTAATGTAATACCATCATCACCAGGGGCTCTTCCTTTCTTCATATTTTTTATTGCAAATGAAACTTCTTCTTTTAAGATTTTAGGAGCTGTTCCTTCGACTATTTCAATGTCTTCGTTTAATCCACTGTTACTTTCATATAGTTTTTTGTAGAATTCTTCAACTCTTCTAAGTATTTCTTCCCTATTTCTTGTTACGGTGCCATCCTCTCCTTTTAATGCAATGATGTGTTTCTTCCCAACAGATAAACTTCCTTTAACAACCCTAAGGCTCTTGTTATTTTCAATGGCCTTCCTTACTAACTCACAATTGAATTTTCTTATGTCTTCTTTCATGTTTTTGCGCAGAGTTTTACAAAGTTCTATGTACTCAATCCTGGAACTGGTATTTTGATTGTCCACCTTCATATCTCTTCGCCTTTTCATGAGCTGTTTCGTCTTCTCAGATAATTTGCTATTGTGCTTTTTACAGGTTACACCACCAATTTCCCCAGCAGTTTCAACTATTGTCTTAACAATGTTTTCATTTGCTTCTGAGATATCACTTTCATCAATAAGTCCTTCCAGTGCAGAAAAGCGATTTTTTAATTCCAACTTGAATGCCTCGGTATTTTCTTTTAATTTCTTTAAATCCACCCTCTTACATACTTGTTTCCTAATGAGCTTCTGCCTTTCTAGTTTAGTATTTAAGTGCACTTTACATCTCACCATTCGATGATCACTTCCAGTATTAAATCTGTTCAGTACACTGCAATCTTCAATAATTGATTTCTTGTTTGCCAGGATATAGTCAATTTCACTAGTTCCCCCATTTGGGTGTTTCCATGTCCATTTTCTTTGCGGTTTCTTCTTAAAAAATGAATTCATGATGCTAAGGTTTTCAGCTTCTGCAAATTCGATGAGTTGATCGCCACGTTCATTCCTTTCCCCATATCCGTATTTACCAACCGATGTCTCTCCTTGTTCCTGTTGTCCAATTCTTGCATTGAAATCCCCCATGATGAGCTTGATATGTTGTTTCCCTTTGGTGTGTAACTCTTTGATTTCTTCATAAAATTCTTCAACCTCTTCGTCGGTATGGCTTGATGTTGGTGCATATACCTGTACTATTTGAAGTTGGTATCGCTGGGTTAGTTGAACAACGAGCCTCGCTGCTCGATCTGATGTACTTTCAACTTCCAGAAGACAGTCTTTAATTCTTTTGTTGATTAAGAAGCCAACACCACTTGTTCTTCCAGTTTCCGTTCCTCTATAATAAAACAAATGTCCACTTTTAAGTTCCACCAACTCTTCACCTTTTCTTCTAACTTCACTGAGTCCTACAATGTCCCATTTGATCTTGTCAAGTTCTTCTTCCAATTCCTGAAGTTTTGCTTCAGAAGCAAGGGATCGTCCATTATACGTTGCCAAGGTCAATAACAAACGGCAGCCTGGGCCATTCCAGTGATTCTTAGCACCCCCTGCTTTCATGCCACACTGACCGCTGCCTTGATCAGGAGCACTCCAGCACCTGGAGACTAGGGGCCATGGTTTCTGGTGTGTCAACATAATGGAGGAATTAGCCATAATTTCACCACGCTGGCTAGACGGGTTGGTGAATTAGCCCTCCCCTTCCGCCTTTCTATCCGTGCAGCAAATATTAATTTGCCACATAAATAGAAAGCTCAGCCTGCACCACTTGAAGGCGGGGTAGGACACTAGGTTACTGGCCTGGCCGGTTCCACACATCGTCACATACGTTCAGCGTGTGGGTCTCCTTCCAGTTAGATACCAGCAACCCTTTTGCAGGCCATATATATATATATATATAT
>QLNU02015360.1:126920634-126933923 GCA_006491805.2 Dysdera silvatica
AACCTGGGTGGGTTTTACTGAGCTGGGCCCAACTTGCCAATCCCATTATACAAGGTTAAAGAATTTCTTCTTACTTTATGCCCTAATACTGGAGTGTCAGCTAACTTCTGCTTTCAAAATTTTAAACACTTCTTGATGTTCAGGGATCCATTTAAACCAGTGGTTTTCAACCCTCAAGGGGGTCGTCAACAGGTTTTTGGGAGGTTGCCACAACTATTTTTAGTTGCAATTATTTTTGTAAGGAATTTTATACCAAATGTTTCCAACGCTTTTATATTTCAACATGGCTACACACATTGCAATATTCTACTAATGGTTGTTAACTTTATATCTATAATATAAATTAATATAATATACATAATTAATGTAACATATATATAATTAATATAATTTTGTATTTAATGTGTTTTCTTTACTCTGTTAAAAATGCTTTTATTATGCAAATGTGGCAGCGGCAAACAGAGGGGGTCACGGATCTTTTGATTACTATAAAAGGGGGTCGCGAATTACTTGGTTACTATAAAAATGGGTCGCGGCTTGAAAAAGGTTGGGAACTACTGATTTAAACCTTCCACTCTTTGATACACATAGAAGTTTAGCAATATCCCCATTTAGGTACTAAAATGTAGTAGCCTTCATTTAAATGAAATATGGAAGAGAGTTACGATATTTAGAGGTGTTAATTTTAAGTCTGTGTGGCACAAAACCAGTACCATATGAACAAGAACTTCATTAATAATAAGTTCATTAATAACAATAAATAAATAATAAGTCAAATAGTGCCGGAAGAGGATACAGTTACTTCAGCTTGAAGTCCATTTAAGATCATTGTGCTACAGGTAGTCACAAGTTACGTGCACAAGCCTCACAGTCTGGTGGTTACTCCCTGGACATTTTCTGTAACAGTCCACAATCACCACAACAAATAACTAGCTGGTGCATTTATGTACTCCGATTCCCTGGAACTATACAAAGTTTCAACAGCAACAGATTCCATCCTTGCCCATAACACATATATTATCTATTGCAATACATACACAAGAGAGACATTGCCCGCTCCGCAATGGCACAACCTGAACTGTCAACATAAACATTCAAGGAACATATTAATCTGACCCAGTAGCCGCAACTCTACCAGAGAGGTACTAATGTAATCTCCCTGATAGAGTTGCGGCTACTAGGTCATGGTTGTTCTGCTATTGACATCAATATACCGAGTGGCCTTATACTGTTCCATCCTTGCGCCTTATACCGATGCAGGCTGTGCCATCTAGCCACACCAATTCAATGCCAAGATAAGCAAACAAGCAAGTGTTCTCAGGACACATTCCTGGAGAGAGATATTGTTGATGTCATCATAGTTAAACACACCTTCTAGTTCTTATGTAAATTCTTACGTTTAACAAATGCAATTCAATTCAGAGATAATAGACATGGTACAGTATACAACAGAGTTGATGGCTTTGGTCAAACTGTAATGGAAAAGTGAGAACCGTCCTTTACAGCTTGCAATCAAAATCTAAATGTGCTAATTTGAATAATGGAACTTTATATTCCTTTTCAGGTATTTTTTATAACTATTTTTGTGATATTTAACAAATTAAATGTATTGTTTTTTCTCAATTTCTAGGTCATCTTCAGATTTTCCCAAAGTATTAGGATTTGCTATGGAGACCTTTCTTTTGTGCTGTGATGACGATGATTCTGATGTACGCTTGATGGCTGATGAATGTTTAAACAGAACGATAAAAGTAATTATAAAAATTCCCATTTCTCTCTCCCTCTCTCTCACACATAGTTTCTATTTTTTTTTAATCATCCATATCCACATTGCTATAATAGTTTTTAAAGAAAAATTGTCATATATTTGAATGTTTTCAGTAATTTTTTATTCCTTACATTCGTTTACATACAGGTTACCTTTTAAAAAAGTTTTACAAAATGTCCAAATTTCAAGTTCTTTTCTGATTTTTAATATACAGGGTGATTGTAATTAAAGTCTCACTTTTAAAACGTTGTAAAAAAAAAAGAACCCCTGATTACAACGACATGTAATTTGACCTGAATATACGTGAAGGAATGGGAATTCGTATTACGAAAGAAAAATATATAGTTCAAAATTTTATCAATAGGTGGCACTGTACTCACCATAATACATGGCTTCAGTCACAGCTTACATTGGAATCCCAATGCTGCCATTGCGTGAGTTCCAAGTTAAACCAATGTACTGTTCAATGTGCATGACTGTTACGGTTTTTTACTGAGAAATTCAATGAATAAAAAAATGACTTGCAAGTCATTCAGCTGTTGTGGCACTCTCTGTTCAAAGCCCATCCACCATGACAAGGTGGTGCTTCATCGGATAGGAAAAAGAATTATTTTTAATTGTCCCTAGGCCAAAAACTGTATAAAAAGCAAACAGTGATTCGGTTTTTAATTGTCCCTAGACCTGCTCAAGAAATGTTCAACATGCTGTCCACTGTTTTCTTTCATGAGTTGAAAGCGCAAAACAGCATGTTCCACAACAGTTCAGAATGTATCAGTGGTGATGTTGTGAACGTATTGTGTAATGCGCGTCTTCAATTCCACTAAGTTTGCAATCAGACCACTGTACACAACGTTTTTCAGGTAACCCTAAAACCAGAAGTTACAAGGATTATGGTCAGGTGATCGTGGCGGCCAAGCTATTGTAAAATGGCAGCTGATAATTTTGTCATTTCCAAAATGGATATTCAGCAGCTGCTTCTTCACTCATCTTGCAATGTGCGGAGAAGCGACATCTTGCATAAAAATTGTATTGCCCACACATGCACGATGTTGAAGTGCTGAAATGATCTGGTTACATAAAAGAGATTCATACCGTTCACCATTGATGGTACACGTAACAAGACCAATCTCTTCGAATAAGAATTGCCCAACGATAAATGCTGCTGTAAACCCACACCACACAGTGACCTTTGCAGAATGAAGATTCAAGGGTTACCTTATGAAAGGATTCTCCATTGCCCATATTCTGCAATTCTGAGTATTGACATGTCCTTGGAGATGGAAATGGCCTTCGTCTGTCCACAAAATCTTCCATAGCCATGCATTGTTCACTTTTATGCGAGCAAGAAATTCTAGAACGCAAGTTTGTAGTATTGACAGGTTAGGAGGAAGCAACTCCTGAACGTATGTAATTTTGAATGGATAGCATTGCAGGATGTTTCGTAGAATTTTACGAACCATGCTGACAGGCATGTCTAAAGATCAGGCAATTCCCCGTACACTGCCTGCTCCTACGGTACTGCTCATCTCTTCCTGTAATGCTACAGCCACATCTTCCACTGACGTCAAAGAAACTGCTTTCCCCCTTCTGCCAAATCTCACGTCAAATGAACTGGTCTCTCCGAATTTATGAATCGTTGTCTGCAGTCCCTTGACAGACATCGGACCAGAGCCTTTCCTTATACCCATTAATGTCCGGAACTTCTTCAGAGCAAGTGATGCATAATCACCATTCTTGTAAATTCTCCAGCTTCACAAGCAAAGCTTGATCCTTCATTAACAGTCATGACGAGCTTCTCAGACGTGGAGTAATGAGAACTGCATGTACCTCGCGTTTTTATAACAAGTGTAATGTGCGGTGCGCATGTCACATCTTTTAATTTGCATATTATGACGAGTAAAGCGCCACCTATAGATAAAATTTTGAACTATTTTTTTTTCACCAGACAAATTCCCATTCCTTCACATCTATTCAGGTAAAATTACAGGTCATTCTGACCAGGGGTACTTTTTTTACAACCTTTTGAAAGTGGGACTTCAATTATAATCACTTTGTAAATACTGCATTGTGAACAATATTTTTTGTTTGTGAGGATTCTATGACACGAGGACAGAAAAGGTCATGCTGCGCCAGGATCCACAGTTTTTTGAGAAATCCGAAGCTCTTATGACCTTGGGAACTAACCCCAGCAGAAAAACAGTTAGCCATAGTAAGTTTCTTTTTATGGCACAGGTGGGAATTGAATCTGGGATAACAGCACACTACATGAATGTGTTAGCACATTTTCCTGTTGCACGGATGCCTTCTGTGCTTAGTCCAGTTCAAGCCTTTAAATTACCCATCCCTCTCATTTTAATGAACCTGTGTCAAAGTATACAATGCAGAGTAAGGAGTAAAATATCATAAAACCCAATTACTAGGCAATTATTGTATTTCAGAAATTAGCACATGTATGATATTGGCAATTCGGATGTGTCAGTTTGGTATAGGAAAAGCATCTTCAATATGGAGTGTGACCATACCGAGCAGTAATACTGCACCTACAACGATATGTGATGTCAATTATGTAGTCTATGAGGTCAACAGGAAGTAAGAGCCATTGTTATTGCAAAGCTGGTTTAAGTGTGTCAAGGGTTTGAGGAGGAGGAGGAGTAAAAGCAGAAACACGTTTCCCTGAAGCATCCCAAACGTGCTCAATGGGATTCAGGTCTGGAGATCGAGCTGGCCACTCCATGCATTGAATTGTTTGCTGTTGAAGATAATCTTACATGATACATACCCTATCTACTGTAGAATTGTCATCTTGAAGGTTGAAATTATTACATATTGCATCGGCATGAGGATACACATAATCATCAATAATGTCATCTCTATAGACTTGAGCAGTCATTATTTTACATGGGAATACATAGAGGTCTGTGCGCCCACCCAAAAGGATGCTACCCCAAACACAAATACTGCCTACTCTGCATGAGTTTCTTTCACAGATGTTTGATATATAATGATTGGTTCCAAGCTCTCTCCAAATCAAACAATGTTTGCTATCGCTTCGCAAGCTAAATCTGGACTCACCAGTGAAGAGCACAGCCCTTCATTGATCCTGCAGTTCAGTAGATATGTTGACATGCCCACCTCAAACATTCCCCTCTGTGTCGGGAGGTTAGTGACATACAAATGGCTGACCTTCTCACATACAGACAACCTTCATGAACTCTTCTTCACACAGTGGACATTAACACCATCCTTCTGGTGGCTGCAGCAAGGGAAGACCTAAGTAAAACTACGAATTTAAGATGTTGAGACTCAAACCTCATTTTTGTTTGAGATGTTACAGTGTCCAGAATTCTATTAAATATACGTAGGTATTTGATACGATTGTTATCATTATTCTATTGATGATAGTTTAACATTCTAAAATTATTTTAAGAATGTGTATTGCAAAACTATGAATGGTGCAATACAGCATTGTGTTAGAAATAATGAAAATAGTCCATACAATAAAGTACCAAATATCCCTCTTAATAATAACAATTTTATTTTTCTAAATACATTTTGGTTAAGTTACAAGATTTACTCAGGAAGGGGTTGCAGACGTAAGTCCTTATAGATCTTTCCAAATCATCTTTATTTATGGTAATCATTAAATATATTTTTGCAGTAGTGTATTTTTTAGTCTTGTTTTGAATTGTTCAAGTGTTCTACTATTCCTGTTGTCATCTTCTATATTGTTCCATATCTTTATTCCTTCGTAATCGATATTCTCTTGTGATTTATTTGTTTTACTTCTTTCTGGTATATATAGATCTTTATTTCTTGTATTATATATATTAGTTCATTTTTCCAATTTTATAATATCTCTAAATTGATGTTTATTTATTCCTTTATATATATGTATGCAGTAAATGATGTTAAATGTTTTATTCCATTTGAGAGCATTAAAATTTACAACAGGTATGGGTAATATCATATTTTCAATTTTGTATGTTTATTTCAGTAGCATAAATTGTGTAAACAAACTGCATTTTTTCATTGCAACTTTTTCAGTACCGCCAGAAGACATAGGGCATGGCAGTTTTGTCATATCTGTTAGATAAACAGATGAGTTTTCATTTTCAGGATAAACAAAAGTATATGTTTGTTCACATCGCCATAAAAAGGTTACTTCACACTCATTGTTTAATAGTTCATGTGTCACCTGTTCAACAAAATAACACAAATCTCTCTTTGTTGCAAATTTCACTACAGCAAAGTCCCCACTGTTAAACTGATTATGCTTCTCTTCAATTTCTATGTCTTCATCAGTATAATTAGAAGGGATATCAGTAGCCTATCTGATTCATCTGTACTACTAATAACAGGTTTCTTTAGTACTTTCTGGACACTTGCATGTTTTCTGTTTTGAATTTTACTCTCTTTCCGCCTTTTTTCTCACTTCATATTTAATTTTAGTTGCTCTTTTTATTGACGTTAGAATTAAAATATACGAACTGTCTAGCAGTCTTTGGAGTTAATTCATGAGGTAGTTTGGATGACAGTGACAAATGTTCTTTCAAGAGTGTCTTCGACATCATTAAAAATTTGCCCAGTTCTGTAATTAGGCTGCATATCCACGTCTTCCTTATTTTTACTCAATTTTTTTTTTTTATATATATACCTCTCCAGAGTTTTCTAATCAATGCCATAACCTTTTGCTGTGTTACGAACACTAAAGTCTTCATCAGCAACTTTCTTTACGGCTGCCTTCATAACTTCTATGGAATGCTTCTTATGAGCTTTTCCTTTTGGTTTATAGAAAAAAGGCATCTGAGAAAAAGAAATAACATTTAGTTATATATCATTAATACTGTGATCAGCAGTGCAGATCATGGGTATATACAGAAATTTTTTTCAGAGAGGGGCCCCAATTTTTTTTTTCATGTATTTTTTGAGGAAGTAAACAAAACAGACCTAATCACTAAAAAATTATCATGTACTGTATGTAAATTTCATTGGGTATTTTTGGGATGGAAATAAGTATAATTCAAACAAGATTTTAGTTTAGAAGTTTAAATAACCTTGTAGATTTTCAAAAATATTTACTTAGGGAGCCTTGACCTACTGGTCAAGTCTCCCCCCCCCACATGGCCATTTTGAAAAGAATAACACAGTGATTTTAGGCCTAATTCATTGTACAAACTCTAAGGCTGTAATCAAAGCTTAATATGTCAGTATTTGTGAAATCTTATTTGTTTATATTTATTTCAATTGGTTTATCTGAGAAAATCTTACACAGGGTTCGTACGGTGCTTAAAAACCTTAGAATGTGCTGATTTTTTATTTTGGTTTTTGAAGCTTTTAAAAAGTGCTTGAAAAGTGCTGATTTTTTATTGCTATCATTATTGTTTTATTATCATTTCCAGTCCTTAAAAAGTGCTTATATTTACGACGATCTCCGAAGAAAAATACTCATTTTGCTTTTTTCTTCTCAAGACGATTTCCTCCGAGAACCCTTCGCAATCTATGCAGGCGCAGCTTCTAGGGTAGAGATGGATCGTTCGTGACCGAACGGGTCTTTTTGAACTATTCACAAAAATGACCCGTTCGTTCAGATCCGTTTTTTTTAACTACAGTTCTTCGTTATAGTTCGTTCGTGATTATTGTTTGCAGTTTGCTATCTACAGGGGTGATTATTCCGTATTTCCGATTCCGGTGATTCCTGGATTTCCATAAATTTCAACTTACCTTTTCTGGGATTTTTTTTTAATTACAAAATTTCATTTTGTTTCCTATAATTTTTTATATTCTTGTGGAAATCAGTGTCTTTACCAAAAATATTACGTAACTTTTCAGGGAATTTTCTGGTATGTTCAGGGAATCTGGTTTGGACTTACAACAACCCCTGGATCTAGTTCGTCGTTCGCCATTCTTCATATTTTAGTTTGTTTTCTTTCATGGGTCATGGTTTTCGTTTGCAGTTCACGATCTTGGTTCGCGGTCACCAGTCTTCATTCGTAATTCGCAATCATCGTTCGTAGATCATGGTCTTAGTTCGAAGTCACCATCAAGCAGTCAAGGATGTATCGGAAAAGGGGTCCTGAGCCCCCTCATCCTTTTTCTAGGCTGCTATTTGAGCTACGACTACGATATTCCATATTCAGAGAGTGTACTTGAGGGCACTTGAAATGCCGCATGTCAGCCGAGTCGGCGCTGGAACCCACCCCTTTTGTAGTCTGCCATTTGGAATTCATAATTCAGGATATTCCATATTCAGAGTGTGTACGCAAGGGCATTTGAAATATCGCATGTCAGGGCTGTATTGGGATTCCCGGAGCCTCCATCCTTTTCCTAGGCTGCTATTGGAGATACGATTACGATATTCCGTATTCAGAGAGCGTACGTGAGGGCACTTGAAATTCTGCATGTCAGGGCTGTATAGAGTGGGGCTGAGGCCCCCCATTTTTTTTCTAGGCTGCTGTTGGAGCTATGACTACGATATTCCGTATTCAGAGAGTGTGCAGGTGGACAATTGAAATGTTGTAAGTCAGGGCCGTATAGGTGGCCTGGATCCACGATACGACCCTGATATATGTATATATAAAAGCCATTGCGAGGTAAAGTGGTATAAGTCAAAAACCTTAGTTTTGAGATACATCTGTTGTTGAAATAATTGATTGCCATGGAGATGTATGCAGTTACCCCTTGAAAATTGTGTTTTGGCAGAGAACTAATGAAGTTAAACTTGCACTGTTTATGACAAGATAAAATGAACATAAAGCTTTCTGTTCATGGCACTAACTTAATTTAAAAAAAACAACAGATTTTTACCATTTTACCTTACATTTCATATGCATCTTTGTAAGAAAATGAGATTTTTCAATAATGATTACTATTTTTATTATGTGATTTTTACTTTACATCAGTAATTATTTTTAATGCACGTGTTAAAACTGTCAATAAACTTCTGCTAAAAACTGCACATAAATTTTCCCTTTCAGGAAACAGCTTTAATTTTTTATTGCGATAGGTCCTTAAACAGTCATTTTTTTTTTCTTGCAATGGAGTATGAACCCTGTTACAAAATATATCCAAAATATTTACTTTTTAGGCAGAAAAACACTTTATTTTGAATCTTTCCACACTTCCTTGAGCTAACTGCATGAAACTACGATGGCTGTCTCAGCATTTTAGTAGACTTGACTACTCTCTAGTGAAAGAAGGCTGAAACACTTTTAAATATAAAAAATCAAGTGTGGGTCAAGCCTCCCTTATGGTCAAGGCTCTCCAGGTTCCCCTACCTAAACTTCATCTGCCCTAATAATTATTATATAAATATTGTATTTAGTACAAGTTTAAAATATCATTAAACTGGTTGTGATATAACAGTTTTTAAATTGTTTTCACTTCCTATTGCAAAATTTGAAAATTGCATGTGAATCGTTCATTGTTAATTTGTTTCTTATTTGGAAAATTATGCTTGACATAACAAATATATTCTTTGAAAATGTCTGCCTTGAATTTACTTTTATTTATATATTTATTTATATATTTTTAGATATTGTTAGATTCTCACCTTAATCGATTGCAAGTTGAACTATATAAAGAAATAAAGAAAGGTGGCTCTGCACGAAGCCTCCGAGCTGCATTAAGTAGATTTGCAGATTTGTGTCATTTGATAAGACCTGAAAAATTCCGGCAAGTTTAAAGTTTGTTTTATATTATTTTCTAATGTATTTCTCTTTATTGATAATAATGATTATTTATGTAATACTTCAATTGCTCCGTATAATTTTCTCCCCATTTAAGGAAAATTTAAGGTAAGGGCAGTTCTGGATTTGTAAGGTTAGCTATATTACATGGTAGAAAATAACTAATAGCATTTTATAGAAACTAGTGGGATTTTATAATGGAATGTTTCCCTTATAGTATTTTTAACAATAGTTTGTTGCAAACAATAATTCATAATTGTCAAACAAATATAATTAGCTGTGTTTGGATAAAAATATTTGGTTAATTGATCACAGTCACCATCCAGTGTTGGCTGAAAATTTCTCTACGAGTATGCTATTAGACAATTTTTCTTTGTGATTCTGATCAGTTTTTATGTGTAAAAGTATCCCAAAGGTAGGACTGGATATCAGAATTTCTACATCACGATATATCATCACGTTAAAATCACAATATTATGATGCGTCATGATATTGCACTATTGTCATGAAGATAATTTGATTTGTTACACTTTTCAATCATTATATATACAGTCGAACCCCACTATAGAGAACCTCAAGGGATCGAGACACAGAATGACCATTGTTGTCCTTGCATCATAAAAATACAACCAACCAACCAAGGGATTGAATTTTTGGTTCGTTGTATCTGGGGGTTCGTTATATCCAATAACATTGTAGGTATACGAAATTGGACAGGACCAAAAAATTTGTACATTATATATGGGGGTTCATTATAAGCTAGGTTTGCTATATACAGGGTGGTCCTGAATTCTACCGACAAAATAAGAGGGGGTGTTGGGGACACCAAATAAGGCATGTTTGTCCATATCCCCGTGTCCGCAAAGGGTCCGGTTTGGCTGTAGAGCGTAACTACTGTTTACGTCCATCACGTTGCTACGTAGCCAATTGCACGAATTAAATGCAATTTTTGGATATTATATTATAGTGATTGATTAATACAGTAGAGACAAAGAAATCCGGAATTCCGTTTTCTGATTTTGATCTGTGTTACTGTGTAGTGAAAATAAGCCTAAAAATGCCTTTTTTGACCCACTAAAGAAGAGTTGGGAACTGCCAAGTATATGTAACAGGTGAAGAACATCAAAATAAGCATGTTTTTATCAGTGAATTTTTTTCCAAAAATTAGCCGTTCGGGCACTACAGTGAATTTAGTATTTGCATCCACCACATTCAAGGTTTCCACAAATGGCTACAATGCACCATTTCAAGAATTTTTCAAATTATTTAATGTCAACAGACGCCGGGCTCTCTCCGGCGATTTTTTTATAACCATTTAAATTCACAAGAATTGTATGTGTAGAATTCGCCGCTTCAGGTGCGATTGTATGAATTCTACACATACAATTCCGGTGAATTTAACTAATTTTAACAAGTCGCCAGAGAGAGCGTGACGTCTGTTGACATTAAATAATTTTAAAAATCTTTGAAATGGTGCATTGTAGCCATTTGTGGAAACCTTAAATGGGGTGGATGCAAACACTAAATTCACTGTAGTGCCCGAATGGCTAATTTTTGGAAAAAAATTCACTGAACAAAAAATGTTTATTTTGATGTTCTTCACCTGTTACACATACTTGGCAGTTCCCAACTCTTTTCCAGTGTGTTAAAAAAGGCAGTTTTAGGCTTATTTTCACTAAACAGTAACACAGATCAAAATCAGGAAACTGAATTATGGATTTCTTTGTCTCTACTGTATTATTAGCTCAATCGCTTAAGTTATGTATCAAAAATTGTATTTAATTCATGTAATTGGCTACGTAGCAATGCAACGGACGTAAACAGTAGTTACCCTCTACAGTCAAATCTACCCCTTTGCGGACACAGGGATATTGGCCAACATGCCTTATTTGCTGTCGCCAACAACCCCCTTTTATTATGTCCGTAGGGTTCCGGACCACCCTGTATATAATATGTGTTACTTACATGTGTCATAAATAAATAATTCCTTTTATCTTTTAACTGATGTTTTATTAATTTTGCAGATTTAGGACATCTTTTACATAAATTTCATAAGCTTGGTGTAAAATTTTTCTTGCACAGAATAGGAATAAAATTTAGAGTTATGTAATGTTAAATATATAAATAATATGCAATAAACATGTGCGTTTCTTTATTGTTTGGTAACGGTGATGCTCGATATATTTACGTATTACATTACCATCAGTCTAAATACTTGTTTTGAAATAATACTCATTCTTCTTTCAATTGATAAAATATTTTTAGCTAAGGGTTTTGATTACAGGCATCTCTCGTTTTGCGTGATTTCACTTTATGCGTTTTTGCAATAACGCAATTTAAAAATAAAAATGCTAAAATTTCCATTTCGGTGGCCATTTATTCATTTTTGCTATAACGCGATTTAAAAACTGTTAAAATTGGTACCATTTTTTTCAATTAATAATAATTCCAATTAGTAATCAATAATTTGCTAAAATTGCTAAAAGAAAATTAAAAAATGCTAAAATTTCCATTTCGGCAGAGATTAAGGCGAAGAGCCCGGTGTTAATGAGCCCGTCAAGAAACTTTCAACAAGACAATTGCTGGAATTGTTTAGACACACTGACAGCACAATTAGTGTCATTGAAGAAAATGATTCTAACGTAGATAGGAGCACCAAAGTTGCCAGAGAGATTCATAGTTCTTTAACTTGCTACAAAGAACTTCACGTAGAGAAGAAAAATGCTGCCCATCAGCTAACTTTTGACAGTTTCTTAAAGAAAGCTATCAATCCAAGACCTCCAGGAAAGCAAGATAAATAGTAAGTAAGCATGCAATTTTTAAATGCACTGTACAGTACAGTATTGTACTTGAAATTATTAATTCATAAAAATTAATAGCAAAATTATGTATGAAAAATCAATACGAATTGTATTTTTATCAGTTTTAGGTAAAATTTTTTTCTTCCTGGAACTAATCCCTATTATCTCACCCATGTTAAAATGAACTCATTTTACACATATTCGTGTTACATGATTGTTTTCTGGAATCAATCGCGTAAGTCAAGAGATACCTGTAACGTTGGAAAGAGCTTTCATGTAGTTTTCACCATATTAATGGATTTATTTATACGTTCACTTTCGGCTTTACAAGCTCCTAGTGCTATTTTTAACAAATCTGAATGAAACATGGGATTAAAAAAATTCTAATGGCAACATCCTTTTTTTTTCATTACCATATGAACAGCACTAAAAAAAATAGTATTAAAAGTTTACCTTTAGCTCTAAAAACGACTATGCAAGAGCACTGTCATACAAGACTAGTGTGAACAACAAAAGAGGAAAGAAAAACAATAAGCAGCAGTGATGAGCAGGGGTAGATAAAATTAAAAAAAATTCAGTCGCCAGCCCCTTTATCTCAGGAGCCAACAGCACGCAATGTATATATATACACTGGTGTAGTCAAGGCGGCCTTGCCACACAACATACAAGTATTACATAAAGACAAATTGATCTCGTAAAAGGGAGCGCCAAGACACTTCTTTTATTAGAGCTACACTACTGTGTGTATGTATATACATACAGTGTTAGTACACAGCACACACACACACATATATAGTGTTAGTACAATATTGGATAAAAAGTGATTAATTGTTTAACAGGCACTAACCCAAATAGCTATCAGTCAGCTGCCACCCAGCCTTACAAAATTACATTATATGTGTTTATTTGATTTCCCACCAAAATACCAATGATCAGTGGATTTGGTTAGATCAAAGCCCTTTATGGAAGGCCCATTTAAAGTGTCATTTGTCTTTTAATTTTGTCTTATAAAGTGATATCAATACACAAATCCAC
>QLNU02015360.1:126934023-126955898 GCA_006491805.2 Dysdera silvatica
ATGTACTGTCTCAGAATGTAATCTTTCAACCTTGAAATTTTGAGTTTGAACTATTTTTTTGTACGAGAGCTGTTTAATTTTTAGGAAATATGTATTGTTTTCATTTGAATAGGCCATATGCAGTAAATTTGCTTCCATGTTTTGCAAGAATTTGCGAGAGGTCAAATGAAGAATCTATTCAAGATACTTTGGCTGCATCTGTTTCAAAAGTTATGCCTGTATTAGGTCAATTCACCACTGATAAAGAAATTAAGGTATATGTGTTAATTATTTATTATTTTTATATCAGGTGTCTCATAAATTTGAAAACATTTCAGTAATTCATAAAAATTTAACAAATTGTATATTATACAGCACAATTTGCATGTAAAATGAAGCACAGGGAGAGGGATTTTCTCAGCCCAAAGAAAGGTTAAAAATTTCACTGATAATGGCCATTGTGCCATATACATGATCCAAAAGTCAGTAAACATGTTTAAGAAAATTGTATTTTGGTGCACTTTTAATGTATGGTAACACAGTTTCTACCAAAATACATAAAATTATGAAGGTTGTATGCAAAGTTTTTTTTATGTAAATTTTTCATTATAATGAAGTCCACTAGATGGCATTTGATCTGTGACATACCACAAAGTACCTTTTGACAGTTTGTGTTCAATGGAGTAGCCATCATTTATAAACATGGTTCCCATGGTCCTTGAAAAGTCCTTAATTTTTTTTTGCCAAGTCGGGACCCTTGAAAGTACTTGAAAACTGCAGAAGCATGTGGTTTGTCCTTGAATTTTTCTCCCTGCGGTGGCGCAGTGTGGTAACGCGTTCTCCTATTGCGCGGCTAATCCGGGTTCGACTCCCAACAGTGCAAAGAACGCTTACTCAGAGATCTCATAAAGATCGCACTGCTCACTGTAGTCCGGGGTTTGGTTCCCTAGGCCTTAAGAGGTTCGGATTCCTCGGAAAATAGTAGGTCCAGATGTTCAAATTCCTCGGAAAACAGTAGGTTCCGGCGCAGCATGACCATCGTAGTCTTTGAGCTGTAAAACCACAAACAAACAAACTTGAATTTTTCTCAAAAATCTTTTTTCCAAGTTTTGTCAAAAGAAAAAAAAAAGGGTATTTCTTCTTATTTCCGGAACAAAGCCACTCGTGCTTCGGACATGCCCCCTTCCTCCCCCACCCACTGAGCATGGCTAATATAAGGGATGCAAAAAGGGTAGCTTTTGATGGCAGTGTGTTAAGTTGAAAAGGAACAATATAATTAAACACTCTAATTTCAGTGTTATGCTTATAATGTCTTGCATTTTTAATTTTTATGTATATTGCGATTGCCAATGTAAGGTCCTTGAAAGTCATTATTTGGTCCTTGAATTTTACCAGGACAAAAGAGTATGAACCATGATAAAGTTTTACTAATGGTGCTTTATCAGGTAATGGCAACATGATGCAGTGCTCAGAGAAGGTCCATTTTTTTTTTAAAGTAAAAGTCTGTATTTTCATTTCAAGCTGTATTAGTCCTTTTTTATTGTTTGGTACTTATTCTCCCCACTTTTTTATGTTTAACTGACAATCAGAAATTGGGTGGTTAAGTGTAAGTAATCGGTAATATTCATATGTTTACAAAGGCATTTCCACAAGCAATTGATCCTGGTGCTAAATAGAAAATCTTAAAGGTTATTTGCTTTTTTTAGATGTATTTAATGATAATTTTAAAAAAAAAATTTCTCACCAGGTTACTTTACCTTTGCCCGTCCTCCCTCCGTCCCAGACCCCAACTCCAGAATTTCAAACATTACACTTTCTCATTTCACATCCTTATTTTTCTGGATATTTTGAAGCCAATACTTTTAGGTGTAATAAGTGTCTGAACTCCAGATCCATACTTTGGAGTTTATAAACTCTGTAATAAAATGGCTTTATGTAATACATTTATTCTCTCCCATGTGCACTTGATTTTTCCCCCTCTGTATGTATTGTACGATGTAATTTATGGACATGTAAAAGTTGAGCATTTATCTTTGAAATCTTGTTTTATTACATGGAAAAGGAGAACTATTTATCATTTACAGTCACCTGGTAATTTTTTTAAAACTTATCTGATGATATGTCTACCTCAAAATTTGAAACCTGATCATAACTCAAAAAACATAAAATTACAAATATGTCGAAAAACATACTTTGAAGAATACTTCACGGATGCAGATAGTGAAAGTGGAAATTTATAAATTAAATTATTGATATTAATTAATAATACATTGTTATTTAAAGGTTACATATTCTGTTCCATTTCCAATGATGCTGGATACATTTTTAAAACAAAAAATTAAAGTAACCATAAAACACAAAGTAGTTTGCAGCAGATTTTAATACATTTTTTTTAGTAGATTGCGAAGCAACATGTTGCAAAGTAGTAATTTTTGGATTTTTTCAATATTCCTGTAAATGTATATATCAATAATTGTTTTTTTTTTTTATAAATTACAGATGCTGTTAAAAGCATTCCTGCCAAATGTTTCAAACAATTCAGCATCTGTACGCAGAGCTGCAGCTTCTTCATTAATTGCAGTGTGCCAGTATTCACGTAGACCAGTTGTTTTTTACTCTTGGCTGCTTTCTGCATTGTTTGGTATTGTAATTTTTGCAAACCTATTTTAAATATTAAATATATGACTATAGTCTATGTGTAACTTCAACTTGTTTGGCACAGAATGACCTTATGCTATAAAGGTGCAATCAACCATGATTAGTTTATACACAATATACCTTACTTGTGGCAAGAAATTTATGCATACCTCATACATGGTTGTTATGAATGGAAAGGAGAGTGAATTTTTGTTTGCATTTGTAAGGAAATCTGTTTAATAAAGAAATTGCTCTACTTAAGCTGTGGTTTACCAAAAACCCAAAACAAAACAGTATGAATACTGTAATAGGCATCTCAGTATGTGTCTGGAAGTGTCATTCCTCCCAAAATTTAGAGGTTATAAGTTTATGCACACCCGGATCTTGCTTACGATCACCACTTCATTGGTCTTCCTTTTGCAACATACACAATGGCAACTTGTGTAGACATTGATTTGATGTAAACATTACAAAAATTTTGTGGAATGTTGCCTCACACCTCTTGGAAAAATGTCTTCAGCTGCTTTTTTTACTTTGTGCTTTCATTTTTGTCAAATTACCTGTTATCATTGTGTATTGACAATCTCACCGTATAGTACTGTATCACCAATCCACTAAACACTTCCATGCTTTCTTTGTGCTATAAAAATACAACCAACCAACCTCCACATTTGCACTGTGCCTGGGAACTTTAAGTTCTTACTTCATACAAATTTGAAGGAGTTTTTCATTCAGCTAGCAATTACTCTCCATTTCATATTTCTGTATAGGACTGGGAATAGCAATTCATCAGATGAAATTACCCTCTGCCATTGTGCCCCTCTCTAGAATAGGTTGTTCCTGGTCCAAGCAAACCACTTCTTCTGTTAAACTGGCATCAGTGTATTGACTTTCGCTTACTCTTGTATGAATGGTAGCTCATGCCATATAGTTTGTTGCTAGCAGTTCATTGAGGTATGAAACAGTCTATATGTTTATTCCAACTGTTCTGCAGCTTCTACTAACATGCTTGGTCGGTATTTCATGACAAGATGGTGTAAAACTTTTATCTTCTCTGACACTAGTCATTGGTGGACTACAATTGCTGTATTCAGGTATGATAGGACTGGTTTCCTCATAATGCTTGAAGATTATTCTGATATTAGATTCTTTAATTCATGAGCAATCTACCACATAGTTTATCTATTTTGCTGTTTCTGGAGGATCATCGTGCATATTTGTAGTGATAATCTGTCTTGCCATTTTTTGTAGTTTTGAATAATACAGAGACACCAGATTTTATGATATCTTCCATTTACATATTGTCGACTATGCAAGACACAAAATAGTAAAAGTATCCATGTTCAGCCGAGCAACATCTGCCAAGGGCTGGTGTGTGTAAATTTATTGCTTCAGAGTTTTGGGCAAGTACTATTTTAGGTATATATAGAAATGACTATTGCAGTATTTGTACTGTTTTTTGTGAACAATAGCTTAAGTAGAGTACTTTGTTTATTTAACAGAATTTTTCTTATCAACACAACAGAGCCTGCATTTTTTTACTGTTCATGATAACTATGCATAGGGTGCACATAGATTTAATGATTGGCTAAGTTTTTTGGTGTATGGAAAGCAAAAGTCATTCTGCATCAAACCAGATAAGCTGTATACATAATTTTTATGAAATATGAATTAGATTTTACACAAAGATAAAAGTATCATAATATTAAAAATAAACATTGCAATATATTCAGATGAGTGTGTAAAAACCGGTGTGAGATAAAAAATTTAAAAAAATTTCATGATTAAAAGAATCACATAAAATGATACTGAGGTTAAAGTCATTTCAGTTAAAAGCAAATAATTGATATTGGTTGAAATGTGTACAACCAGAAAAAACATGTAAAATGTTTGTACGTAAATTTATTTCAGGTAATGTATATAAAGTTGCTTACACTATAATTTTTGATTACACTGGGATTATTTTTATCATTTTATGTAGTAAAATGACAAGACTGATAATTTCTTGAGTCTACAATCCCTATAGTAATGCTAAAATAATCCATAAATATATATATATAAATTGCACTTGTTTTTTAAATCGTTAAAAGTTAACATTCCTCAGTCATTATCTGCAAATTGTGTATACCTCAAAAAGTGATATAACGAAAGATTGTTGCTTTTTAAATCTGATTCAAGAATTTAGTGCTGAAAGATTGAAATAACAGCCATTGTGGTTAATTCTACTAATTTTATATTTTAAACTGAAAAGCTATTAATGAACAGAACATAAGAATTATTGAATTAATACAAATTCCAAGTTATCTAGTCTATTCAGCATATGTTAAACGTAGGGCCAACCAAAAATCTGTATAAACTTCAATAATTAATAAAAATTATTGCATTGAGGTGCAGTTTGCATGATAAACATTGGCTAGATGTTTTTTTTTTCTTTTACAAAAAAAAAAAAAGAAAAAGCATCCTCTAAGTGAGGCTTTACACTGAGAAGCCAATGAAATGACTACTGTGTATTCAAGTTATGTATTATACTAACAAGTGTATAGGAGTAAGAGAGATATTGCCCTGGTCTAGAGTTGAACTAGCGTCCCTCTATTACATCCAGAATGCTTTAACTGCTAGGCCATGAAGGCACAGGAAAAACGTTCCATTTCTCTGTATATACCATTTTTTGTAAGAAATTATTACTCTTCTCAGGGTTAACACAATTCCTAAATGGCCAACACACAAAGCCACTGGGCATGTTTTTTTTTGGTCATTTTTATAGATAGTAATTTCTGACATAAATGCTTGAGCTTGAACTAACACTTTCAATGTATAGGAGAAAAAGAGACATTTCCTTGGCCTAGAGTCGAACTTGGGTCCATCCGTTAGGTCCAGAGTGACTTAACTCCTAGACCACCAAGGCACAGGAACAACGCTTCCTTTCTCCGTATAGAAAGTTTTTGTAAGATATTACCCTTCTCAGGGTTAACGCAATTGCTAAATCGTCAACACACAAATCCACCAAGGCATGTTTTTTGTCATTTTTCATGAGGAATTTTTATAGATAGTAATTTTTGACACCCATGTTTGAATTCAAACTAGAGCTTTCAATGTATAGGAGAAAAAGATATGGAAAGCTCTAGTTTGAGCTCAAGCGTGGGTGTCAAATTACCATCTACAAAACTTCCCTATAGAAAATTACAAAAAAACATAGTCCAGTGGATTTGTGTGTTAACCCTGGGAAGGGTAATAATATCCCACCGTATGATTGGCACAGAATGACTCTTGCTGTCCTTGCACCCTAAAAAACAACCTATCAACCAATAATATCGTCCAAAAACCTTATATGTGGAGAAAGGGAGCATCATTTCTGTTCTTTGGTGACCTAGTGGTTAAAGCATTCTGGATCTAATGGAAGAAGTCTAGTTTGAATCTAGGCCAGGATGTCTTTTTTTTCTTTTATACATAGAAAGCTCTAATTTGAGCTCAAGAGCGGGTGTCTCAGAAATTACTGTATATAAAACTTTCCATGGAAAATTACAAAAAACATGGCTCGGTGGCTTTGTGTGTTGGCTATTTGGGATTTGTGTTAATCCTGAGAATGGTAATAATACCTTTAAAAAAGAAAATACTAACAAGTGTTTAACAGAAATATAGGCATTACATTTCCTTCTTGTAAAAATGACTTGCTCAATGTTTATGCAAGATGGAGCACTAACTGTGAAGATAGACTTATTAGTAGACATTGCAAGATCCTGTGGCCCCCTCGGTCTCTAAATTTGACATCAGTTGCTTTCTGATTGTAGGTTATTTAAAGTTTTAACTTTTTATCAATCAGATTCTTCAACACTGTTGAAACCGAAAGATGCCATTTAGCTTGAGTAAATTAGTCCATTTAGATATGCTGTACTCTATAGACATAGGCATTGTCACTCACTCGAATTGTGTCATACCTTATAGTGGAGTTTCATGTCGAACACTTGGTAGTTTAATGCACAAATTTGACACACAATAAAATAATTTTCATTCTTTTTCAAATATCAGAAATGCCACCTATTGGAGAATTTCAAACTACAATTTTTTATTCTCTGAAAAACACACACACACAAACATAGAGTATTTATCATACAAACCATACCTCAATATGTTGATTTTCCTTTTTTTTATGGATTTTTAAAATTTATGTGGATTTACGGTTGACTCTGTGTTTATCTGGTTTTCTAGTATAGTAAACCCTTGTCTTTAATAATGTGCATACTTTTTTAGGGAATTTGTGCATGAATGCTAATATTAATCTGGGATTTCACGTCAAAAGTTTTATGTTGTGTAGGTGAAGTGAGCAAATGTTTAAATTCCTACTTACATGTTTAAGATTCCAGTGTACCAAAATTAACAAGTTACAGGGTTCCCAGATACCTGGAAAACCTGAAAAAACTTATCGTCCTAGAATTTGAAATCATCTTGAAAAGTTAGTGAAAAATGAGATCGTTTTGTCAAACCTTGAAAATTCGGTGAAAACCTTTGTAACGTCTGTTTCGAATAGCTAAATCTCCCACAAATGTGAAGCCATTTTTCCCCCAACCGAAGTTCAGTTAAAATTTTTGTTTTTAATTGGTCAGGGAATTTTACTAAGAAAATTTGGAAAAGTTCGGGAATTTTTATCTCCACTTACATGAGTGGGAACACCTAGTTACCACAAATTCTTGCAATTCCAGTCTGCAGAAAAGAATCTGAGAACACACTAAAACAATACAAAGGTATTTTTAAGTATAACCAGCACCCCAAAGTGACACGGTTTTAACACATTAACTGAGCATGTCGTTGATCTGAGTTTCTCTCAGTAGTGCCAAAAAAATGCATACCAACTAACTGCTCACTATCGACTGTGTTCTTGGTTTTCTGGGCCTTAAGAGGTTCAAATTTTTCGAAGAAATGTAAGTTTACTATCCTTTAGTGATGTATTTCTAACACATTTGTCTATTGTGCTATTAACCCTAGTTCAACTTCTAATGGTATCGTAGAATGCCTATAGATTTTTTGCACATTATAATCCAGAGTTGGGTTCCCTTGCCAGCACTAGTATTTATTGTTCGGAAATCTGGGTCTCAATGCAGCATAACCTTTACTGTTCTTGTGCTTTAAAAAACACAAAAAAACAGCATTTGTTGTTACTTCTATAGTCAACTATATAAGAATTGGATGAATTTTTTGGCTGTAGTTAATACTATTAACATGGAATTTTGAAAGACATTAAAAAAGCAGTCAAATTAATATTTGTAAATTTAATAATAAAAAAAAGGAAAAATCCAGCATTCTAAGATGTTATATTTCAGGATTTCTGTAAAGATTGGGACATCATTAAAGAGAGAAATATGGTTCTATTGCTACTTCCTATATAAAATTCCCCTTTTTTCAACATGACTTACTTGATCTTGTGCTATGGAACACAAATAAAATTCTCCTTCACTTTTGATGTTTATTAAAAATATACCTCAATGTTTCATCGATATAAAATTTTTCGTTTCTGTTAAATGCATACGTTCAGCTTGAGTATTTTATTTTTTTGCATATGTTAAGGCTACAGAAATAATAAGAGCAGTTAGGTGTATGTAACAAAAATTATGTAATCTTATAATTAATTAATTATTAACAATAATTGTTAAGTGGTGTTAAAATTTGTCATTTTGGTTGCCCAATGTCCACAATCATGACTTTTGGGCTGAGCCGTACGGTGGCACAGTGGTAACACATTCGCTTAGCATACAGTTATTGCAGTTCAACACCAAGTGGTGCTAAAAAAATATTTACTGACGAACTGCTCATTGTAGTTCATGGTTTTGTTCCCGAGGCCATAAGAGGTTTGAATTCTATGGAAAACTGTATGTCCTGCCATAGCATGACCCTTGCTCTCCTTGAGCTGTAGAACTCATAAACAAACAAATGGCTGACTAGGTGCTAATTTGATTTCCGGAATATTTGTGTTCAAACACATAGTTAAAATGCCATGTAAAAACATTGTATAAGCCGTCTGAAAATTGGACCAGTCTTAAGACTGAAAAATAACAAATTAATGTTGATGGAATTTGATGTATAGAAAAAATAAATTTAAACTACAATGTTATAGCTCCTTTGCAAAAAGTTTGTTGTATGTTCTCTTATTTTCGTAATATCTTTTTATGGAAATTTTCTTCATTTCTCCTTGTGTGGCGCCGAATGACCCTTGCTGTGCTTGCACCATAAAAATACAGGCAACCTATCTTTATTTCTCTTGCATGTATTTATATTGATTCAGTCATTATGATCATGGTTTTAAGCTTATATAACTTCATTTAAATCATAGTAAACTTACGCATGTGTAAATGTTTCGGTTTGTTCGTCATTTAGAGTTACTGAATTTTAACAAGGTGATTTATCGTACAATTTTGGGAAAGAGAATTAAAAACATTGAACAATGCATATCTATTATTATAGCTGGTTTGAAATATGTTTTCTGATCACTGAAAAGATAATTTTGTAAATTGTGTGTGTTGTAATTATGGATTTTGTTTCTTACCTTGTTTTGCAAGATGTAACAATTCTGTTTCAGACATGATACTTCCTGTTCAAGATAGTCATTCTGTTTTTGTGATTCTTGGTGTTTTACTTTGTTTGCGACACCTTGTAATACATCTTAATGAAGCAACAAGTTATTCGCATTCCAAACCAACTTTTGGTACCAAACAGTATGATGAGGATATGATGGTCACTGGTGAACAAGTGCTAAAGGTTATAACTTAAATCATAGTTATTTAATAATTATGTTGATACAATTAATTATTGCTATAAAACTTTATGTTGGATTTCTAATCATTTGATGAATTTCATGTAATATTTACTAACCAGGATGGGCAGCTAACCATGAAAACTGGGAATTGTCAGGGAACTCAGTGGACTGGGAAAAGTCAGGGGATATTGAAAAAAAAACCCTGGAAATTTTAGTAGAACAATTTATAGCAACAATGGATTTGGGCCTGTCTGACTTTGTGCGACCTTCAATTGTTTTCTTATTTACTACGTATTTCTCTTTGGATCCAAATACATATAAGCTGGGTTTAAAGCGAAATATGCATATTTTGCTTTTCGGAACTCACAATGATGTCATAGTAAATATAGTCCGCTCTCGAAACAATTATAAGATTAGTGGTTTGTATTTTAGAGATGGGGCCACTTGAGAGACACCACCCAGATCGTATGAACCAGTGGGCAAGGACATTTCAATTGCTTCTGTCATATAGAGTGAAGTCGCATGCCAGAGTCAACCATATGCGACTCAATCTGCGATATCAATGACCCTTCACGACTCAATCTGCGATATCAATGACCCTTCACAGACAGTATGCATATATTTTTAACTGAAAGAAGCTAATTGTTCCCTCTTCATTAAGTGAAAATTTAAATGCATTTGAAAATTTCTTTTTCTTAAAAGATTAGTCTTTCCATTTTCCAGTTATATGTGTAAATGTTTGTCTTTCGAACTATTAAAATCGAATGGAAGAAACAATATTTTTAGGTCATTTTTATGTTGTAAATATCATGGAAGTAACACTTCTATTTTTTTCCAGATTGTTTAATTTTATGGTGTATTTTGTATTGTTATATATTTGGAATGGACAAAATAAACTTTATACTTTTTAATCACCTTATAAAATTAAATAGATCAGTATGGTTGTTTATGGATTAACTTAACCCTCTGCTTTCTGATGGCTTTTTGTAAACATGATCCCTACACCCGGGACCAGCCAACGTTTGAAATGGAATCATCTGAACTTTCATTGCCCCTACTCCCCATTTTTCCTCTCCAGAATCGGGAGGGAACTAAAAAAGGCGGGAAATCTTCAAAACATGGGAAGATGCTACCCGTTGGTCAGTGGCCCCACATCATAAACTGTTGTGTTCTTTTGGCGAAATCAGAGAACTAATAATTTGTATTTGAAACAAACGTTATTTTAAATATACAATGAGGAGATATTAAGTATTATTTTGAAAATAATATTATTAATTGTATAATGTAAATTTATTAGAAATGATTTTAGTGATTAGAATTATAAAACGTTTGAAACACAATTCAGAAAAATATGATTATTATTATATATCAGAATGTAGTTTATTACTTATGCATCTATTATGAAAGTACTCCACGCAATTTAAGTATAGATTTAAAAGTTTTCAAGAACGTTTATTTGTATAATACATTCAGAGCCGGATCTATCGCCTGCAAAACTCCACTGTGCAGGGGTCCAAAAAAAAAGGGAAGAATTATTTAGAACTTACAATGCACAGCCGTTATTCGGAGGTTTCTGTTTTCCGAAGGTTTCGTTATTCGAATATTGCAAAAGTAACAGTTGCAGTTTCTACTTCTTTTTTCAGTTGCATGCAGTATTTGAATTAGCAAATAGTTTAAAATGAGTAGATAAGTAGCAAATGAATAAGTAAATTAACATTAATTTCTTTTGTCAATTTTTTTTAATCTGTTGGGGTATCTAGTGGCGTAGTTGGTTAAGGCGTTTGCCTGACATCTTACTGGACGGGAGTTCGAATCCCTGTGTGCTGGTTGTTTCTTTGAGAACATATCGAGGTTCGGAGGTTACGTAAAGCCAGCGGTCCCATCTGAACAGCCCAAAGTGTAGCTTTGGGACGTAAAACCAACAAACTAAACCAAATTTAAATCTGTGATATGCACCAAGTCTACTTAGTAGTAATGGTTCGATATCGGTTAAAAGGATAATTTTCCAGAAAAATCAATTTGCTTTAGTCAATAGAACAGGGTATATTTTAAGATAGCAAATTATGGGCAGTTGCCCCACTTTGCAACTTATTAGTGGCATAATTACCCGCAAATATAACAAAAGGGCCCACAGTCTTCTGTTGGATGTCCATAAGGGATGGGGGTGGGGTTGGTCAATGAAGCAACCAGGTTGGGTTAAAAAGTGATGAAATCTTACGGGTGTGTTTCATGAACAGTTCCTGGGTGATAATACATATTTTATCGTTCTTTTTTTTCCTTATATATTTGTTTTGGTTGAAAGGAAGCTAAAAAGTCCCCAAATTATGGAAATGGCCAATATGGGTTCCCATTTTTCATTTTCTTTTCCTGATTCCGGCGCAGCATGACCATTGTAGTCTTTGAGCCGTAAAACCACAAAACAAACAAAACTTTTCCTGATTGCTCCTGGCAAAATTCCGCATAAAGGTTTGAATTTTCTATGAACGTTTTCATTACGGTGTATATAAAGAACAGGGAAAAATACGCAAATGATGTCGATCCTGTAGGCAAATCATGGATTGGTCCAGGATTTCGTCTGAAACTGAATTCTTAAATTTTTTCATTGAATTTTTTCATCAGTACTCCATGAATAATTGCAACACTCATTTTTGGCTCATTTTTTTTCCGCTTTCTCCAGAATCAACGACAAAGTCTCTGGGTAAAAAGAAAAGGAATCACCTAATTCAGTATTTGAAAAATTATTTTCAATATCATCGCTTTCAAAATTATTTTGTCCATTATCGTCAAACAATATGGAGCATCTGGCATCATCATGTAAACTTCCTTTACAAGAAGCCATTGCAAATGGAACAAAATGAAAGAAGCCCACACAAACAAATGAAAACGTAAATAATAAGATTAATTTGCAAACGAAAGAAACAAGACTGAACGAATGCAAAATAAATTCCCAAATAAAAAAATTTGGCAAGATTGTAGTTGAGTAGGGCTAACTAGATTTCAATTGCAACGATTTGTCATCTTAGGTCATCAAAGTGCAAACCCGTAAAATTTAACCACAAATATTTGATGTCTTGGGAGGTGGGGGAGTTGAAGAGGAATGTCAAACCACTCCACGTGCCTCCCCCCTCGGATCTTATGGCCATTTTAGGAAGCAAATAGCTTGTGCGTATCTGGGTGTTTCAGAAAGCAGAGGGTTAAACACGATAAACTGAAGCACAAATAAAGTAATGTGTTGTCCTGTATTTGGATATTATTTATAAATACACAAATACCTTAACTATATACTTCATAGTAACTTGCTAAAATTTTTGTTATGCGTTAATAAAATTAATTTTCTTGTTGCATGAGTTTTAGTCAGGAAATAGTTTTCCATCTTTGTATTATGTAACAGCAAATATCAAAGAATAGGTATAATGACATCATTGTTTATAAGCTTCACACCATAAGTAAATTTCATAGATTTGTTTTATATTATAATTGTATATTATTATATTTGTGTTTATCGTTTTACAGATATATGAAATTACTTTATATTATGTGCATCACCTTGATCATAATGTTGTCACTGCAAGTCTTGAAACGTTATGCCAGTTGCTGAAAAATGCACCAAAATCATTTCAGCAGTCACTGGTGTCAGCTAGTGGTATTGTGAAATCATCAATTTATATATCAGAAATGAACCAATTAAATAGATGTTTAAGTGAAAGTAAGTGATAAATGTTATTAAATCATTTAATATTATTGGTAACTTGTTATTCAGTTATTATGATTTATTCATAAAATGACATTGCTTTAAGTACTTTGCAGAGTCAAAATAAAACTTTTTTTATACCATTGATATATGCATTGCAATAGTATTTTCCGCTGCTGTCCATATTAATATTTTTTGCTACTATGATCATGTCGTAAGGCGATTGTCAATGCAGTTTGGAAAGCTATTGAAGTTAACATTATGTTATAACAATTGTTCAATCACTGGCATGTTGTTTAAAGAAACGGTGTTTAGAGATCTAATTGCTCCCTTTATCATGTGACGGTACTGTGAGGAGGGAATGAAAGCTGCAAGTTTATACAGGGTGGAATATTTAACGTGGTAATGTAAAACATTTTTAAAAAATAAGCGTTTTACAAAAAAATATTTTAAACAAAACTTTCTTGGCTCGAAGTGGGGGGAATGTTTTTCATTATCTATGCTGGTGGGATCATTTTCAAGGTCAGTTGAAGGTCAGACTGATTTTTTAAAGGGAACCTACGTTTTTTATTCTTATTCCTCGTAAAAAAAAATAAACAACTTTTGTAGAAAGAATTTTTTCAATTTAGAGTTTAGTTTCCGAGATATTTAAAAAGTAAGCTTGAATAAAGAAATTGGTGTCATATCATAGACAACTAATTTAATATTTAAAACATGAAAGAAATGTATAAAATGATAAGTATGTCATAGACGTAGCCAACTGTTGATGTGGGGGGTGCCCTGATTAAAAACATTCGGTGCAGTAATAACATACATAGACATATATATCAAGCCCGTGCATATATATACACACACACACACACACACATGCCCTTGATACAAAAGCCCTTCAATCTGGAAATGGCCTGCGGTAACTGAAAGGTCGTTTTACTCTATTTTAGCCATTTAAAATATTTCCTAACTGTAATTTTCTTTTGTGTATATTATCAAAAACATCGATTACACTGTCAATTGATATATTTTTGTAGTAGTGAATATGGATTAAAGCAAGGGAATTCTTTCTTTCTTCAGTCATCGTATCTCTAGTGTAATTATTCAGTCTCCTCAAACTACTTGCGGAACGTTCACATTCCCAAGATGTCACAGGAAGGGTTGCTGCAATATGAAGTAAAACGCGGATATTTGGAAAGAAATTTTCGTCTATATATTTTAAAGCTGTATCTGGTGGGTTTAGAAGATCTGATTGGTCAATTAGATTTGAAATATGTACACCAGCGCTTCATTTCTTCAGCTAAGAGTTCTAGGTATGGCAATTCATCATTTTAAATCTCCCTTAATTGTTCCAAAGCATTTTCTTTAATTTCGTTCAATGAAATCAAAGGTAAAATGGATAGTAAGGATGAAGCTTCTTTTTCAAGTCTAGTGAATCACGATTTCAAATTTAATATTATGCTGTCAAGTAACAGTATGGCTAAATTTACTTTATAAAAATTAAACAATGAATTGCACTTCACATTACTTCGATGAACTTGTCTCTCTGCAATTCTTGGCACTGAGTGTTCTATATTGATTTTTTGACCCATCAAAACCACTTGCTGATAGATACTTTCATAACTTTCATCCACTCTATTTCTTTCTGAAATGTACAAATTTATTATTTCTTCAATCTGATTGTAGGCCTCAATGATGTCGGTTGCTTGTCCTTGAAGTTGCATAGTTATCCCTTCTAAATGTTAGAAATACTGGTAGGTAGTCACAAAAGTCCCTATAAAATCAAACGATGTTATAGAATTGAGTAATGCTAAGGCATCTCTTTTACACTGAGCACTCCAAATAGTGTCAGAGTCTGATTCTGACTTTACACTATGTACGATGCACTCAAAAGCTTCAACTATATAATTGAAACTTTGATAGAAGTGTTGATATGCTTTATACCTCATGACCCATCTTGTTCTTCAGAGGTCTAATAGAACTTTTCGTCTGCCTAAATAATGTGCTGTGTTCTGGTTTATTATTATTTATGTAAGGAGTCCGTTCCGTTTTGGATTATTCAGAATAAAAAAAGACACACATCATTCAGTCCGTCTAACATATTCCTTATTTCTGGAATTTTGCTCGATTGCGCTATAACCAGATTTAAGCAATGTGTGATATATAGCTATATATCACATAGCTTTTGGAGCATACTTCTTAATTCTAAACTGAACTCCAACTTTTTCTAATGAGATGTTTGGAGCACCATTGTAGCTTTGGCCAAATATCCAGTCCCAACTTCTCAATTGTTTGCATGATTGTTTCCGCAATAAATTCTCCTGTGATGTGGTCAACCTGAATAAATTCTTAAAATTCCTCTCTTACACTTTTCTTGCTATCAACAAATCTAATACAAAGTGATAGAATTTCCATATTATGGGAAGTCACTTCATCTGCAATGATGGAGAAATATTTAGCATTTTTAATTTCTTCTATGATATCTTTTTGTATTACATGATGGGTGATAGTATTGAGTAACTTGTTTTGTATGCTGGGAGGGATATAAGTCACATTTCTCATTATTGGAGAATTCAGGCAGTCCCTTAAATCTTCGTTGTATAACGAAATCAGTTTGAGTGCTGCTAAGAAATTTCCAGGATTTTCTTGATCTTCCAGACTTTCAAGGTGACATCTTAGAGCTATTGCCTGTTTTCCACAAAATAATATGGCTTGTGTTATATGCCGAAGAATTTTTCTGTTTCGCTCAATGTTGTTACATTTCTGTCGATCAAAATGTGCATTGACACAGTGTTCTGGGGTCTTTCTCGATTGTATGAAACCGTTATCACTGACCATCTGACTATCATCTGACCACTGAATCAGAGTGGTATGATAATTGTTGATGGCAGTTGGCTTTTTCTTTCATTTTTGCCCAATTTCTAAATGGAATAACAACGGAACCTCTTTTCGGCTCATGATTTGGGCAAAATAAAGAGCATGATAAACAAAATGCACCATCTTCACTTTTGCTGTAAACCATCCACTGGTATATATTCAGTCATTCAGATTGAAAGCTTCGCTTTTTGCCATCTCGCATTTCTGTTTTAGGAAATGAAAAAGCTTTACTCAGTCGAAAGTGAGTAATGAGTAAATCGTATTTGTCATCTTCAGAAATGTAACAGCCTTTGTTTTTTAAGAAAATGTCGCTTATATCATTTTCTATTATGGTTGCGATATTTGAATTCTGCACTTTTGAAGGAGAATCCGGAACGGTAAGTTCATTTTTTTTCTATTTCAAAAGATCTGTGTGATTCTTCGTCTCCTGAATCTGAAGTGAAGACAGTAAACATTATAGACAATACGAAATGACATGCTTTAATTTAAGGCGACCAGATTTTCTAGCCCCCAATTCAGGACACGCCATAGGATAAATTTTGGCGATGAGAGGGCAGTGATGTGAAATTGGCTTCTTAGAAAAATAGAACAAATGGTTAGAAGTAAGGACTGTTCCGAAAAAATCGGGACGTCTGGTCACCTTTAAATTAAATATTGGATATTGATTAAAAAATTGAATAGTAATTAAAAATTTTATAGCAACATAACCTTACTGGCTTCTACGAGCACAATTTATTGCGGCCCTGTTATTAATGGATTATAAACAAGAGAGAAAATATACATAATGAAGCACATTTTTATATATACATAGACGCTGTAAAACGTGAAAACTATTAATCAGTATTATTTTCTAACAAATTTTATTTATGAACATCACGAACGCCCATAAATAGGTGATAACAGGGGCGGGGATATTATCGCTCTGCAATATATACAGGGTGTTCATTTCAAAAGTTGACACCCAAATAACTTGGGTCTTTCAAGCCTCTCAAAAATTCAATTTATACTATTTTCGGACTTCTGAAAATAAAAGTTTACGCGTTTTTTCTAAAATTTCTACTCGGAATATTTAAGAAGTTATTTTATTTGGGTGTCAACTTTTGAAATGAACACCCTGTATATAGAACAGAGCTATAATAGTCCCCCCCCCACCCTTATCACCCATTTATGGTAACTTATTAAGATAAATAAAATTTGTGAGAAAATAGTACTTATTTTCTTAAATTACTAAAACAGTTTTTTACTATTTACTTTTTAGTTTACTAAAACAGTTTTTATTTTCTTAAATTTAAGGTGTGACCACGTGGCAAATTTTTAAGAATCTAATCACTTAAATTATATCGTATCGCATTTAAAAGAGTCAAACATTTATAAAATAGTTCTTACCTTCTGCTCCTGATACAGATTCGATTCTAATCGCCAGGTTTTGGTCCATAACAATTTCTTTCGGTCTTGAAATGAAAAAAACTATCAAGCTTCCTAGATTTTATTCCTGCTTTTTTCAGTTCATGCTTTCTTTTCTCTGGGCGTCCCATGATTTTCTAATAATTATATGCAACAACAGTAAACATGATAATATTATTTATTACTCACAAAGAACCAAGACAAACAGCATTACCAACTTGAAATACTGAAAAACCTGCTAGCAAGCTGTCGAAATGCCACGAAAACACCCCCTTTCAAGTTAAATTGAAGGAAAGTTAAATTGAAGGACTAGTGGCGCCATCTGTTGTTTCGAATTACAATTACAAGGAATCCGATGTGCATGGAGTTTTATTGTTCTTTTCTTCTTTTCAACGTTTGATTTTTTTTTAAAAAAATATATATATGGAGGTTAGAACTTTTGGTGACTGTCTTATTGCAGAAATTTTGTGGTAATCTTTACCAGAGTGGGGAGGGTGCCTGGGCACTGACTACGTGCATGTATGTAGTAGTTGGAAAGACATTGTGCACACAAAAATAAATACGATAGGTTGACAAGTCATGCCACTGATTTATATTCCATAGAAAAATGAGATATTGCACATGGTACTAATTGGTATCGAAGCAAAATTGCCGCTTGGGGAGAGTTCAAGTATTACATAAGCAATATTTTGGCCATTTTATACCCCTACCAACCCTCTGGTAAACAAAAATTGATATTGGTTAACATAGGAAAATAAGTACAACAGCAACCCACCCCCAGAGGTGCTTACATAATACTTGAACTCTCCTTTGCTACCAGCGTTCATCTTTTTATCCACTTCCGTCTTAAAGCTGTACATTTAATGTAAGTTACTTAAAAGTTAATGCTTAAGTAGTTTATTGAGTTTTAGTTTATTGTGTGCTAAAAATGAAGTATCTGTGTGTAGAAGGAAAAGTTGAAATGGTTCTTATTCATGGAAAATATTGGTGGGAGGAGGGGGGGGAATGCAACATGCATGATATAGCATGAATTTCTTTATTCAAGCTTACTTTTTAAATATCTTGGACACAAAGCGCTAAATTGAAACAATCGTTTCTACAAAAGTTGTTTATTTTCATGTGAGGAATAAGAATAAAAAATATAGGTTTTCTTTTAAAAAAATCAGTTTTACCTTCAAATGACCTTGAAAGCCACCCAAGTAAAACATAGATTCTGAAAAACACTTCCCACTTCAAGCCAAACAACTTTTAAAACATTGCTTTTTGGAAAATGCTAATTTTTTGAGAGATTTTAGATTATTAAGTTAAATGGTCCACCCTGTATATTGTTTGGAATCTACATCTGGAGAAATCCTGTGTGAGGGAATCCTCTTCATGAAAATTCTGTTTGGGTAAATTCCTTCCTAGGAAGACAGCAGCCAGTCGTGCCTAAATTTTGAATGGTGCAAAATGACCCTTGCTGTCCTTGTGCCATAAAATGCAACCAACCAAGACCTGCGGTGGCGCAGTGTGGTAACGCGTTCTCCTAGTGCGCCGCTAATCCGGGTTCGACTCCCAGCAGTGCAAAAAGAACGCTTACTCAGAGATCTCATAAAGATCGCACTGCTCACTGTAGTCCGGGGTTTGGTTCCCTAGGCCTTAAGAGGTTCGGATTCCAAATTGTAGGTCCAGAGGTGATTCCTCGGAAAACAGTAGGTCCCGGCGCAGCATGACCACTGTAGTCTTTGAGCCGTAAAACCACAAACAATACAACCAACTAAATTTTGGGGTGAAATTTCTTGTATTGTTCTGGTACAAATCTAGTACAAAAAGTACTTTCGAATGCAGGAATATCTATTTCACTTTACATAGATACTCTAATTCTTTCCTTTTAACAGTGATGATGATGACATATGTAAAAACCTAGTTCATGACTATATGTTACAGAGTGTCAAGCCATTGGGAAAGTCGGGGAAATGTGCTTGAATTTTTAGCACCTCTGCAAAGTCAGCAAATATGCTTGAAATTCGTGTTTAATATTTAATTTTATGGTCCATGTCCAGAAAATTTTCTCCTTTTTTGTTTTGGTTGGCTACACTGAAATATCCGTTATGGATAATAAAAAGTAATAAAAAACAAATACTATTTTTCAAATCGAATTAAATGAAAACATATTGAATAATAAATCACAACTCAAATCTGAGTTTTGATAAATATAATGGAGGTGCCAACCAATATCAATTTTTAGCTCCCGTTATGCCATTATTAATGATCTTACTTTAAAATTTTGGAAAATGTCCAAAATGATGCAATTTGTGAATATTTTCGTACTTTAGTTTGTGGACAACCTCCCCCCCCCACCAATATGTTTCATGGGCATCTGGTGGCAATCTGTGTCTATAAATATAACATAAACAATTGTTACTCACTTGCCTATTCTCTGGGAGGGGAGAGATTGAGTGACTGAACAGGAGGGCTGAGCTTTTATTTACAGGATGGCCAGCAATCGCCTCATGCCCCCACAAAGAATAGGGAATTGTTAAGGAAAACTCCGAAGTTTAAATTTCCCAAAACATTATGATTTTCATACACATGCAATCCACTCACGTAATCTGGTCAGAAGTACACAAGACAGTGTTGTCAATTTCCCCTGCCAGATTTAATGGATTTAGCAAGGAAAAACTGCCAAAACTAAACTCCGTCAAATTTAGCCGTTTTCCACTACACTTGCCAGTTTTTCCCCCTCTTTTTAAGAATATTACTCTGGCTCACCAATTTTTTTATTAATCATTTTAGGAAACAATACTGATGAGAAAGCATATGTTTTTTTATTTTTGTTTTAGTGAATATAATAATAACATTTTATTATATTAATGACCATACCTATTAGATATTTTTCCAGTATTTGTATAATTTTTATTATCATGCTCAAATGTAATACATGTAAAATATAAATGCCAAGATAACATCACTTTTTTTATATCTGGAGTTGTGATGTTTTTTATTTTATTTTTGTCCTAGAATTTGAAGAGAAGACATTAAGTTTTCATTTTTGTTTTCTTTTGTTCCATTTATCTTCTAATAAACTAGTTTTTGTTACTTTGGTTGAGGAATTGAAATTTGATTTTTGAGATTCCTAAGTCAGTGACTATTAATTGAGCTGTTTTAAGATCTTGAAGGAACAGTACCTGTTTCATTTCATGTGATTAATGCAGATTCCTGAAATCCTCCATAATTACTAATAAACTAGGAGAGTTTGATCTAAATACTCTCCACATTCTCCTCTGTAATTTTTGTCTCAAACTTGTTTTATTTTGATTGCATCTGAAATTTGGAATTCTGTAAAATGTTAAATTGAATTTCAAATTCATGCACAGTAGTACTGTATGATAATAATTAATGCATAATTTGAAATACCTTGGCACAATATGAACAGAGATGCCAACCTGAGAAAGTAGTCATCAATAAAAAGTCAAGAATTTTCTGTAGTTTTCTGTAAAACCATGCTCTTCTAGTTCCTGCAAAAAAAATTTTTATAAGTAAAGCACCCTCATTCTTACAGAGCAATATGTGTACCTCCCTACCCCACTCCTAAAAGAACATCCAAGTATTCCTAATAATATGACTCAACTGTGTATGTTTATGTATTTACACAGTGATCACACTCTCAGCAATACCATTCGTATCAGCTTCGTAGCAGGAGAAATTACCTTTTGTATCAGTATCATAGCAAGAAAAATGGCTTTTGGTGGTTGTGTAGGGGGGGAAAACTTCTGCAGTAGATTTGATGAAAGTAAACACCACGATTTTATTATTTTGTATAGGGAAATTGGTTTTCACAAGAGTTTTGTGGTAGGTAAAAAATAGTTTAATCAATGAATGAGCAGCATAAATATCAAAAGTCAAATGTCTTGTTGAAAAAATAAAACTTCATGAATATCAAGTTCTTTGTTTCTTTTTCTGTAATTTTATAACCTCTTCCTTATTCCTCTCTTAAGATGCTAAAATTGTCGAAATAAGCAAATTAACTTCTATCAACAAAATATGCCCATTTTCCACTGCAAACTTATCATTTCTTTGGGTGGAAATTTATAGGTGCAAAATATGACTAATGACCACTAATTTCGTACCCCCCCCCCAAGTAGCTAGTGCATCAGGGCGAAATTCCACTATTTTGATGAAAAAATACTAAAAAATTACCAACAGTTTGACATTGTTTAATTTAATCAGTAGTGTTAGGTTATATAAATAAATACATATGCTGCAACGGGCATTTCGATCAATTTAATACCAGTCTCTTTGCAATTTGGTTTAAATAGTAGTCTATGTACTACACCATTCTGCGAAATAACTGGCAACAATATATATACGTTCGTAAAGAGATTATATATTGTCCTTCGTAGCTCAGTGGGTAGAGCCTCCGCCCGGCAAGTGGAAGGTCGTGGGTTCAGGTCCCACCGAAGGCAGAAATATTTATTTTCTTTCGAACGTTTCACCATCTAATCACGCCATACCATCGGCGTTGGTATCACTACGCCAATAAACGTTGATTGATTGACATTGTTTAATTTA
>QLNU02015360.1:126962182-126988929 GCA_006491805.2 Dysdera silvatica
AAACCAATTTTTGCGCACCAAATTCCGATTTTCGCATTCAACGTTCTTTTATTGCTCCAATTTGCAGCCCTTCTTCCGTATTTAAATATAGCCCAAGTTTATAATTCCTTTTTGTATTTTTGGTTTGAATTGACCACCCACATGCTAATGAGTCTGATCATACGTCATGATGGTGTTTCCAGTTGTGCGAGGGTTCGTACAACGGGGAACATCATTGTGACGTGGATCGTAAATGTCACCAATCTTTAAAAGTGCTTAACTTTTTTTAGAAAACCATTTTCAGTTTTCAAAAGTTTTTATTATCACACAAAATCCGAAAAAATCCTTAATTGTACCCTTTTGTTCATCGATATTCTTCTGTAGCACGTTTTTGTTTTGTTTATTATTTCCGTTCTTCTCACAACAGGAATCAACATAACGAACGAATGTGAAATGTAAGCAGATCGTTATGTAGCTTTCGCAAGCAAAATGCAGAAATGGGAATTCCTTGTGGAACCTGCAAGAATAAGCAGTACAAATCCACTTTCCACGTCCAGATAAAATAATACGAGGCACCTCGGGCACAGCGATCTTTTAGCATGCCTTCTTGCCCATTTTCACTACGCACACAGGTTTTATCTTTTTTTTTAATGTGCCGTACATCCTACCTGGTTTTCAAAGTTAAGCCAACCATTAAAGATAAAACCTTGCTATGGAAAATTTCAGAGTATATGTGGGAGGGGGATATTAATGATTACTTTATGTACATTATTATATGATAAAAGAACGATATTTTTTATAATGTTTATTTTATTTGAAAATGAAATTTTCCCCCTAATGTTTAGGTGGAGAGGATGGTGGTTATTTGCGAAATTTTTCAAAAATTCAAATTAAGATGGAATTCAAATGAAGAGGTGATTCCCATGGAATGCGAATCGGCGGAATTCTGTGGTGATAGAGATTGCAATTAAAAATAAAGTCTGCCGCCTTTTAAAATTTGGTGCCGTGGTCACTTGTCTATTTGCAAATCTAAGCATGCCTTCCTGTCCTGTATTGACAGTGAGGATGTTCTATTAGACTAAAAGTAAAACATTCGCTGGTTGCCTATTTGTTTCAGATCCTGCCCGATCCATTATGAATTGAATCATCGATTCCCACATAGGAAAAATGGAGAACAGGTCTCGAACTGGAGGAACGAAAGAGATGGTAGTGTTCTTTCGACACATTTTGTTGAACTTTTTTTTTGAAGAAACTGCTTATTTCTGGAAGTTTGTGAGCCATGTTGAGCCAAGGTTGTGACTACATGATCTGGGGTGTTCAATTCTGCTGATTGCGGGAAATTCAGTTTGGTGATTGTGTTGCCTCTGGTTTCGTTTTTTAGTATTTTTAGGCTGTACATGCTTTTGTGGGCAAGCATGTGATGTTTTCTAACGGCCGTCATATCCTTAACAGGAAAAGAGAGAAATTGGTGATAGTGCCCTCTGGTGGCATTTCATTGAATTTTTTTTTTAAAACAGCCCCTCTCCATAAAATCTGAAGCTGGGATCATACAGTGTGAGGTGCAAGATTCCAATAATCTATAGGGGCTTGATTATAAATTTAAAGCCAACTAACTTTAATTATCATTCACAGTCAATTTATGTTATCTCATTTAATGTTAACTACATGATCAAGTTTAGGGAATTGCTTTCCATTCTCAAATGTTTCTTACTTATGGTAATTTTTAGATATCGTGGTATCATGACGTCCTAGTATGACCTTATACTTGGTTTGTCTCCCAAGGGTGCTCAAAAAAGAATGCGTACCAAATAATTTTGCACTGTTGTCTGGGGGTTTGTTTCCCAGGCAGGGTTTCCATGCAACCTGAAGAACCTGGAATTGTCAGGGAATTTTAAATCATCTCTGAAAGTCAGGGAAAAACAATTTTTTTTTTGGTCAAACTTGAAAAAGTTTGGGGGTGGGGGGAACCTTCCTAATATGTTCTGAATAGCTAAATTTAATGTGAACATGAGGCCGTTTTCCCTAAAATCAAAGTTCAATTCAAAGCTTTGTTTGCAATCATTCAAAAAATTTTGTCTGAAAAGCCGGAACAAACCCGGATAAGTTGGGAAATTTTTTTTTCCATGGTGAGTGGGAACCGTGAAAGGCCTTTTAGAGGTTGTTTCCTTTGGAAAATGTAGGGCCACTGCCCTATGGTGGCATAATGGTAAATTAGTGTGAATAGCTTTAAGTTTAGTTTAAGAGTACTGGAGGGTCATGCCCCTCCCTACCAATGCTTGGCAGATAGGAAATTAAAAATAAATGCTAAGTGGGCTAGGTCCCTCTAGCCATCACTTGATTATGCCAGTGTAGTGCTAAGACACTTGACTATCATGCCATTAACCTTAGTTTGACTCCCAATTATATCATAGAACGCATGTTGTTTTTTCTGCCCACTGTAGTCAAGGATTTGATTTGGCAACAGACGTTCAGATATCTCAGAAAACTCTGTAGGTTCCAATGCAGCATGACTTTTGTTATTTTTGTGCTGTAAAAACAAACTTAATTTCATTCTCATTTACTGATGGGTCTGTATTCCCTTTTTTTTTTAATTTTTGATCTTTAAATTTCATGTAAAGAAAGGTATATGAACCCTATAATTCAAGAAACAGAGTTCTACCTGGGAAGCATGTTGGAAATAAATGTCAAATTTCAGTATAGATAGAAAATATAGGCTTACTATGTTGAAACCATGTATTCAGTTTATTTTTTGAAACATTATGTAAATGTGCCATTTACTTGAAAAAATAATTGTTTTTATGTTGCACTAGCAGGGATGAGATTCTTCCACCGTTTAGCTGAATTCCGTCTTTTTTGTTTTTCCCAAAAGAATTTCATCTTTTTCAAAAAATTGCCATGTTTTTTTTTTGTTTTTTTGTTAAATTTATTTTCCTGGTAAAACATCTGTTTTTCAAAGAAAACCCCCAGAAACATTGCGTACGCCTGCTGTCTATGAAACCCCAGAATCTCCATTATTTTTACGTCGCCAACATTTGTATCTCAACTGTTACTGTAAAATTTTATCACTAAAAGACCATCCTGCATCTTCATCAACATCATTTCATTTCACTTTTTAATGCTCGTCCCTCATGTATTCCAACCTTTGGCATGAGGATGAAAATGCTGCTAGTGAATTGAGCATTACAAAAACCATGATTGCGGAATCTATGCCAAACATCATTCCTCCATGGTTTGATATTGGCACAGACATCTGTTTGAATCTATCCAAAAGACAATACCCCAGACATTGCCTATCGGCAGGCATTCGCTGATCTGTCTAGTGTACATAAAGGCTATTCTTTCATTTTCACAGATGGATTAAAAGTGGATGAATATGTTGGTGCGGCATTTGTCTGTGGAAATATCAAACATAGTCAACAACTGCCAAAATTGTGCTCAATTTTCACAGCAGAAATCCATGCCATTGGGTTAGCCCTACAATACATCGTGGATAATTCATTAAGCCCAACTGTCATCTGTACAGATTCACTCAGTGTTCTCTGAAGCCTAGCTTCATATAAAAGCTTGCACCATTTTGGAGTCCGTAAAGTTCCCAAACAACTTGTGGGTATAAATAATGTGCAGTATATTGTGAAATTTTGTTGGGTTACAGGCCATGTTGAAATTTCTGGAAATGAGCAGGTTGACATTGCTGCGGAAACAGAAACTGAGGGCATGACCATCCGGTTTTCAAGATTTTAATAGTCATGTCTCATTTCATCTGTACAAAAAATGGCAGTTGGAATGGGACAAGCAATTTTTTAATAAGCTTTACCACATTAAACCACATATTAAAGTGTAGCAATAGGAGTTACCGTCTCAAAGAGGTCACACTGGCTGGACTTCGCATCGGACATATACTCTTCTCTCATCAACGTCTTTTAAAGGGAGAAGATGTACCGATGTGTGCCACATGTGGTGAACCATTAAATGTTTTACACATTTTAACCACTTGTATAAATTTTAACCAGGAACGGTCATAAGATTTTAATCAAAGTAATTTTACCCTTCGTGACATTTTGTGACTCTTTTAGCCACGAAATCATAATCTTTTTATCTAATATTGGCTATTCCTATCTCATATGATTATTTATATCGTCTAGTTTGGTACCTTTATTATATTATTTTCGATATGATTTTAACATTTCAGCTTCAATTTATTTTTATGTTAAAACTGTGTGCTGGTTCTCACCTTGTTTGGCACAGAATGACCCTTGCTGTCCTTGCACTATAAAAACACAAGCAAACCAAACCAGAATTCTTACCTTTGCACAACCACCTTGTTGATTTAAATTTCTTGTCCAATCATAGACAAATTGTATACTTGTAAGTACCTTTTCAGAATAAGTTTAAAAATGCCATTGAGCAACATAACAAAGTTTGTTTTTTCAATTTCAGTACACTGAATGCTTTCTTGAAAGCAATTGTGGTCATCTTGGGTTAGCCAGGTAGTGGGATCATTCTGTATAGAATATAAAACATTAAGAGTTTCTCTAATGTATTGTGAGTTGTCAATATCTTTAAAAGTTTTGGCTTTACAAAATATTGAAATTATCAATTTCATTTGTAGTAACCCTGTATATTAAAAAATTATTCTGCTATCCAATGTCTAATACTCTATACCTGAAGGTTAAAAACTCATAGTTTATATTTGATACCCAATATCTCTTTGGAAATAGTGAAAACAATTTTTTTTGATATTTAAAGATACTGTCTATAATGACCTGTTTGTAATGATACTTTTACCATCCCAACAAATATAGAATGTACCATATTTGGCCTTATGTCTAACAATAAATTGTCTATAAAGATGTTTTTCCCCTGTCCTATGAATATCATTATAGACAGATTTCACTTCATACAAAATAGACAATTAAACTTTTAGAATCTTCAGTCTGACCTTCCTTGTAAAAAGTACGCTGAAGGTTTTTTTTCTATCTTGTACTAGGTGTTCATACTTCAGGTACTCCTCGAAAAGTACCACTTGCTTTAAGAAAAGGAGCTGGTGATATGAAATCATTAGAAAGTGAAGATGATATGTGGGGTGACCAAAATTCCACGCCTTCCCCTAGCATGAAATCAGAGTACCAGGTATGATTATATGAGCAGAGGTGAGTTGTACCTCCCTCTGGTTTGTGTGTGCATTAGTTTCTACAAACCAATTGTTGAAATATTTTACTAAATAAAAATAACACTGGTTAACCTTTTAATATATCACTTGAAGAAACCATGTGGATTCTTAGCAAACTAGTTATTAAATTTTTTGACAATTACTAAATCAGTTAAATTTTTTGCAGATTACCACTGTATATGGGTATATTAAACTTGAAGATTTTTACTGTTAATACCGTTTATCTTGTTTTTTTATTTGACGAAACAAAATTGAAAACTGTTTAGCAAATAATGTCAAGAAGAATAACTGACCATTGCAAAATATTTTTTCATTGAAAAAGTGCAACGTATCAAGATAAATTCTAAAGCTCTTAGTTAATTATGTGCATGACAGATATTCACATTTCCAACCAAAATATAATTAGCAAACTGTGGATTGGATAAGCATTTTGATAGTTCTGTAGTTTCTACTCCTTAATTAGCCCTGCGGTGGCGTAGTGTGGTAACACGTTCGCCTAGTGCGCTGTTAACCCGGGTTCGACTCCCAACAGTGCAAAGAACGCTTACTCAGAGATCTCATAAAGATCGCACTGCTCACTGTAGTCCGGGGTTTGGTTCCCTAGGCCATAAGAGGTTCGGATTCCTCTGAAAATTGTGGGGCCAAGAGGTTCAGATTCCTCGGAAAACAGTAGGTCCTGGCGCAGCATGACTATTCTGATTCTTGAGCCATAAAACCACGATCAATCAAAACAAAATACTCCTTAATTAGGGTGACTGTAGGATAATGCAAACAGGTATCTATTTCTTAACAAAATATTTTTGGATTATTACATTGGTTGCTCATTACCAGCAAGAAACACACTTCTTACATAGCCATTAACACAATATTACGACTGCATCACATTATAATTTTGGAAGAGTAATTTTAATATCTTAGTTAATGTATATACATAGTCAATGAAAAGGCTGTAAAAATTTAAAAGAATCATACAAAAAAAGGAAAATTCGGCACTTGGCAGTGTGGTTTGCACAGTAAGTATTCTCTAGATTTTTTTTTTTTTACAGAATAATTTTTTTTTCATAACTCACTTATAAGTGGCCCTTTAAACATTTGGAAGACAAAGAAAATGACTACTGTGCTTTCAATTTGTGTATTTACACCAGCAAGTGTGCAGTTGAATGCCAGTGTGACATGAATATTACTGTAGGCATCGCATTTTGTTCTCGTAAAGACAAGATGACTCGCTCAACATTTACGCAGAATGGAGCACTAGCTTGTATTGCAATTTCAGTAAAGACATTTTTAATTGACACATTTTTTAAAAAAAAAAACAGACTCATCAGTAGGCACTGCAAGATCCTGCAGCTTCCTCTGTTTCCAGTTTCATGCCAAAAATAAAAGTATTTCACTTAGTTTTATGCAACTTTACAGAAAAAAAGACTTTATATTATGCAAATGTTCTGTTTTGTGGACTAAAAGGTAATCATACTCATCTTATCAGCAGTTTTTTTAACTGAACTTTTTATTTTCCCTTACAAAATCATCCCCATGTTTTGAATAGTATACTAACTAAATTTGGTGATAGTTCAGGTATTAATTAGATTGAACCACAGAAATGCTCTGATTAGGAGAAGTTTAATTATGGCCACATTGTGTATATCTTACTTTTAGTCAAATAAAATTCTGAAAGGTAAAAGCTTGCATTTTCCATACTCAGAAATAAAATATTTCGTTTGCATCGGAGGATGTTTGCATGTAAACATGAGAAGTAGTATATTCATTACGAACACACAGACTTTTATAATTATAAGGATCCTGCCTTTTTTGTAAATTTATGTATACTGCTTAACAATTGCTAAGGAACACTAGGTTGTGATCATGCAGTGTACCATAAAAGGTTCATAGTCACAGTAATCTGAATATGCATGTTTTCTTCTCTACTGTTTTGTATGTTCTGAATACATGTGATAACACAAAATACGTAGGAGTGAACAAGAAGTCAGTTGTTACAGAATATCATAAATTTATGTATGGAGAAACTGTCCTTAAGTGGATGCAGGCTAATGTCAACCAGAAAACTTTTATATTTGCCAATGAAAAAATATTTCAATCTTGATGGAGCTGGTGCTTTAAAGGCAGTTCTTTAATGTTCTGAGATGTGATTTCTGCAAGTGGTAAGATTAATTTTATATCAGTACCTACTACACTGAATGTAAAATCATATGATAGATCTACAACTTTTGACATATAAATGGCTTTTAAATGGAAAAAAAAACTTATTTCAGCAAGATGGTGTATTGATTAAACGTCCGAAGTGATGAAACTTTGATTTGAAGAAAACGAAATAACATTTTTGACCTGGCCACCTAATTTTTGAAACATGAATATTATGAAGAATGTTTGGGGATTTCTTGTTAGAAAATTTTATGCACATATGGGGACAATTTTCTTACCTTACAAAATTGAAAAAAGTGTTTATTCTCCATGGGATGAACTTGCCCCTAATTATTTACTGAAATTAGTGGAAATTATACCATAAAAAATACTACAATGCCTGATTAAGAAAACTGGCTCATTAAATTATCGGTGTTTAACCAAATTTATTAAGGAGAAAAATTGTATCCCCTTTATATTTATGCACATGATGAAAATGTGTTTTCTACTTTATTTTATGACAAGTTGTGCAAATATTTTTTGTTTCATACTTTTTATATCTAAACATTCCATGTAAATGATATGATTTTTTTTATTTTTGCTTATAATTTTATTATATAGAAATCTCAACTGTCCTGATAATTATGAGAATGACTATATTACCTTGAAGTATACGGGGTGTTTGTAAACTATTTCATCGAAAAAGAGGGGTGATAGTACACATTAAGATCAACTTGCAATGGAACGTCAGATTGCATTTTACTATTATTGCCAGAAAATAGTAAGTTCAGAAAACGTCTAGCATGTGTAAGTGTTTACAACTAATGCATGAGAATTGCAAGATGCAAAATCCTAATCATCAGCACACTTGATCATCTGCCTTGATTTGCATCTTGGCTTCTTGTGTATTGGTTGTAAATTTGGTTGTAATTGCATGCTGGATGCTTTTTGAACTTTTTTCGTGATACATTTAGTGGAATGCGGCCGTAGGTTCCATTGTAAATATTGTTCATCTTGATGGATACTATCATCCATTTTATTTTATTGAAACAGTTTACGAACACCTAATATACAATTAGTGAAGCAGGTGTTTAAACTTCACAATTTTTTTTAAATTTTATGATATAGGAGTTTAAAAAATGCAATGTATATAGGAAGAAAATATTTCCATGTTTAAAAGTATATAAGATTTCATTATGTATTAGTTTCTACAGGAGCATTATTTAAATTTCAGGTTGGAAACATTGGCTCATTTACAGATGCTGATATTCCTCTCAAATATTGCACTCGATTACTGTGTTCATCGTTCCTTCTGTCAGGAACTTCAGGAAACCTCATGCCAGATAGAAATGTCCGCGTTAGTGTTAAATCTTTAGCACTCAGTTGCCTAAGCTATGTTGTATCTTTATATCCTAAAGCCTTATTTCTAGAACTTCATCTGAGCACCGAAGGAACTGAAGGTATGTTTAATGTATTTATTGTGATTTTGTATTAATGTTATACAATTATATATAATTTTGCTTCTCTAATTACTTCATTTCTGGTCATTAAACTAATAACACCTTTATCATTATATGATTCCAAATACACCTAGATGATAAAAACTGCAAACTTCCACTGCATGTGATAAATGATATTTAAATTGAAGCATTTCTATTATTTTATTTAGTGTTCACTTTAGAATATAGAAAAGATTATTTAGATACCTAAAATAGAATTCTGTAAATGAATATACTTTTCTAAGGAAAAAAGGAATATTTCGGAAAGAATAGTTCATTTCCCCCACCTCCAATAGTATTAATCCTTGTGAGTGTATGTAAGACTTTCACTTGTTCATAGTGAAAGCATTATATACACTCGTAAAGCAGTGGAAGGGATGATTGATTCCGGTAGCATAATGTGCAGAGTGCTTCACCAGCAATCAAGATGATGTAGGTTTGGCTCCCACCAGACACTGAAAAATTATTCTTTTCTTTGTGAGTATTTGGTTATCTAATACAACTGTTCCCAAACTTTTTTCTCTCCTGTACCCCTTGATTAGGCTCTTTATTTATCTGTGCCCTCTTCTTGCATACTCCCCATTCTTCCATGTGTAAAAAAAAAAGTTTTTGTCAGGTAGTAATGTTCTTAAGTTAGCTGAATAATCAAACGACTTAAGTTAATGATATTTATCTGCTTTTATATTTAATTTTACAATTTATTTCAATTTTTCTTATAACAGCAGTCTGACACCGAAACAGATAAAAAAATAGCGTAACCAAAGTCCATATAAACTTCAAAAATTCATAAAAAAAGGGAAAAATCATTACATTCAAGTAAGTGACAATATCCACAGCTGTAAAATGCAGCATATCCGGATGGATGGCACTCACCTCACACTGAATGGCATCTTTCGGTTCTAATAATATTGAAGGACTTGATTGATAAAACCAAGACTTTAGATATCCCAAACTCAGAAATTAACTGGTGTCAAATCTGGGGACCAAGGAGGCCACAAGATCTTTCAGTGTCTACTGATAAAGTTGGCTTAACCAAAAGCGTTGATCAGAAATATCCTTACTGGAATTGTGATGTGTACTGATTATTCATCCTGATAAATTCTACAGTAGATATCGCATTTTATTCTTGTAAATACTTGCTTAAAAATTGTGCAAATGCATTGAGTCACATTGTATTTTCCAGTAAATACATTTTTGTTAACACCTTTGGTGAAGACAGATTTGTCAATAGGCACTGCAAGATTTTATGGCTTTCTTGGTCCCCAAATTTTACACCAGTTGGCTTCTGATTGTGGGTTATTTAAAGTCTTGACTTTAGCAATCAGATCTTTTTTATTACAAACATTATCAGAACTGAAAGTGGCCATTTAGTGTGAGGTGAGTTCCAGCCATCCGGATATGATACATTCTATTAGGTCATTTGGAAAGTAAGTTTGCTTTATCACAGATGGCATTCATTGTCTTTTTAAGCAGCCAGCATCATTCGAAACCATAAAATCATTATATGTTTAGACAACAAACATTGTAAGCTTCGTTGAGAACAATTGTGTTGAAATCTGTAAAGTCATTTTAGTTTGGCATCACATCAAAAATGGAAAATCAACGTAAACATTTTCATCACATTTTGCTTTATTATTACCATCAGGGAAAAAATGCAGTGCCAGTAAGAAAAAAAATTATGTGTTATGTATGATGGGGAGGTGTTGACTGAATGCCAGTATCAGCATTGGTTTGGAAAATTTTGTTCTTGTCATTTCGATTTTCTAGATGCACCGCTTTCTGGCAGGCCAATGGAGGCTGATGAAGACCAAATAAAGGCATTGGTAAATGCAAATTGTCACGTGACAACATGAGAAATTGCTAAGAGATTGAATTTATCAAATTCAGCCGCAAAGGATCATTTGAAACAACTTAGTTTGATTTTCTCATTGGACATTCTTTTGGCATTCTCATTTGCTATTTGCTTTTGAAATCTGAGGAAAGTGATCCAGTTCTGAAGCAAATCATAACTAGGAATGAAAAGTGAATTGTGTACAAAAAGCATATTAATCTTAAAGTGTAACACAGACCAAATAAACAAGGTTTGAGTTTATGCAGATTCTTTGATTCATTTCGAAAATTATAGTAAAAAAAAAGAATAGCAATAAAATTAATGTTTTCTTCTTGGCACTGGGCACCTCTTCTCTGATACTGTTTAAAGTGGTTACTTTCAAAACTGACCCAATGTGAATGTCAGCAATTCTTGATATGACAGGAGACTTACATTTTCTTTCATAATTGTAAATAACTACTTACACTGATTAGTACTTCCAAACATTGAAATAATTTCATATGCAAATTCTTGAGCGTTTTCAAATTTGTCAAGTAAATATTTGTAAAATTCAGACACATCAACTTCACTGAATTTTGCTTTCAAATTGGGATCACACTGAATCTCAGTTTGGATCCATTTGCATTTGTGTGAGATTAGGTACTGGTTCTATATTCATTGAAAAAATTGAAGAAAACAAAGAGAAAACTAGTCTTCCAAGTATTTAAAATCCATAAACGTTGTTTCAAATTCAGTTCTAAAGCTTTTTTTTTTTCCCGATATGATGCAGTTTCACCTAAACTCGATTTGTTCATGTTGCATATTGGAAAGTGCTTTAAATCTTAATTTTTGCACTTGCTTTCCCAAAGAAACTAGCTTACATATGAATGCCTTTACATGGTCACACATGTTCATAATAATCTGATCTTTTCTTTGCAGTTTTAAATTTAAATCATACAAGTATTTTAACAAAACACTTGTATAATTTAAATAACCATGAACGATAAACCTTGCAACTATACTGTGTCAAGAAACATGCTTGTGTCTGGATTTTTAGTTAAGAATGAACATATTTCTTCTTTCAAGTCCAAGAATTAGTTTAAGAACATTAAGATTGTTTGTAAAATCAGTTTTTAAAATTTTTATGTAAACATTTTTACACATCGTTATATTGGCTGGGCCGTAAAAATGTTCTTTGCAGACTGCGAGTTTGACATGCTTAGTGTACAGCAATGTTAAATGCAAAAGACCATGGAGCAGACGTGAGAAATCAGCTGCAAGCACATCAAAAGCTGATATCTATCGAAACAAGGTGATGCCGTCTATTTGGTGGGATTGGGAAAGAATGGTTTATTTTGATCTGCTACCAAAAACCAAACTATTAATGCAAATGTCTGCTGTCACTAATTGGATAAATTGAGTGATTCCATCAAGCAGAAGAGACTAGTATTGGCAAACAGAAAAAGTGCAGTGTTTCACCAGGACAGCACCAGACTTCACCCAAGTTTGGTGACTCCCTAGAAGTTGTTAGTGCTTGGATGGGATGCACTACCATATCCACCATATTCACATGATTTTGCTGCATTCTATTATCATTTGTTTCGGTCTCTTCAAAAAAATTTTTGCTGATGAAACATTTGATCCAGATCCAGATGTAAAAATCACTTCATTCAGGTTTTTGTGAATAAGAACCAGAAGTTCTACAATCATCGAATCATGTTATTACTTGAAAGATGGCAAAAGACAATGGAGCAAAACCATCAATTCTAAGCTGAATAAAATTTTTTTTTTGGTATAAAAACGTTAGCTTTCATTTTCATGCAAAAAAACAAAAATACTTTCTGAACGACCCAATATAATTGTGGATGTTGTCACTTGTCTGAGTTGTCATACCTTGTGGTGAATGTCATGTTGAACACTCGCTAGTGTAATACACAAATTGAGCACACAGTAGTAATTTTTATTGTCTTTTACTTTTGAATGTTTAAGGTGCCACCTGTTCGCTAGTTTGAACTAACGTTTTCTGTAATATAAAAAAAAAAATCTCACATTCAGATAATATTTATCACATAAACCATACTACACTGCGATGATTTTTTCTTCCTTTTATGAATTTTTGAAGTTAATACTTTTGCTTGACCCTGTACATTATGAATTGACTGCAAGTACTAACTAACACACTGACAGCCAAAATAAGTACTAATTAAATTTTTATTTTTGAACTTAAAACATTCTCCTTCTTAAAATATGTAGGTGAAAACTCATTAATATACTTCCTGTAATATTGTAATGTGCCTGTATAATTAGCACAATAATCAGACTATCAGTAACTGGGCTATATGCTGTATTGAAAATAGAGTATAGTTGCTGAAGCTTCCAAAATGTAGCTTGTTCAAATAAAAAAGGTAAAAGCTGAAACATATTTTTTAAATTTATTATGTACAGTGTAACATAGTGCACAAAAAGAAATTTGTACAATTGAAAATGCTTTTTATTTCTTAATCCTGCCCTGTGGTTTAGTAGTAACATGTTCGGCTACCTCATGAATAATCCATGTTTAATTCTAGCAGATACCCAGCAGTTGCTGCTGTTTTTTCTTCTTTACTACACGTATCTGCAGTTTTAGGTTTAATTTCCTGGGCAAAAGTGGTTTGATTCTTTGGAAAGCTGTAAGTCCTGGTACAGCATTATCTTAGCTGTCCTATTTTATAGTTTGAAATATTTTTCTTCAGGGTATTTTTATCGAATACCAGAATAAATCAAATTCTGTATCTCACTATTCAGAATTTTTGTGTCAAATTGTGAGCAATACTAACTTGAGAGCTGTGCCAATCAAAACCACATTAACTGGTTTATTACCATATATCTCAAATGATTAAATTTCACCGTAAATGATAATCATGTGTTTCTCCTGATAGCTTTATGCAAAAGCCGAACGAAATGCTATATATTTCTACCTTTAATTATATTTGTACTTAAAGCTGCTTAATATTCTCCCATGACAATTATTACACTTGCAAGATGCTATTTTAAAATTTGTATGTCAATGCGTGGTGAACGAAGTTTTTTTTTCATAAAAGGAGATGTAGGATGCTTATATTTCATGTCGAAGCACAAGAAAGGATTTTTACTTCAAAGGGCATCCAAAACGTAACACCCATAAAGAAAATATTTAGAATGATCCCTGCTTTTATGCATTATTAAAAAATAAACTGATAAATTACAAGAATTCTGTGTCAATCACTTCTAATAATATAGGATTTGTAATTATGATAAATATATTTTCTGCCATACTTACGAATGACACATTCGTTCTTTTCAGACCCATGTCAAACTATATGGGATGTTGTTCTTTTTGCATCTCATCCTGATCCTCATCTTAAAGGACAGTGTGCTTTGTTACTTGGGAACTTCATTCATTATGTTTTAAAAGAATCAGGTGGATTTTGGGATAAATGGGTGTACTCCAATTCTGCATTTGGTTAGTTTCTATTAATTTCCTATATTACTTATTTTCTGTAGCATTGTTTTATGTGTTAAAATAAAATAAAGCTATTGGGTTCAATGTTGAAAATGCTTATGGTTTCACCTAAGCAATGCCATTCAGTTCTACCTCATGTTTAATTTTAAATATTTTAATTTTGTAAACTAATGACTGAATTTTTTTATAACATGTTTTTTTTTTATGAATATTTTATATATATGTTTGAGTATACGATGTAATATTTTTGCCTGTGTTTTTATATTTTCAGTGAATTCATTGAACTAAATTCGTTTAGGTAATGCTTCAATAACAGGTTGTTTTCACTTAAATTAAGCAAATTAAAAATATTAGAAGTTATATTTCACTAGTGAATTATTCAAAACTTGGGATTTAGTTAGACCTATTAAGTTAGACCTTATTAAGTTAGACCTATTCATTCCATGTTTTGCATATTGTTGTGGCAATAAAACAAAATTTTCATCCAAAAGTATTTTGCTATCAGTTTTATCAAATTGTATTTATCATACCTAAAAAATTAAATTAGATCATTAATGTGTTTTATTTTTGTTGTAGCATATTAGTTATCAATTTAGTATAAGTAAAGTATTTGATTATCTAATGCTGAAACCAGTGGATTCTCTGTGACAAAGCTTTTACCTTTTTCAGTTGTAGAATAAAATGTATGTTCAGAAATATATAAGCATTAAGAATGGTTTATATTCAAACTAAAAAAGCATTTTTTCTGTGAATTCATTTCCATAGAAACTAAATATTAAAATATTAATATCTTTAAGAAGTTGCTGGTCAACAGAAACTTCTCTCCCCTACCCCCCAAATCGATCGAGTAGTGTACTCCTTGACTTTTATTTTAAGTTGCACTTGCGAAGTTTAATTTCCATTTCTGGTTGCAAATATTTTTACATTTTAAATAAAAGTCAGTAGTTTTAAATAAAATGTCAGTTTAAAATAAAAGGCTTTCCTTACTAGCAGGTAGTCTTGAAGTGTATTAAGGATTAATATTTTAATGAAAGTTTAATTTGTTCCTTTCGTTTTAATTTGTTAAATTTCACATGCACAAAGTCGTCATATGTTTTTCGCAAATATTGTGAATATTATGTGTGAAATTACTCATGTAGGTATATATGTTTTATGTGTGAATTTTTTATCCTGCTCGATTAGTAAGTGTATAATAACAAGTAAAATTTGTCACTGGTAAGAATGCGAAAGATAAAGGAGAGGAAAGCGAAGAAAATAGAAAGAAAAAATAAATAAAATAGAAAAGTAAAGTGGAAATAAAAATATTAAGAGTAATGAAAGGAGAAAAATAAATTGGAAAAACTTAAGGAAAATAAAGTAAAAAGAAAGGGTTAAAAAGAAAATTAAATATAAAGAAATAGAGAAAGAGTAAGAATAAGTAAAACTTACCAACAGTGTAAGAAAAATGTTGCAACATTTTGAGAACTATTGTTCCCTTTATCAAGTGAAGTGTCTAGAAAGTAAAAATGTCCTGTATTTATACCCCTAGTTCTGGGTTTTCCCAGAGCAGTCTGGCACTCGAGTTTTCCTAGAGTAATCTTGTATCCAGGTTTTCCCTGAATTTTTTTTATCCCAGTTTTCCCCATTTTATTTCACAAATCTTGTATGATTCAGGGTCTAATTTTTCAATTGAAATGTCTCCCAAGACTCCAGAAAAAGTCTACAATAGCGAGAAGTTACATTTTTATGAAGAACTCTTGCAGCATTCCAATCAGGAGCATGTCCCTTCTCTTAACCATGTTCTGCCAGAAGATTAGACATTTTACCCTTTTCGACAGCATAGAGATGCTCCCTTTTCCGCGATTACAAACAGTCCTTCCCGTCTTGCCCATATACACTTCCTCACAGTCCCTACACGATGTCTGGTTAATAGCTCCAGTCAATTTTTCCTCGGAAACTTGGTCTTTCACTCTGACTAACAAATCATGTAAAGTAGCAGCCAGCTCATAGCAGGTCTTAATATCAGCTCTCCTCAGCATGTGCACTATCTCCTCCAAAACTCATTCCACATAGGGCAATACCATAGTTTTTGTAGTCTGTCTATTCTCCACAGGTCCTCCATCTCTACTATCAGATCTTCTTCAAGTGATGAAATTGCTTGGGTAACCATTCTCCACAAGTACATCTTCGATCCTGCTTAACTCAACATCCTTCAACCTAACATTTCTACTGTGCATGAGGGCTTGATGAGTCAAAGCTTGCACAGCAGAAGCTTTATGACAAGTTGAGTGATGTGAGCAGAAGTCCAAGTATCGGTTCATGTGCGTTGGCTTCTGATATACCAAAGTTGACAAGCTTCCACCTTCACCTCTAATAATCATTACAGCCAAAAACGCCAAACACCCTTCATTTTCCACCTCCAGGGTAGAGTGAATATGAGGATTTAGACTGTTAAGATATTCATAAAAGCTGTCCATCTCGTTTCTCGGAAACACAACGAAAGTATCGTCCACATATAGTCTCCAAATATTGACGTGTTGACTTGAAAATTATCACAGTTCAAGATATCAATCTCTAACATCTCTAAGCAAAGATTGGATATAACACTTGAAACAAGTGACCTCATCGCAGTCCCATGTTTCTGTTTGTAAATAATCCCACCAAAGCTGAAGTAAGTCGCATCCAGGCAAAATTCCAGCAACATGCTAACATTTTCTGCTGATAAACTTGCACATGTCGCAAGGGTTCTTTAGTCTGTCTAAAGCAGTGGAGACCATAAGGGATGCAGGTATACTCGTAAAAAGTAAAACATCATCAAAGACACCATTACATCCTCTGCATCTATCTCTAAAGTACATGCACAAGAAATGAAATCCTCAGTGGTAGCCACAGACACTGTCGTCAATCCAACTAATGTGACAAAAGTCCAGCTAGGTGTTTAGATAATGCCTAAGTTGGCCAACTGCAGAAGCTCACGATAGGATGGAGAGGAACACCCTCTTTATGAACCTTAGGTAGTCCATAAAAGAGTTGTATTCTCCTTGAACTACATCAGAGTTGCAAGTACAATGTCTCCGATTTTTGATTCCCTGTGAAGCTTAAGTATTAAGCTATTCATGCGTTGCTCTATATTCCCAGTCGAATCTTTCCCAACAACAAAATATGTAAAACGTTCATTTAGCAATGTTTTTTAGTGAATTTAAAAAATAAAAAATCAACGATCATTTCTGAAGATCAATGGTCGTCTTCCTTCTTGGATATGTCGAATAACAACAAGTACGTGTTGCCGATTTCAGGCTGGTTAAGTTGCCACAAAAATTAACAAAAATAGAAACGATTAATCGTAAAGTGTTAAAGAGAGCTGTGTGAAGGCCAACTTTTTTCTTATGAGAAGCGTGGAGGCCAACTTTTCTTTATGGTAAAAGAAGAGGCATTATTATTGTGTAGGTGAATCAAAAACACAAAGAGGGTCTGATGACGAAAACGGAGATGGTGCAGGCTGGAGAAGAGAGTTCCAAGCACCACTGAAGCCAGGGGTGGATCCAAGATCATCAACTAAGTAATTCCTGAACTTGTGAATAAAATAGGCTTCTGCGCAGTCCAATTCCAAAGGTGAGCGAAGTTTAAAGATGATGCTAGCATCGTTGAAGAGGAATTTGTGGCTGAATTCATGGCAATGCACCGCGATGGAAAACTTTTTGAACTCTGCACGTTCAACATATCTTCAGTGTTCTTTGAGACGGTGGAACAAAGCTCTCCTCGTCTGACCGATGTAGGACATTCCACATTGGCAAAAAACCCGATAAATTCCCTAACGATGAAGCGTATGAATGGGGTTTTTAAAGATGGACGAAGTTTATTGACAGGACAGAACATAACTCGGAATCCTGCCCGTCGAAGAATTTTTGCTATGGCAACACTAATCTTAGGAGTGAAAAAAATGACTATTGTGTCAACAGAAGCGTCGGAACTGGAGGGTGTACGTATAGTGAAAGGAGCTGGTTTGGAAAACTTGGCTAAAGCTAAGTCAATAATAGTGGAGTTGAAACACCTGTAAGCCGCAATGTCTTTAGAGAATTTAATTTCACAAGCTAAGGCAGCTTTGATTGAGCAGATACGCAAAGCACAAAACCTGAAAGTGTAAAAAGCGGCCATTTTTTTGTTGAAAAGGATGGCAAGATTTAAAATGTGGAGGAAGTAAAACAGCGAAAGGCTTACGGAAAACAGAGGTCAAACCGATAGCCGACTTTTTTAATAAGAACATCAAGAAAATAGATAGTATTACGTTCTTCCAAGTCGAGAGAACTCAAGACAAGCGTCTAAGGAGTTTATGATAGGCAAAAGAGCGACAATTTGATCCGAGGGGCCATCCCATATAATAAAAATATCGTTGATGTACCTGATCTGGAGTCTGAAATATAGCTGGGTAAACAACCTGAATTCAAAGTAATGCATCTAGATATCGCACAATATAAGTGAGAGGGGATTACTCATTGCCATACCAGTTGTTTGTTGGTAATGGACGCCGTTGTAAATGAAATAGGTGAAGTTAAAACAATTAATTCATCAATCTCAGGTTGAGAAAAATGAAACTCCACAAGGTCATACCAGAGACAATTAAGAGCGCCGTCAACAGAAATGTTAGTGAACATAGACCTAATGTCAAGTGTAGCCATTGTACAGTGATCTGGAGAAAATGAGTGAAGAACGGAAATGGACAGAATTTTTACAGGTGAAAGAGTTAGACGAGGTAAGCGGTAAGAAAATGGTGACAAACTTCGCCAGCCCGTAAGGCATTGAACCAATGCAAGAAATGATGGGGCAAAAAGGAATGCTAGGTTTATGTATTTTAGGGAGAGTGTAGAACCGAGCGGGTGTTGCGTGCGAAACCAAAGTGCTGACTTCTAACGTTGATTAAAAAGGAAAGAGTTCTTAACACGTTTGTTGTATTGTAGACGAAGATGCTTGATAGAATCACGGAAGATTGATGAATATGGGCCAGATTCGATAACCTTGAGGGATCTGGCATGATACTGGTCTTTAGTAAGGACAACAATTTGACCGCCTTTATCAGCCCTTGTGATACGCAGATGATTGTTGCTAGAGAGTTTATGGAACGCTTGGCGTTCTGGAAGAGGAATGTTAGAAACAACTTTCTGGAAGGTATTGGACTGAATTGCTTGAGTGAGAAAATAATGGAGGGTATCTTTCTGTGCAGCAAAAATATGGCTGAATTTAAAAGATTTCTCGATAGGAGCGATAAAGGCCAGAATTGAAGGGCGAGAAGTCACAGCAAAGTTGAAATTAAGTAAAATAGTATGTTCTTGAACTGGCAAGGGCAGAACCCCTGAAATGTTCACAATGGCATTAACACAGGATGGTGGTAGTTCTGATGAGTAGAAGAACCGATCAAACTAGCGAATTTCTTGTCGTGTATGAGGCATTGGTTAGAAGAAATCGATTGGGTGCTGTTCCATGACTGTGAGTCAAACACATGAAAGTCACTGCAGGTCGAAGCAAGTCAAAGATGTAACGCATGCAGTTCATGTTCAATGGATGCAAGGATGCATCAAGTGTCTTTAATGAGTGCTCAAACTATGGTGAAATAGCATCTGCTGAAAGCAAGACGAACACACCATGATGGTGAGAGCCTAAGTGGCAAAACACAAGAGATAAAATTGGGAAGCACTTGATTACGCTTGCAACGTAATATGAAGTTCATATGGTTGATGAATTTCACTTTTTTAAGGCAGAGTTTTAAAACATAGTTGCGATCAGAAATCATCACTAAAACAGGGTTAGTGAAAACAAAAACACGAAATAAAATGATACATTGGACATACCTGTAACGTGAAGCACAATCAGGCTGAGAAAACGGCACGTGTGGCATTGAAAAAATTACACAAAAGATGGCAAAAAATTACATCATTAAAAGTCTGTTGAAGCGTGAAATATAGACGAAGAAATGACATTCATTGTTCACAGATAGTAAAAGGTTCATTTAACGTTTTTTAGCACAATATAACTTAAAAATTAAAAAATCGACGATCGTTTCGAGCGATCAATGGTCGCCCTTCTTCTTGGATCAGCATTGTGTCAGCATCAGATTGTAAAGTCAGAATTTTCTCTTCATAGGAAGATCTATCTAAAACCACGGTACAGTGATCCTTATCAGATGGCAAAAAAACTAGTGTATCTAAAGATATAGTTGTTTTTTGATAGTGGGCTGCCTTCGTTTTCCTTCGTGCAGTATGTCTGCTTGCTGAAAGAGAAGAGAAAATAAAACATAGTAGCAATTGTTGATGCAAAACATTGTTTTTTCATGGAGAGGGGGAGTGACCTTATGAGGGAGGATTATCTTTATCATCATTATTTACGAAAGAGACAGTGTTGGGAGTTTAGCAGTTTGGTTGGCTCTTCGTAGAAAACCAATTTTGTAAATCCATGATGAACAGGGACAGATGTAAGGATTAGGAAGGATTGTGTACTGTAGTTTTCTAATTATCTTTGCACCACTTTGAAATTGTCGACAAAGTGTGTGTCCATGGTTGAATGGGAGAAATTAGTAAAATGGAAGTTATGTAGATGAAAAATGCATACTTTTTCTTAAAATGTGGAGAGCGATAATATAGTATAGAGGTGCATTTCAAAAGGGCTGTAAATTGCTGCCGGTCAGGTCAGCGAAGATCTTACAATGGATAGCAGGTAGATTAGGGAAAATTATTTAAATTTTAAATGATTTGAAAAAGGCAAATATACGAATGCCAGATGGAAAAAAAATGGTGGAGGGGAGGTAAGAGATAAATAGTGATAATAACAACACAGTAATAAAGGTCAAGTCAAATCTGATACACATTCACAGACAATGGAAGTTGCACACCAAGAAGGTAGCATAGAATTGACCTGAAATTTTATTGATGGAAGGATACAGATAAATGATATACAGGATTACAAAAACAGAGCAGCAGAATAATTACAGAGGGAGCTGTGGTATGCAGTCCGGTCATCCTTAATAGCTCATAACACTGTCTTGTGCTGCAATACAAGCAACAATACAGTCGGTCATGGTGTTTTTTATCTGAACCGTTGAATTTTTATCTGACCATAAAAATGGGGTGACTGTATCTGAGGGGTTGAACTGTACTGTATTATTGTTAAAGGCACTGTGATAGTGCAGTAGTAACACATTCATCTAGCATACCATTAACCTTGGTTACAATATCAACAATGTCAGAATTAAAGGTTTACAGACAAACTGTTCACTGTAGTCCGGGGTTTGGTTCCCTAGGCCTTAAGAGATTCACATCCCTCAAAACACTGTAGGTCCTGGTGCAGTATGACTTTTGCTACCCTTGTGCTATAAAACAAAGCATTATTATCAAAAACCTGTCACACTTAACATCTTCCCCTTCAACCTTATAGCTGAGGCTTGCGATACAAAATTTTCTTCCCATACCAGATTAAAACACTCTTGAAAGTTGTATATCCCTCTATAAGGTTTGTAGACAACCAATACAATGCCACAATGGAACATATCATCATCATCATATTCAACCATTATCTATCCACTGCTGGATGAAGGTCTCTCCAAATGCTTTCCACACAAGTCTATCCTGAGCAATTCGCTTCCACGTCACCCCAACCTGTTTTCTTATTTCATCCACCCATCTAGTTTGAGGACGTTTTCTAGGTCTTCGGTGGTCTCTTGGAATCCAGTTCAGAATTTCTGTTGTCCATCGTTGATCAGTTCTTCTTGCAATATGCCCAGCCCATCGCCATTTCAGCCCTTTTACTTTAACAATGATGTCCTCTACTCTAGTTTGCTCTCTCACCCAAGTGTTTCTTTTTCGATCTCTCCTAGTTATTCCAAGCATGCACCTCTCCATGCTCCTTTGCGTTGTCTGTAACTTTCGTATTGCTCCAACTGTTAGACTCCATGTCTCTGATCCATAAGAGAGGACTGGCAATACACACTGGTTGAAGACCTTTCTTTTTAGACACAAAGGCAATTTCCCCTTCAGGATAAAACTGTTTCTTCCAAATGCACTCCAGCCAAGTTTAATACGTCTGTTGAGTTCTTTCATAATGTTGCCATCCATTGAAATCAGCTGGCCAAGGTAAATATATGAATCAGCAATTTCTAGCTCAATGTTGTCAACTTGTATTTTTGTTTCCTCTACAAAATTATTGAACATGATCTTAGTTTTTTGTAGGTTCATCTTGAGTCCAACTTCTTTACTTCTAGTTGAGAGCTCCTGTACCATGTCTTGGAGTTCTGATGGGTTCGTTGAAAAAATAACAATGTCATCAGCAAACCGCAAATGATTTAAATATTCACCATTTATTTTTATTCCCTTGTTATTCCAATTTATCAGCTGAAAAATCATCTGTAAAGCTGAAGTAAAAAGTTTTGGAGAAATGGTATCTCCCTGCCTCACCCCTTTGCCAAGTTTGATAGTTTTGGTATCTTTATGTAACCGAAATTTTGCACTTGCATTTTTATACACACGTTTCACCATGTCAATGTACACATCCTCAATGTCTGTTGATCTTAAAGAGTTGATGACTGCTGATGTTTTAATAGAGTCAAAGGCCTTCTCATAGTCAATAAATGCAACACACAATGGAAGTTCATATTCATGTGTTCTTTCAATTAATTCTCTTAATACTTGAATATGGTCCACTGTACTGAATCCACTTCGAAATCCAGCTTGTTCTCTTGGTTGAGCTGCATCTAATTTTTTCTGCAGGCGATGTGTTAGCACTTTTGTGAAGATTTTATAAATAGCAGGTAACAAGCTAATTGGTCGGTAATTTTTCAAATCCTCTTTATCACCTTTTTTATGCAAAAGAATTACTGTTGCAGAATCCCATTGGTTTGGTATGTTACCGCTGTTAAGACATTTGGTAAAGAATTTTGCAAGTATGTCTTCTACATGTTCTCCAGCTTCTTTTAAGATATCTAATGTAATACCATCATCGCCAGGGGCTCTTCCTTTCTTCATACTTTTTATTGCAAATGAAACTTCTTCTTTTAAGATTTTAGGAGCTGTTCCTTCGACTATTTCAGTGTCTTCGTTTAATCCACTGTTACTTTCATATAGTTTTTTGTAGAATTCTTCAACTCTTCTAAGTATTTCTTCCCTATTTCTTGTTACGGTGCCATCCTCTCCTTTTAATGCAATGATGTGTTTCTTCCCAACAGATAAACTTCCTTTAACAACCCTAAGGCTCTTGTTATTTTCAATGGCCTTCCTTACTAACTCACAATTGAATTTTCTTATGTCTTCTTTCATGCTTTTGCGCAGAGTTTTACAAAGTTCTATGTACTCAATCCTGGAACTGGTATTTCGATTGTCCACCTTCATATCTCTTCGCCTTTTCATGAGCTGTTTCGTCTTCTCAGATAATTTGCTATTGTGCTTTTTACAGGTTACACCACCAATTTCCCCAGCAGTTTCAACTATTGTCTTAACAATGTTTTCATTTGCTTCTGAGATATCACTTTCATCAATAAGTCCTTCCAGTGCAGAAAAGCGATTTTTTAATTCCAACTTGAATGCCTCGGTATTTTCTTTTAATTTCTTTAAATCCACCCTCTTACTTACTTGTTTCCTAATGAGCTTCTGTCGTTCTAATTTAGTATTTAAGTGCACTTTACATCTCACCATTCGATGATCACTTCCAGTATTAAATCTGTTCAGTACACTGCAATCTTCAATAATTGATTTCTTGTTTGCCAGGATATAGTCAATTTCACTAGTTCCCCCATTTGGGTGTTTCCATGTCCATTTTCTTTGCGGTTTCTTCTTAAAAAATGAATTCATGATGCTAAGATTTTCAGCTTCTGCAAATTCGATGAGTTGATCGCCACGTTCATTCCTTTCCCCATATCCGTATTTACCAACCGATGTCTCTCCTTGTTCCTGTTGTCCAATTCTTGCATTGAAATCCCCCATGATGAGCTTGATATGTTGTTTCCCCTTGGTATGGTAAATATATAATCATTAACCTGCAGATATTTACATGTAAAAATTAAATGAATGCACATACATCGATGAAATGGTACTGGCAGATGCAGAAGAGCAGTTGCATGCCTCTGTGGCTAACAGTAGTAAGATTTCGCTTCTTTTCGCTAAAGGGCTACATATCTGTCATTCTTAGCTGTTGTGATCCCTATCACGCTATCTTCGCATCTTCAAAGCAGTTTCAGATTCAGCAGGTTTTAAAAACAAACAAACCCACCTTTGTGGCCACCTCCTATTGCTGTCGTAATGTTAATGACGTTTATGTCCCACCTCAAGCCGTTTATCTGCTAGTCTATGATCATACACACTCAAATAGTGTTTTAGAGACATTTTGCAAACAATATTGTTTTGTAAACTAAAATATTGAATGAAAATTTACTGCATGATCTTTCACAACATGCAAAATGATTTTACCTTCAAGCTTTATGGCTTCTAATTTTGTACGAACGACAACTTGTGAGGCACTGCCTTTTATACATATAAGAGGACTTAACGACTGAGCCTTTTTCATTTTGTTTTTCTGTTACTGCATGCTTGTTAGGGGGCATTGTATGGCAATAACCAGTTGCTGCTCAGAAATTGTCAAGCAGTGTAATACCATATATAAGATAAATTTTAAAATTTGTGTTGTAAAACGAAAATTCCATGTTTATGTTTTTGAAAACTGTTTGCTGTAAACTATTGTACCAATAATTGTGCATGTCATTAGAGATTCTACAAGGAGTATATCTTTAACTGGGACAAAGTTGAAAAGAGCACATGCATTATAATTTAGCATAAAAATGTCTGCATCCCCTGTATGTTTTATTGATGATTCTAATGCTAAATTTAAGTAAATACTAAATAAGGATAATTAAAAGTGCATTGAAGGACTGATTATACGACTGCCTGCTTTTATCATGATAACTTTTAGTAATTTCAGAAAAATTAAAATTAAAAGTGTCATATTTCATATTTAGAATCAGAAAAATTTATTTAGAGTAAAAAAATAGAATCAGAAAAATTTAATTTAAATTGTCATATTCCATATTTAGTTGAATCACGACTATAATTGGTTTAGGACATTTTAAGAATTGCTGTTATATTGGTCAGTGCCATTTTATTGTCAGTTTGATTAAGTAATGATTAGTTTGATGAAAAATTTGCTCTGTTTTTGCCAAGATCCTCCAAAAGCAATTAGGTAGGTTTATGTTGCTGATTTTATTTCTGATTTTTCTTGTTGCCACAGAATTTTCTTTCAACAGAAATCCTGTGAAATTGTTTATTCTTTTTATTTGTATTTTATAACATATAAGAAGATAACATGATTAATAGTAAATGTATGCTATGTGATAGTACCAGTATTTAAGTTTTTAGAAAATAATATACAAAATATTTCCATATCGAAAAAATTGTTTTATAGCTTTGCAAGATATTCGCCTTTATCGTTAATGCCCTTTTTCATTTGAATAAACCTATTTTCAAAATAGCTATGCCATTTAGAGGTTGGTATAGCAGAAACATGTGCTTTTTTAGCTTCAACTGCTTCTTTCGGGCTGTTAAATCGTGGAATATGTGTTTTATGTTTGATCATTGGGAAGAAAAGGAAATCATTGGGTGCTAAGTCAGGTGAATAAGGGCAATGACTCATGAATCAATGTTTTCATGCTTCAAATAATTGACAGTTTGAAATGTAGTATGTGAGTTTTCATTGTCATGAATGATTCGACGTTTTGAATTATTTTCTCTGATTTCGGCAACCATTTCTGGAAAACAAATTGTTGTATATCAGTCAGCATTTACTGTTCTATGATCCTCCAATGCAATGGTTGCAATATGGCTGGATTTACCAAAAAACGAGGCAATCATTTTCTTTGAAGCACTTCCTGCACGAACAACTTTTGTAGGATTTGGTTCATTTTGGAACACTCAAACAGTAGATTGTTTCTTTGTTTGGAATTCATAGGAATAAATCAAGGTTTCATCACCTTTATTACAATGCCAAAGATGTTTTGAGGCACCACAGTTTTATCTTTTTAAATTTTCCTTGCATCATTTGACACGAGCATCCTTTTGAGTTTGATTTAAATTGCCTGGTATCCAACGCGCATATACTTTCTTGATGTTTAAATGATCATGTAAAATTAAATGCAATCGTGTCCCTGAAATGCATGACGATCTAAAGTGATTAGTTGTCGCACAGCATCAATGTTTTGTGGTGTCACAGCAGTGTTTGGTCGACCTTCTTGAAACTCATCACTGAGACTCCTACGTCCAAAATGGAATTATTTAAAGTGGTTGTAAATTGTTGCTTTAGATGGTGCTTCATTACCAAAAGTCGAATTCATACGATCGACAAACATTGCTGTGTCAAACCTTGTCGAAATTCATACAAAACCATGGCTCGAAAATCCCTTCAACTTAAATTCATGTTTTTCACTACCTCATGAACTTCAAAACAATGCTGTAAAAAGAATTTTGCAGCATTCCTGTTTCTGTAATACCCAATGTTCATGTGAAAGTTGAAATTCTAAAAAATTACCAACAATGAAAGCTGTGGTCTTTTGTGTTGCCAGATTCAAAAACTTAAGTCCCAGCATACATATTAAAGGTGGGGAGAAATATTTCATAGGTTAGTTATAAGGAGTTTTGATTAGGAGAATCAAGGAGAGAGAAAAATAGAAAG
>QLNU02015360.1:126994322-127012178 GCA_006491805.2 Dysdera silvatica
GTTCACATTTGAACTTATGCCTATTATTTGGTATAATAACGTATATATTGTGTAGTGAAAATTGAATATCTGCCATACTACATGTGTCAAACTGACATAGACGGTGGATGGGAGGTAGCTGGTTTTAAACCCGTTTCGCAATAAGATTTTCACAAGAAAAATCAGAAAATTTAGAAACTTATCCCCTCCTGTTTTGTTTTTGACACTACTGATATGTCCTATATTTTTTTAAGTTGTGACTATGACCCCTGATCACATTTTCTGCTTCATCATTATGGATGACGGTATCGTTCACCATTTCTGAGCAAACAGTTCCTTGACACATGTATCGCGGGTCATAAACAGGCCAGTGGTGGCGTTATTATGGTTTGTGTGGACATTCTCGCACACAGGAGTGTCTCTGAGACCGTTGGTCATTGTGGAACACACCATGAAAGCTGTTGACTATTTCAACATTATTGCAAACCAATTACACCCTTACCTGGCATCTGTCTTCCCTACCGGGAGTGGAGCCTTCCAGAAGAACAACACACTCTGTCTCAAGGCTGGAATTGTGCTACAATGGTTCACGGAGCATGCAGATGAATTTCAGTTGCTGTTCGAGTCACTTATCTTGGCAGATCTTAATCCAATAGAGCACATTTCGGATGTCATGTAATAGCTGCTCAGAGCTCTAAATCCACTGCTCCAGAATATCTGGGAATTACATGACTGCTACTTTCACATCTAGTACCATCTGTCTTCTGTCACTTATCACACATCTGTAGCATCCATGCCAAGCTGGGTTGCAGCTGTTTTGCATGCCAAAGGTAGTACAACATGCTATTAGGTAGCTGGCTATAATGTTTTGCTTTTTCAGTGTGTATATATACATACATACATACATAGGGTGTTGCAGAACTCCACATCCAAAATTTAATGGTAGGTAGGGGACACCAAATAAGGCATGTTTGTCCATATCCCCGTGTCCGCAAAGGGTCCGGTTTGGCTGTAGAGCGTAACCACTGTTTACGTCTATCACGTTGCTACGTAGCCAATTACATGCATTAAATGCAATTTTTGATACATAATTTAAGTGAATGAGCTAATAATACAGCAGAGACAAAGAAATCCGGAATTCCGTTTTCTGATTTTGATCTGTGTTACTGTTTAGTGAAAATAAGCCTAAAAATGCCTTTTTTAACACACTGGAAAAGAGTTGGGAACTGCCAAGTATGTGTAACAGGTGAAGAACATCAAAATAAAAATTTTTTGTTTAGTGAGTTTTTTTTTCCAAAAATTAGCCGTCCGGGCACTACAGTGAATTTAGTATTTGCATCCACCACATTCAAGGTTTCCACAAATAGCTACAATTCGCCGTTTCACGAATTTTTCAAATTATTTAATGTCAACGGACGTCGGGCTCACTCAGGCAACTTTCTAAAATCAGTTAAATTCATCAGAATTGTATGTGTAGAATTCGCCGCTTCAGGTGCGATTGTATGAATGCAATTTGTCATTATATCCAGCATCATTATAAACAATTTTCACTGTCTATTTTAATTATGCATATTTACAAGGATGTTTTTATAAATTTTTAAAAAAAATATTTGTGAAAAGAAAACAGATAAAATTATATATTTTTGCTTCATGTAAAGCAGTTTCTGCATGCATATTAGTTATTTTTTGGTCCATCTCTTTGGGAAATTGCTCGAATTTCAATATTTCTGAAGTAGCATGTGTGGAGAGAAATAATATTTCTATGTATGTGTAACTTTTAGCTACATTTGTAAATGAAGTTAAACATGTTGCATTGCATATTTTTCACAATTTAAAATAAATTTAATGAGCTTTTTTTTTATGTAAAACTGACAGAGGAAAGTAATTGAAGAAACACCTCTTAACTTGTCATTTGTAATTGTGGTGTTGTATATATATACACACAATTTTTCTTCATTAGGTTGAACTTCTCGATATTATTGCTGAAATACCTTTTAAAACTGTACATTATCTGGAAAGCAAGCAAGTGTACCATTGTCTTCCCCTTCAAATTATTGATTTTCAAACTAAGTTCTTTAGAGATATTTTCATACCACTTTTAGGAGATGAAGATTTTAGAGTCAGACAGGCTACTGCAACTGCTATCGTGAAGTAAGATTTTTAGCTTTTTATTTTAAAGTATGAGAAACACTCAATCAATCATATTTATTGAGTTGGGATAAACATTTATACAGACACTGTTATTTAACATCATATTAGTGGCTTGGCAGGAGACCAAGAAAAAAGTCAATAAAAAAAACCAGCCTGACAAGTTTGGGGCCCACTTTTTATATTTAGTAAGCACACTGCAATATTCGGCATAAACTATATTTTCCTAACGAAACGCAAAAGGAACACAATAAAAGTCATTAGAAGGATCACATAATATAATCCGAATATTATTAAAAAAAATTACACTCATCAATTAGGTAATAATTTTTTTTTCCTTTGTCTGTATTGTTAATATTTTTGGGGAAAAGAGGAAAAGCGTTCTAAATTCACAGACCCACAGAATCTATATGATGATATATGTATTTTAGAAATCACAGGCAAAAATTCATGGTAGTGTATGGGTGGATATCTAATCGGTTCTCTGCTGTAATGTAATAATACGAGGGTAGTCCCAGAAGTACCCGACTTAACAAAGGAAACAAAAAATATTTGGGAAAACGTACCTTTATTTCTCAACGTAGTTTCCTTTTAACTCGATACACTTTTCCCAGTGATATTCAATAGCTTTGATACCCTGTTTATAATGAGAACCGTCAAGCTCCTCAAAATAGCCATTAACTGCAGACTCCAACTCTTTATTGTTGGCAAATCTTTTATTACCAAGCCATTTTTTCAAATTTGGAGAAAGAAAATAATCCGAGGGGGCTAAATCTGGTGAACAGGATGCGTGGGGAAGCAATTTGAACTTTAACTCATTGATTTTGGCCATTGCGATAACGGATGTGTGAACTGATGCATTGTCTTGATGAAATAACACTTTCTTTTTCTCCAAATGTGGCCGTTTTTTCTTGATTTCATCACTCAAACAATGCAGTAAGTTCGCATAATACTCACCGTTGATCGTATTTCCTTTTTGAAGATAATCAATGAAAATTATCCCAAGCGCATCCCACAAAACTGACGCCATAACCTTGCCAGCAGATGGAACTGTCTTCGCCTTCTTTGGAGCCAATTCTCCCCTTTCAGTCCATCATTTTGACTCTTCCTTCATCTCAGCCGTGAAATAATGGACCCATGTTTCATCCATGGTTATGAATAGATGCAAAAACTGGCTTTATTGCTGTGAAACATCGCCAAATACTCTATTGAAACATCCTCACGACGCCGTTTATGTTCCATTGTTAACAAACGTGGCACCCATCTTGCACACAGCTTTCTCATGTTCAAATTTTCAGTCAATATGTGATGTATAGCACTTTCTGAAATACCTACTATATCTACTAGCTTGTTCAGTTTTAGTCGACGGTCATCCAATACTATTTTGTGGATTTTCTTTACTTTTTCTGGCGTGGTCACCTCATTTGGTCGACCACTGCTATGTTCGTCTTGGCAGCTTGTACAGCCTCACTTAAACTCTGCCACTCAATATTTGATTATTGTAAACAAAGGAGCAGACTCCCTCAGACTAAAATCTAGCTCGACTTTGATATTGGTTGGACTGAGACCTTTCAAGTGAAAGTATTGTATCACATAACGATGATCAATTTTTTTCCATGTTTATAAATTCACTGAAAGCATTCACTATTGATGGCTGTCAAATAAATATTAAACAATGCAGTGTCATCAACCTTAAAACTTAAGCTTTATCAGGTTGGTACTTTCGATCATAATAATTGTTTTCAAACAACAACCGCCATCTATACATCAGATCGGGTACTCCTGGGAGTACCCTCATATTACTATATAAGTGACAATGTATGCTTTGATACATTATGATTGAAATGCGATATTTAGCTAATTTTCAAAATGGTTGCATACAAAAACATTCCCAGTGGTCATCCATTATAAGCCTAGATCAGGGATCGTCAAATATTTGAGAAGGAAGAGCCAAACCTGTCCATCACAACAATTCAAAAATTAGACAGCCATAAATATATTTTTACAAATAAGGAAAATTTAAAGTAATATTATAATAAGTTATAATATTATTTATATCTTTATTAAACAGAGAAAAAAATTACATAAAAAATTGCTCTTATTGGTTTTGATTAGTGTGAGCTGTGAGCTTACAGTTCCTTAAAAAGTTTCTATGTGTCCAATTTGTAACTTTTTTTTTTTTAATTTAAAGCACGATTCCAAGTTTTCATCTGTAATGTCATTCCTCAATTCACATTTAATGAAATTCATGTTAGAAAGTGATTGCTCACATGAATACATAAAGTCGAAGATACTGAAAACCCTGTAATCAAATTTTTCAACTCATGATACGAGTTCAGAAGACAGTGTCAAGTATTGAAAATCGCTGGGTCTGCCTTCTGTAAGCAGGGCCATAGCCAAACTGTGACTAGGGGGCTGAGCCCCCTATTTTTATTTTATTTTTTTGTACAGAACAATGGAAATTGTTTTTTGACATTACAAATGTATTCAAAACTGATTTTTATGGCCGATTTTGTGCATGTTATGTTTTTACGAAAGGTTTAAGTTTCCATGTTAGTCTATAGTAAAGGAAAGGCAAATTATAAATTTTTGTATACGTCTATACACACACACACACACACACACACACAAGTTGTTAGTGCAATCTTAATATTAAAAATATTATTGTTAATTATTAGTTAAAGAGCATTGTGTTTGCTGAATGATGTTGAGACAAGTTTAGAAAATGAATTGAAGTTTCCTCCTTTAAATCTTCAGCATTTTCCTTGCCTTGTAATTTAAGATTGAGTTGTGATGCAATGTCTACCATAAAATACAATTTTTTCAGTCACTGATCTTTAGTTAAATCTGAATATTGGACACCCTTATTGTCAAAGAATAGTTTGATTTCGTTTATGCAAAATTCTAAACAATATAAATGAAACTGTGGTAGTTTTACAGTAGCACCTTGGCACTCATCCGCTTTGGAACTCATCGAATTCGGTAGTCAACATAATCTGACGAGGAAAAAATGCTTCGGCACTCATTGCAAAACTAATAATGCTGCATCCCACAGCTGGTCGAGGAGCACAAAGAAGAGATCAGCACTGAAGGTCTGCAGGAACTTTAGAGAAAGCAGCAGCAGACAGTGGCTGAGGAACTTCTTTCAGACGATGAGAGGAAATCCCTGCTGCATTGCTAAATGCAACTTATGAGAAAAATTTGTTCGGTACTAGTCATTTTTGCTACTTGTTGTGCCTTCTGGAACGAATTAGCGATGAGTACCGAGGTACCACTGTATTTTCAATTTTAGTTCAGAGCCGAATGTATGTAAGCAAGGTGCTGCATATGGCTTACAAGCCACAGTTTTCTGACTCCTGGTCTGCATTTAGCAATTAAAATATCGGCTATTCCTTTTTTAAATTCTCTGTATTTATCTTACTCGATCACAGTGGAGACTGAGCACTAATACAATAAGTAAGTTGAGGTAACATCATAGAGGAATATATAAGTTGAATAATTTTAGTAGTTAGAACAAATTTAATTTTATGAATGACCCCAATAATTTACTTTAGTTCTAACAATATCAAACTGGTCATTCCATGATCGTTTCACATGTAATCAGGGTTCGTGTGATCCTTAAAAGTCCTTAATCGATTGGGAAACAATTTTTGGTCCTTAAAAGTCCTTATTTTTGCCCAAAATCTGAAAAAGTCCATAAAAGTCCTTAATTTTGTTCTCTTTTATTTCTCAAAATTTTTCTAAATTTTGTTTTAGCTTCAATTTTTATTACTGCCATTTATCTCATAGTATGGATCAGCATAAAGAATGGACATGAAATTCCATACCGTATAAGCTGTAATATGCCTTTTGTGAACAATAGGAACATGCATAGAGGAGAACTGCCCCTGGGAATATGCATAGAGATATCTCTCTGGAAATTTGCTGAAGTATTTCTTTAGAACAAGAATGACCAGTACATTTTATACCTCTCCTAAACCCAGATTTAAAGTGGAAGCACCTTAGGAACAATGATGTTTTGCCCCCTCCACCATACCGTATATTTTGTAGTTAGATATTCTATTATGAGAAGTTTTACTCTGTACTGTGTGTGTGTATACCATGCTCACCGCAGCTACTCTTAGAAGGGCGGACCATTCTTCCTGATCTTCAAAATTAAGATAACCACCCAAGAACATACTTCGTAAGGGGGAAATACGAAAGGAGAGTGTATGGGTGAGGACATTTATGGATACCTTATATGTATTATTATAAAACAGTGGTATTTTTGTGAATGAATTTATTTGGTTTGATGACAAAATATTTTATTCTTCTGCTGCTTGGGGAAAGTAGCTGTGTTTCACAGAACTTTTCCTGATTTTAAGTTCAGGCAAATGGGGGTGGGTACTTTTTTGGGGAGGGAAGATCGGTGGAATTCTACAGTAGAGATTGACTGCAATTAAAAAAAAAAAATAACAAAAAGTCACTTTTTAAAATATTGTGCCCTTAAAAATTCAGTGCCAATGTATAAAAAGTCCTAGATTTTTTTCTCCCCGCCCTAGTTTAGATAGTGGAGATGTCCTGTTCGGTTTAAGGCTGTAGTTAGATACTTTTTGCAGATGGCATTCTGAAAGTTGCTGAGGGCTTAAAATTCGTGAATATTTTGATGTATTTTATTAATATATTTAATAACACTATCTAAACAATCTAAAAATTTAACATTAATGTATAAATTTCTTAAAAAAATTTCATTGACTCAACTTGGCCCTTGTGGTGTTGTAGTGGTAATACGTTCACCTAGTGCATTGTTATCCTGGGTTCGACTCCCAATGGTACACCCCCCCCCCTCCAGCCCTGGAAAAAAGCTTGTAGTCAAACTGCTCACTGTAGTCCTGGGTTTGGTTCCCTAGGTCGTAAGAGGTTCGGAATTCTCGGAAAATTCTAGATCCTGGAGCAGCATAACCCTTGCGCTGTAAAACTCACAAGCAAGCATGACTAGACAATTAATATGCTGGTTCACTAGAAAACAAAGGCAGAACTCTTGAAAAAGAAAAGAGATAATAGCATCACCTAGAGGCATTTCGTTGATTTTTTTTTTTTTTTAATCAGCCTATTTCCTGAAATTCTGGAACTGGGATCACACGGTTTGTGGTAGCGATTTTTTCTGCCAATGAAGAGAGATTCAATTTGGTGACGAGGATGACATATTGTTTACCGACTGTTATATCTCAAACGGGAGGAGCAAAAAAAAAAAAACACAAAAAAAACCCACACTAAGTAACTTACTTAATTGTGAGTACACAGTGTCTCTTTATGGAATTTTGCAAACTTTTTTTTTTTTAAAACTAGTCCACCTAAAATTTTGCAGCTAGAATTGTGCTGTCTGCGATGTTCAATTCCGTCAATCGAAGGAAATTTTAATTATAAGTATTTTATATTGGATTAGAATTTATTGTAAATCTGGAACCCATTAATGTTAATTATCGACATTATTTGAATTATCTTTATTTTGTTTAAAGCTAACTCTTGTTCACTTTTATGGAATTGCTTTTCATTGTCAACATTTCTTGTTTCATAATTGTTAATTCTGAGACTGTTTGATTGTTTAACATATCCTAACTTTTATTTTATTCTTAAAGTACTATTATAAGTATGAAGTCAGTTGCATAGATTATATCTAATTCATTCGATTTCCATGTGCTGGTAGGTCCTTTTTTTATTTATGGTCCTTAAAAGTCCTTAAATTTCATGTAAAGAAATGTGTACGAACCCCAGTAATGTAATTCTCAAAAATATAACTAATGTAATTCTCAAAAATATAACAGTATTCAAATAAGGAATTTGCAGGCCGCTAATTTTAATTTCGGATGTATTAACTATTTTCCTTGTGTTATGAAATATGACACACTTCGCTTTACCTTGTTCATGTTTAACCTGTTTTCCCAATATCATTTCAATATTCTATTTGTAAGTTTGTTAGTTTCACAAAGACATGAATATCACATCCTATAATTCTAATGTGATTCAGCTTTACAATAAGTACCCTACGATCAGTTGAGTCAAAGGCTTTGGAAATATAAAAAAAAGATTCCCAATGAATAATACCCCACATCAAAATATCTCAAACAACCCACTGTCTTAAGTAAAACCATTTCCATTGATTTATTGGGCTGAAATCCAAATTGATATGAGTCAAAAATTGAAAAATGAATTATGTACTTTTGTAATCTCTCATACAATAATGACTTACATATCTTCAGAAAATCTGCAACGACCGAAATTTGCTGATAATTTTATGGATCAATTCTACAGCCGTTTTTATAGTAGATTAGAATAACTTTTGATATCTGAAGCTCTTTGGGAATAATTCCATAATCTGGAATTAAATTAAATATTATAGTTAAATATGGAGCTAAAATCGTCAACAAATCTTTTTGTTAGAGGATGAAGTCTATCGTTATTCAGTGACTTCCTTGTATTCAGTCCCTTTAATCTCCTAAGAACTTTGCCTTCAGAAATGGGTTCCATAACCATTGAACCACTTGCATACTTACTTAAAAAATTTTCAAAGTCAGGAACTTCACTGCCAAAACCAGAGGTAATCCTTTTAGGTTGATCAATAAATGCTTCATTAAACACATTTGCAATATCAACAGGATCCTTAATATCTTTTCCATTGATATGTAATTTTATAAAAATGTCTGCATTGCAACGCATCCCCAAAACTTCATTTAAACATCTCCAATGTTTCCTAAAATCTCATAACTAAAAAATACCCACACGGTAACAAAGTGAAAAGTTTATATTGTGTTCTTTGTCTCAAAAACATTTTTATTATGTGGGGTTTCCTTTATTCTCCTTTCAAAAATTAAAAAAAAAAATGTGTACATTCTAAATTATAATTATATTAAATACTTTATTGAATTTTATCTAATTCCTTTGCTATGAGAAACAGTGCATGATTATTTCATCTGAAAATAATGCTTGCATCCTCTGGTTTTAAATAGTTGAAAGAAATCATTTATCGAAGTATAAAGTCTTTATATTATAGTAAGATCATTATTGAAGTTATGATACAACAACAAAAGAATACAAGGATTGATCTGGGCTTACCATAATTAGTAAAATGTCATCACTGGTCCAACATACAGGGGAAAATTCTGTACCATTTCGAGAACTGCTGTTCCCATTATCAAGCAAAATAGTACTTTGCTTGATAAAGGGAACAACAGCTCCTGAAACATTGCAGAATCTTTTCTTACACATTGGATAAATGATGAAATTTTGCTAGTTACAATACAATAGTTGTAATTTTAAAGGTAGCATATCATTTGTTCTCACAATTAGTACAGAGTTCCCATACAACCTGGAAAAGTCATGGAATTTGAAATCGTCTCTAATAGTCAGGGAATAATACAATTTTTTGATGAAATCGTGAAAAGTCGGGGAAAAAAAATTGGAAAGGTCAGGGAATTATTTTCTTGACGGTGAGTGGGAACCCTGTTAATAACATGAATATTTTGTATTTACAGCTTTTTTTTTTTTTTATTTCTAGGATAATTCCAAAGTTGTTCTCTCCAATTGATAATCCCCATCATGATCCTGTTGTAGCCAAAGCTCGAGAAAATACTAGTATCTATTTAGACTTCACATATAATTTTTCATATTCAACTTTGCCTTTAGTACATGCATTAGTAAAGCCATTTTGCACTCAAGGTTCTACTTCATATTGTACCATGACTGAAGGAGCTTTGACACGAGTTATCAATCTCCTAATGAAAACATTACGAACATCTACTAGTAAATTTCTTTTGGTAAATTGCAAAATTTTATTTTGTTTACTTTTTTTCAATTTAATTTCAATTTATAAATTGTGGAATGTAAATATAATAATTTATCCTAAATATATTGCAAAAGTTGTAAAATCTACCCTTGATACTGAAAGATGATTTAATTAATATTCTACTAACTTTTAAGTTAAATTTAAGCCATAGTTCAATGCAAAAGATATCCTTTGTATTTTTTTACATGATAATTACATTTTTCATGACATGTCGAATGCCATAATTCTTAATAAGGTAGTTGTCTGTTGTTGTTTATTCTTGTCTACTATTACACATGGTGATAAATGCGATTAATCATGTGTAGCAACAGACAATAAAATTTTCAAATGAAACTCAATAAGTTATGAAATTAATTTGATTTTTTTTTTTAAATTGTAAATACAGTGACAACAGTCTTTTAGTAATTTCAACAAATTATATAAAATCGATTCTCATTTTATGACTACTATTACTACATATGGATTTATAGTTATATTTCATGGTGTTTTAAACTAAATATTTCTCTTATTTTATTTATATTATTACAATAGAGCATCGATTGTCCGAATACCGATCAACTGAAACATTGGTTAATTGAAAGCATTCCAGTTGGCAAATTTCAATTTGCATGCCATGTAGTTCCGCTAGCGGCCACGGTTGCAGTGACTTCCCTTTTCCCCGACCAACCTCCCGTCTTAAGTGGCATGCGAGCCTTCGCTTGTGATAGATCATGCTGTAGTTGTTGTACCGTTCGCAATGGCGACTAAATGTAAATGCGTTGTTCTCAATGCTTTCAATAAACTTAAAATAATAGACCAGTTGAAGAATGGTACTAGTGGATCAAGCTTAACTCAGGAATATGGAGTTGGAAATGCAACTATATCAGACATTAAAAAACCCAGTGATGCCAAATTACAAAATTTGCGAATGTACTCGACAGTGAAGATGGAAACATGCACAGAAAAACGATGAAAATGACAGAAAACCAGGATTTAGACATTGCAGTTTATACATAGTTTTTGCAGGTACGTAGCCAAGGACAACCGATAAATGGTCCTTTGATTTGTGAAAGCTCTTGAAATGAACAAAACACTAGGGGGTAACGTTGATTTTAAAGTGACTACCAGCTGGCTTATGCATTTCAAATCTAGGCATGGAATTAGGGAATTGGACATCCAGGGTGAAAAACTGTCAGCTGATACTGAAGCAGTTGAACATTTGAAAGAGCCTTTTAAAAATATGATTGATAAGGAGGGTTACAAAAAAACAATGCCTACAATGCAGACGAAACTAGTTTGTGCTGGAAGAAAATGCCAACAAAATCCATAGTTTCTAAGAATGAAATGTCAGCACCTGGTTTTAAGGCAAGCTAATCATGCGTCACTGATATGATATGCAGAAAGGTTACTGAAACGCATAGGTTACCTTTGCTAATCATAGGGAAGTCTAAAAATCTGTTCTGCTTAAGGGAATAAAAAAATTGCCGGTCGCCTATAAGAACCAAAAGAATTCAAGGATGGATATATGCATTTTTATAGAATGGTGTGACACTGTATTTATCCCTGAAGTCAAAAAGCATCAATTTACAACTGGAAATTCTGGAAATGTTTTGTTACTGATTGATAATCCTCCAAGTCATCCCTCAACTCTTTTACTAGAAAGAGAAAACTGAAAGTTTAAAGTTTTTTTTTTGCCTCCCAACGTTACTCCGGTCCTCTAACTGATGGACCAGGGGGTCATCGAAAGCTTCAAATGTTATTACAGAAAGCTATTGCTGTGTATAGTTCGGATCGGGGAAGAATATGAAAAATACAAAAAAACAAAAGAATTCAGCAAGTGTATACCGAAATTAACTTGAAGGATGTTGTGTACATGGCAGCAGAAGCTTGGGCTACCATCAAGGACACTACACTAGCAAAAGCTTGGAATAAGCTCCTTCCATCAGTTGAGTTTATTATTGCACCTAAAGAGCCACCAACAGCCAGTTTGTATTAGAACTGGTTGGGCTGATTAAAGAAACTTCAGGATTTGCACTATGTGACCAGGAAAACATTCAAGACTGGCTTAAATGTGATGTTGATGACCAAAATTAGTCAAGTATTGACGGACAATAAAATCATTGCAATATTTAGTAATCAGTTATATAAAATGTTTTGAAATATGTAGTAAATTTCATTTTAAACCTCTTCTTAATCTTAAAATTTAATTAAAAAATCACCTTAATTTTAAACCTCTTTTTAATCGCTGCCTGACAAAGTTTTGTCATCAAGAGGTAGCATTTACTGTAATCTATATGCTGTCAACGTACACTGATGCCCAAATTTAAATTGACAAATAAAATATCTCAGATGCCTAAATTAAGAGATTTGAATGTAATTTGAAATAATGATATTTCCATTACTTAAAATATGAAATAAAGTGATGCTATTCACTTATTATTATGAAATGTGGTCATACATAAGAGTATAGACTTATAAAAAATAAGGCATTGAGTGGCACGGTTTTGTAGAGGCAAATGAAGAATATGATTGAACAACTATACAGATCTCATAATGAGCTTACATTCTGTTTCCAAAGATGCTAACAAGATCTTGGGGTAATAAATTCCACTGCTTCATTGGAGGCTTTCAAGTCTTGTATAAAAAATACTGCAGTTAAAAATCTAAAAATTTGAATTTTATACTATCTCTGACAGAACATCTAATAAGCCAAATTTGAAAAAAATCCAATGTGCTAGAATTTTGGTTCATTTGACATGGAATGACCCACACTTTATATTGCGTTACGTCGATTTTATGAGGATTATTTGGAATTTATTATATTCACCAATAAATAATTTTTACAGAATTCATATATGAAAAACAAAATAATGTAATCTTAAAGATAACTCATCATATAGATGCTCATAAATTTAATCATTTAAACTTCTAAATATTACATTACACACACTTAAATATATTCTAATATATCTTTTTAAATACAGGCATTTTGAGGTAGTTTTATTTATCAAGAAGTGTTATTTTTCCTTTTCTGAATACTTTATTAATAATAACCTTGAACTAATTTTCCTGTTTTATGGAAACAAAATAAATTATATGTTATATCTTAGATGTAATTAAGCTAAACGTTTTAAACTTTTTTGTTAAACTAGGTATTTTTCTAAAAACAAATACGCATCAATTTTTATCTTATAGTATGGTTGTTGCCAAGCACTCTGTTTTCTATCAGAATCATATCTTGTTACAATTTATCTGCAAGCTTGGAAATCAGTTTTTGGTGAAGAAAGATCTGTTTCAAAACCAAGTAGAACGTCCCATCAACGAGTTGGTGCAGCAAAGTAATTTTTTTTTTTATCACAATATAGATACGTTTTTAAAAACTAAGTATATGGATATTTTGAATATTTTTTTGTAGTTTGAATCAGGAACTTTCGATTGAATCTCCAAACTATAATACTGCAGATCTTATCAATCACCTGGTGGCATTACTGACTCTCACAAATTTATCATTGGATTTAGTGTCCCATATTCATACTTTACAATTGACTGGAAATTTATTGTGTGGTGAGTTGGTTTATTTTTATCTTTTTTCTGTCATTTTATTAGGGTTACCTTGTAGTCATTTTTTTTTATCCTTTATTTGATATGTAAATGACTATAGTTCGAAAATAGCTGTCACTTAAATCCAGTTTATTGTCTTGCGGTGGTACAGTGGTAAATAGTTTTCCTAACATACCGTTAATTCAGGTTTATTTCCCCAACGGTGGAAAAAAAAAATTATCCATCTCTGTAATGGTTTGGATCCATGAACACTCTACAGATTTGCAAGTAATCCACTAGCCACAATTTTTGCAAGATTTCAATTTTGTCAAGCACTTACGGAACACTATGTTGATCTCACTACATGCTTTACCGTGACATCCAGAGGGATCACACGCTTGTGCCAATTGTGCCAAACTATACAAATTTAAAATTTCTACACCAGCCTACTCCAAAACCTGATACTGTCATTTTGCTCCGAACTATTTTTGTATCTGCACCAAAACTGATTTTTATGTGTCAAATTCCAATTTTCACATCTAATATCGATCTTCTATCACTCCAACTTCTAGACCTTCTGTAGTTAAGCATGCCCTCTGTCTATCATTTTCCTTTTATATTATTGGATTTAATGACTGCACACAGGCGGCTAATGAGCCTAGTCATATGTCACAATGTTTCCTGTTGCTCAAGGGCTCATACTATGTTTAAAAGTGCTTACTTTTTGTAGAAAATAATATTCAATTCTTGCATGACCTTATTTTCACTCAAAATCTAGGAAAAATCTTCGATTTTACTCTCCTGACCATCAACATTTCTTTGTAGCATGTTTTCGTTATTGCCATTTTTCCCATAGCACGAATCAGCATGACGAATGAATATGAAATTTAAACCATGTGGCTCATAACGTTACTTTTGAAAGCAAATGGAAAATGCAGAAACAAGAATTCCTTTTGAAATCTTTGTAGACATTCGTCTGGAACAGGAATAAACTGTATAATGCCCCTCTTCACATCCACAGAAAGAATACTAGGCACCACAGGAACAGTGATCTTTTAGTGCCCCCCCATCACCACTTTTGCCCCACACACAAGTGTTTGTGTCAGTTTTAAAATCACAGTACTTCCTACCTTGCTTTCAAAGCTATGCTAGCCACTGAAGAAAAAATCTTACTAGGAAAAATTGCAGAGTACAGGAGGAAGATGGATATTATTGATTATGTGCATTATTATAAGATAAAATAACGATATTTTTATATGCAGATTTATTTTATTTGGCAATGACATTTATTTTTTCCTGATGGTTAGGTGGCGAGGGAAGGTGGCTATTTGATGGAATTTTTCAAAATTTCAAATTAAGACTGAATTCAAAGGAAGATTAGGAGTTGCTTTCATAGGGAAGGTGAATAAGAAGAATTCTGTGGTAGAAAAATTGCAACTAAAAAGTCTGCCTTTAAAATTTGGTGCCATAGTCACTTGCCCAACTAATCTATTTATAAATCTGTGCATGCCTTCTCACCCTACTGTATGGACAGTGAGGATGTCCCATTACCATAAAAGTAAAACCATCACTGGTTGGCTATCTGTGTTGCAGATCCTTCCCAATCTGTTTTAAATTGAATTATCAATTGCCACATAGAAACATTGGAGAACAAGTCTCGAATGGGAGGAATGAAAGAGATGATAGTGTACCCTAGATGCATTTTGTCAACATTAAAAAAAAAACCGCTTATCTAAGTAAGTTCTGGAGCTGGGACTGCATGATTGGCAATGTTCGATTCTGCTGACTGTGGGGGATTGTTTTATGATAGTGCTGCCCCTGGTGGCATTTTTTGAATTTTCAGGCTTTACATGGTTTCATGCCAAGTGAACAATGTTTTTGATCGGGCATCATATCTCTAATAATAGGAACCAAAAAATAATATCACCCTCTGGCAGTATTCTGTCGAATTTTCTTTTAAAAAAATGTCCAATCTCCAAAATTCTGGAGCTGAAATCGCGCAGTCTGTAACATTCTATTTCGTCAATTTATAGGAACTTGATTGTAAATTTGAAGCCAACTGACTCTAGTCACTAATTTTAGTCGATTTATATTATCTCATTTAATGTTAATCACATGATCACTTTTAGAGAATTGTTTTCCATTGTCAAACATTTCATAATTATGTTAAAAGGCTCAGGCAGGCAGTTTCCATCACCATCTCAGAATTTCGTGATTTTTTTTCTTGTATTGCCTTACCCAAGGAAAGAACAGATCTAAAGTCTTTTTGCTGTATCTCTTTTAGCTTTGGAGTTGGAGGGGGGGGTCAAAGTACCCTACGTGTGTGGCATAAAAATAATTCTTCATCATGTTTGCTACTTTAGCATTCTGTGACTGGCTCTGATGTGCTTCAGAGAAAGTTTTTTCTCTAACTGATGATACACCTTGCATATTAACATTTCAAATTGAAAATTGATTTGAAGATAGTCAGAGCCCTCAAGTGCCCCCAACTTTGTAAAAAGTCAGTTTTTAAGAATGCTTTAAATCTTGGCTCTGATGTGACGCAGAGAACATTTTTACACAGTATAGTTCGACATCATTGTACAAAGCGAATGTAAGGTTCATATTCTATGGAGGTCCCCAGGGCCACTCGATATGGGGGTCCAAACATGGTCCTGAATGCTATTTTATGTAATTTCAAAGCATTTGTGTAGTTGACTCTGAACGCCTACATGAGGACTTTTTGTATGGAATTGTAGTATCAGTATAGTAGTTTCATATTATGAAAAAATATATTTTGAAAGTACCACTGTTTCCAAGAAAAATGCAATATATTACATAGGGTAAGGTGGGGTGAATGTGTAATGTTGTAAAATAAGTAGGTTTTAAAAATAAATTCCTTAAACTTTATCAGTTTTGGGACACAGGCAGGAATCATCATTTTTACTGTTATATTACCCTCTGCAGGGATAATACACCAAGCCAACATGGTCAACACAAGAAAGCCCGGGCTGCAAATTTTGTGAGTTTTCGTGGGGAATTATTATAGGAGTTTTACTCACGATAATTTGCTTATTTATCTGAGAAAAAGAGATGCTTTCCATCCTGGATTCGAACCAGGATCCCTGAACCAGAGGGACCCTGGTTCGAATCCAGGATGGGGAAAGCGTCTCTTTTTCTCCAAAATTACATAAGCTCTAGTTTGAGCTGTAATTAATACGTGGGTGGCAAAAATTATAGTATAACATTTTTACTGCAGAATAAAATAATTACTGTTGTATTGTTATGCCTGGCAGCCATTTTGAAATCTCTCAGTATGCTAGCTTGATGATATTGTGGAGAAAGACCAACTTCAAAAGTAAATCAAAGGTATGTTTTAGAAAACTTATCTAGCATAATACATAAAACAATTATTCAGGATAGACTTCCCTTATTTTTTCTGTTACAGAGGTATGATAAATTTATATTTGGGAATAAAAAACTATACGAGGTAAAATAGTTACATTGTTAGGCTTAATGAACAAAGCAAAAAATGGTTGCATTTATTAATTTTTGATCAGCATGAAAAATACTTCAAATTAATAAAGCTCATTTTCAGTCATCACGGTGGGTAATTTTCAGTGGAAAGTGGCTACAGCTCTTCGTACAGTTTTTTTTTTTTTTAATATAACAGAGAACAAGTTTAAAATTGCATTAAGAGCCCCAATTTATTTTTTTTCACTGAAATTACAGTTAAAATGTTATAAGAAAAATTGCTACCCCTGTGAAATTTCTTTGCCAATGAAAAGATTTTTTTGAAAACTAAGTATGAATTAAATGTTTGCATATATTAAAACGGTTTTACTCCACCTGACCCTACCTATTTATGCGTATTCCATTGTGCTTTGCATGCCATTTAGTTTATTATGGAAAGACATACACTTATAAAGATTTATATTACTTTTGCAGGTAACCTACAAAAAATCTGAATGTAGTACCGGACAGATTTCCAGATTGTTGACTAATATTTACACAACAGAATGGCTGAAGAAAAACGAAATATAGATTACAGCTCATGTGGTTTTTCATGCAAAAATAGAACAGAAAAATTTAGCCTATCAAGATAAAAAATTTGGATCGAAAAATCCCTGGACCTTCAAAAAGTACACTGACAGAAAAGGATCTTATATTACAACGTGTATCCGCATTTGTTAAAATTGAAAAGCTCAGTATTATTGTGACTGAAGAAAGTGACATTTGTCCACGTCACCGGGATTATTGGGTTATTTACTTCCAAATTGGTAGCAAATGTTACCATCCTAGTCATCTTGGTATTGTAAGTAAATAGAAAACATCGGTGACACATGCTTCATAAAATTTCTGCCAATGGATGATTGCAAAACATCATGGTCAATTTGCAAGTGGGTTTG